>WEZZ01012260.1:14963-29349 GCA_013400585.1 Chloropsis cyanopogon | reverse complement strand
TCAAGAAGCAGAATCACAGTGGAGCACTGCCCTGTGTCCTTGTGGGTGTAAATGAAGTAATAGATTTTGCAGCCCAGTGTTCTGGAGTGGACACATTCATTTACAGCTGTGTGGGGAGAACATAAGGTAATTAAACTTTCTTTTAATAAGTTACTTTCTACAGAAAATTATTTAGGAAAGAGTAAACCCCACTTAATCTGTCTCTAGGAAGACTGAGGAGTTAATCTCGAGAGATGTCATTGATACCACATTTATTGAGATACAGCTGTCTTAAGGTAGTGGGAACCCAGCAAGTCATGCAATCATAGAAACACTGAGATGCTTTTTTTCCAAATCACTGTTTAGAAAGATGATCAGCTACTGCAAACTGCTTTTATTTATAAACTTTCTAAATGTGGTCGTTGTTGGTTTTTTTTTTTCCCAAGCAGCCTGCTTAACTACTCCTTGACATAGATCCTTAAATGTCAGGGTACTTTTAAAATTAGAACCAGATATTAAAACCATGGTTTTTTGCAGTTGAAATTGAAACCAGCTTCACTGTTTGCTATGGAAACAAGTTTTAAAAACAAATCTGTTCATGTGTATGCTGTTGTGCCAATCCATGAATTTATGTAACTGACAGATTTTTTTCATGCCTTTTTCCAACCAGCTTGTAGAAAGATAGGTGGTACAGAACCTATTATAGTCTGTATTAAGCCAGTAACCTATATCTGTATCGGAAGTATGTGCCAATTGTCTCACTGCATTAAAGAAAGGATGGGGCAACTAACACAGAAAGGTATTCAACCTAACTAAAGATAGGAGATATCCCCAAATTTGTGTTCCCTGCCATTCGCACATGACATTGTTGTGTTTTATAATCCCATGATAACTGAGAGTTAAGAGGGGCTCAGGTGCTTCTGGGAAAAGTGCTGCATCATACTATTTTTTCATACTGATTTGTCAGTTTAAGTGTAAGTTATTAAACAGCAATTTTGAAAGTAAGTTTCATGAGTCGTGAAATACCATATAGCTATTTTTTCCACAGTACCCCACTTTTACCTTACAACTTCTGGAGGACAATTATCTGGGGCTGAGCATCTCTGACCTGCTCAGAGAGTCTTCTGGAACAGCTGTGATGTTGCCAGAGGGATCATGTACTGCTTAAGTGGTTACATAGGCTGAGACCAAAATCCTCAATACGTCTCACCTTGCCTAAATTGTGCAGGTTGTTCTAAAGGAACTACTGGAGCAATTCAATTGTAAAATAGGTGCTAGAAGGTAGCAGAAAATAGAAAAAAATGTTATAAAAGTTGAAACAAATTGTCATGAGCTGTGTTGTCTGTTTTTTAGTAATTTTGTTGTCTGTGTGTTTGTTGATGCAGGCCACAGAAACCTTGTTCCGAATGGCGGTAGCAAGAGGAGCTATCACACCTTTAAGACATGGAGAAGTAAGGCTAAATATATCTAGTTTTTTGTTTTTTTGTTTCTTATTTCTGTGTGATATAATGCTTTATTGATATAGTGTTTTATAAATTCCTGGAAGTCATACTGTCTTCAGGTGAGTGAAGAGAGCTAGACTATATATAACTTGCATACCTACATTCCAGTATTGTTTTAAAGGAGAACAGGAACTTAAATACTGCCCAGTCAGAAATGAAATACTTTTCAAAGAACACTGTATTCTTCTCTTTGCTTCAATCATTACTTATCTGTGTGATAGAAGTGGCTCAAGAGAGCCTTTCAGCTGCTTCGCCAAGGGCTGGGATCAGTTTTTCACTGAATTTTTCTCTATTGAAGATTGTCAAATCTAGAGAAGTTCAGAGGAGGTCAATATTTGTTACTGGGTAGCTGTGGAGAGGTTACTTCATCCTTTGTTCTTTTCAAGAAATATTAACTTCATGTAATATACAAAGTGTTAATATATTATTTATTCTAAGAAGATAATTGTATTGAATATTGTGTTGCTCATGCATGCTTCTGTTTGTGGTGAACATTTTTTTCCTTATTTGTACAGTTTTATGTCTGGTAAACATTGTTTTGAACATTGATGATTAAATATCTCCAATGTGAGCTGGTGCCATTTATACTTAGGTTGAATTTCATTTAAAAAATGAAATACTGCTGTCAGGCATGGCACTGGAAATGAGGAATGATCTGGGCATTGCCACAGCTGGATGCTACAGTGTGTGGGGTTTTTCAGTGTTAGAAACCTCAGTGTTTTTTCATGGTAATATTATTTTGATCAAATTCCTAATATGTTTGTGAAAAGTTCTTATCAGAGACACAGCGTTCAGGCTGGAATCTTGACCTACAGTGACCCTGGAGTCACAACTGTGCTATAAAACGTTCCTTGTGGTGATGAGGTTGCCTTAATCCCTTTTTTGTGACAGAATAATGTATCTCTGTGTCAGTGTCTGAAGACATACCTGAGATATCATGTCCTCCCATCAACTGTAGTTTTAGCTTTTCTGAATATATGGGTCCTCTCTGAATTTTGTGCAGTGCTATTTTCTACAGAAGAATGTAATGCCATTTCCAGAACTGTTAGTTACTGAATATGTGCATCCCTACCAAATTCTCTGGCTAGGTTTTTTTTTTTCAGGGAAGGGTACTTTATTTTCTACATTTTAATGACCAGGTTGCCCAAAAGGTTTATGTAGTTACCCAATCAGTGGTGTGAATTACTGAAAATGAAAAATGAAACTATGGGTTTTTAAAGACTAACTGTACTGTTTGCAATCCAAAATACTGGGACAACTACAGACATAATGATGTCTGTTGTGAATGATATTAGTAATTTCTGAATCTGATGAATCTTCTGTTAAGCCAGTTTAGCTCACTGATAAGGTAGAAAAATTTTTACTTTTTTCTTCAGATATTCCTTCTGATCTTTTATCAGTTAAACCACCTCAAAGGCTAGAGAGAACCAGAGGAGAAGCAGCAACATAAGTGGCGAGAAGATGTAACCATGGTTAGCAAGAAAGGAAGTGTGAGAAAATGAACTTTATGTTGGTGTATGGTGTCCTGTGACACTTTTTCTGAGGTATTCCTGGGGCCTCAGTGGAAATGCAGTTAAGCCTAAGCCAGTAGGATAATTTATAAATAAAGCATGTAATAGTGGTCCAGAATTGGCTTTTTGTGTAAGAAGGCAGCAGGAGAAACAAGAAAATACCTTTTTTCTTTCGTATTTTTATTGGACTTTATGCAGCAGAAAATGTTTTTGCTCAAGGGAGATGTTTTCATTAAATTCCATTGTGTAATTATAATTTACTTAGTCTGAAAATGAGAAACTACATTATTCAAATGAAGCTAATTTTTCCAGAAGAAACATATAATTATCAAGTCATACTAAATTTTTTTTTGCTCTTCCCAGAAATTACTGGATGTTTGCACAGTGCATAAGTAGAAAGGGACCCAGAAATAAAGTTGAATATTAACTAAAGTTGACTGTATTCTGTTTGAGAAGTGTGAATTTGGCAGTGAAAATCAAAACAGAGAAACTTTTAAAATGGAAATTTCAAAACTGAGGCAGCAGCCCAAATGTGCAAAAGTGCTGTTCAACTTTCACATCAGAACTTAAAAATGTAGCACCGTTTAAAATTTGAGAGAGGGTAAAACTGTTCACTGTTAGATGGCAAAGGCAATACCTGTTTGTTTTAAATTAATAAAAAAATGACATTATTCTGTCTGTACCACTAAACAGATGAATGTGCAAACATTTCTTCTACGGGCAAAACAAGATGCATGAAAAGCTGTCCATTATGATCCAGTTGTCATCACCAGGTGGATTTATAATATTGAATGTCCACTGGCAGTCCCTTTTATTTCTCCTTTCAGCATTCCTCATTCATTTGGCCTTATCAGGCCTTTATGCATATAGAATTTTTATGTTTTTCATTTATTATCCTTGAAGAAATTGAAAAATGAGGATGTATAGGTTTGGTCTTTCTACTTTTGCACGTGGTTTATAAAATCACTGTTGAGAGTTTAGATAATTATGCTGCCAAAACTAATTATGAAAATTGCATGTGTAGTGCCAAAAATCATTTAACTGTGGAATATTAATCATAGAGGTTCTTGAAGCATCTTCTCAGCAGTTCTCTTGCTCCTGGGTGGGTTTAAGTGTAGTAGCATCTGTGGGAGGGAATCAAACCCAGAAGTGTAATTTTTTCTCAGGATTCAATATGTGGTTGTCTATGTTAATTAGTTTTTCCTGTCAGTTATTTTGTTGTGGGGGTGGTGCATGAGGCAGAGCCTTATTCACTTCTGTTACCACTTCTAGCTGATTGCTAAATGATCCAAAAATCGCGGGAGCAGATGTGATCACACCAAAGCCCATGGCTGTGCTTCTGTCCGGGAATCTTAATATGCATTTCAGTAATGACACAGGGCTGAGGGCCAGTGGGTGGCACAGATGAGAGCTGTGCATTTGGAGAGCCTGGACCTGGCATCACCTAGGGAGCATCTCCAGCTGTTCCTTCTGCTTCTGTTCTTCCTGCAAGAGGCTCAGATCTGCTGCTCAGATCAGCTCCTCGCAGTGTCCAGTCTCTTCCAGACAGGCCTGCTGTCTCTGTGCTGCTGGCTGATGTGGCAGCACTGATGGGTTGAGGAAACAAGAGCAGCAACAGCCTGCCTGCTGAAATCAGTGAGAAGAGGAATACAAGGAGGCTCCTGCTTCAGAGCTGACTTTTTGTGCTTTCCAGTTCTGCATTCCCAGAGCCTCTACTGCTGTGTGCTGAGCCCCCAAGGGAGAGCTGTAAGGAGGAGTTAGGGCTGGCAGCAGTGGGCTTTGAGGAGTCACTTAGTGCATTGCAGTAGGATGGAATACATTTGGCACAAGCTAAGATCAGTTCAGTGACTATACAGAGAGAGAGAGAGAACTTCCAAAATTTCGCTGGAAATCACCAATTTTATTCATGTTGTGCCAGTGATGTACCAGAACCAGAGTGTCATGTAGGATGTGTATATCCTGTGGAGATACTGAACAAGAAGGAGAGATCTGGTTAGGACAATGAGCTTACAGGACTGATGGTCTCAGGTCCTGTAGATGAGGGAAATGAATCCACACAGAGAAGGAGCAGAGGGATAAACTGAGAGGATGGAACCCTTAAATGGAAAAAAATGCATGAAATACATAGGCTGACATAGCCAATAGATCTAATGGTAGAGTTATGGTTCCCAGAGAGCCTCAACTGATACCAGCCATGCATGATCTCTGTGGCTGTTAGCATAAAATGGTAAGTTTTTCTAACCTAAAATGGCTTACAGGTAACTGTATGCATGGCTATGGCACTACATACCTGTGCTCAAAAGTGGACTTCATTGGAAGAAGACAAGTCTTTGTTTAAAGCTATTTTTGGGAGTTTTCACCATTCTGTGTGTTTTCTGTAAATTCAGTAATGTGAAGTGCGAAGTTTTATGAATTTAGCCCAGATATCTGTAAAAAGTAATTTCTGTGGATTTGCGTTCATAGTAAATATCAGTGATGTGTTTGTGATACCACACTTAACTAAACGTTGAACAAGGGGATCAGTAAGGATCTTTAAAATATGGTTTCCCTAATACTTTTACAAGTGAATACATAACAGTGGCAGCAGCAATATGAAATGCTCCTTGGTGGGGCGCTACTTTTCCTTCCACAGACGTGCTGAAAGAACCTTGGAGAGGAGGCTACATAGTGGAAGTGACGTTGCTGCCAGCTAAGGTTTTCCTTGCCCTCTGTCTTCCCAGTCCACTATGCCAAAGCAGAGTGCAGAGTAGACTCCTGGAAACTCACCTGTGGAATTAAAGTCATATGGACATGAACCTTTTGTATTATTAACAGTAACTGTAATTATTTTTTTTCATGAGGAGGAACTTTTAAATTTTATTTGCCAATGGAGTGATTCAAAAGAGATATTATGACACCTGTCATCATATTTAGTTGTGTAATGTGAAGATTACATGGAACTTAAGTATTCATTAAATGATAATTTCTTTTCCATGTAAAGAGGTTCTAGGATTGTTAGTCTCTTGGATGTTATCCTCTGGGTTTTTCCTGTCCTAGTTGAGGGTTGCTGGCACACAGAAAACATGTCTATTTTTTAAATTTAATGTTACAAAACGATGTAAATTTAATTTAACCAAATTGTATTTCTGACTGTTGTGTAAGATCCAAAGTGCCAGTAGGTTTCAGTATTAATTTCTCTTATAAAATTACCCACTTATATTTCAAAGGTATTTGCAAAACTAGAAGGAAGGGGTTGGTTGCAGGCAGGTTTGAGTGCCTGTTCATCTAAAGTGAGGTCCCTTCTCTCTGTCTTAAGAAAATAATCTTTAATTTTTAGCTTTTCCAAAAGAAATGCGTCTTAAAAAAACTAAAATTAAAAAGGTATCCTATAAGATATATCCTACAAGAGTGTTCTGAACCAATTAGCAACTCAAATTATTGGCATACATAGTTACAGCTTTCTCATTAGTGAAATCTATTTTGGAAGTAGTATGGTGCCTGCTTTTATAAAAACTTCTTGTAAAGGAGAAGCAATGCATAAAATGTATCCACAAGAATAGATCTGTTTTATAGTTCTTTGGCTTAAGGTTTTGGTTTGGGGCATATGTGTCAGAAGTATTTTAAAATAGTACTAGGATCTGGAAAATCCTTCTGGCAGGTCACAATGGGTAACAGTTCAAAGGTAATTTAATTGCCAAAGACTGGCATACCTTATCTATGTATCTGGAAGTAAGTCAAAAGTAAATAATTCTTCTGATTAAATGCAGTGAAAACTAAAGCTTGATAGGAGAGAGAGAGAGAGAGGTTGAGAATGCCATTGAACCCTGGGGAGGGAAACCAGGAGGTTGCCTTTGAGGTGTTCCACTGTACAGTGTTCCAGTGGTGTTTTTGCCATGCGTTCAGTTGGGTGAAGGTGTTATTTCTCTAGCTTGCCCTGGGTTATCAATTTTAAGTGGTCTATGGGTTTTTAATTAATTTTTAATCATGAAGAGGAGGCAAAATTTGTTTTAAAACCCTAGTGGAATATGAAGAACTTTTCTGCTCTTTTAATATGTCATTTGCCTGGAGATAGTAGAAATCATCTCAAGCCTTGATAGAGTATTGACCTGCTCTAAATAATTTTAAGGTGTTGTGATGGAGTTAATTTATTAAGGAGTGTAAAAATTGATGCCCTGTAGGAATCATGTCTGCTGTAAATTTAAGGTAGAAATACCTGTAAGTAAGAGAGTGGCTACATATTTCAAAATATGGACAGGTACCACTGAAGAAACAACACCTTTTCTTTTTTTTTTTTTTCTTAGTACATAGCCTATATATTTCAGATTTCTTACTTTCTTGCATCAGCGAAGCAGTGAGTGTGTGGTAAAAGTAGACAATAAAAAATTATGGCAACAAAGCTAAATGTAAGGAAATGTATTTTGCTCCCAATCTAGCTTTTTTTAGTCTTCTATGTCATGGCCTTGGAATGAAGCTGTCATTTTGCTTTATACTTAAAACCTGCCCCCAAAATTGCCCCCTGCAACTCCATTGTTCTGCAAGAGTAAAGATCATGTGTAGGGAGATTTTTACTCCTGTGCATGAGGAAAAAGCTTGGTGCTTGAATAATGCTTTTTTCTCACTTTGGGGGTGTCTATTCTGTTGTATGTTAATTCATTCATAGAGTTGAAGAAGTAGGCAACTGTAAGAAGATACTTAACCTAATAAAGCTGAGGATTTGTTCACATTCCTCTAGGTATTTAAGAATGCTGAGTGTTACTAAAGCATACATGTAACTAATCCTTAGTTTTTCTGCAAGTTGTTGGAAGAATAGCTTTGCCAGTGTCTGAATGTGCACCATTTTCACTAACACTTTGCAGTGTAAATACACCCATGTCAACTAAACCACTGCTGTATGTACAGTCACAGAATCACAGAATGGTTTGGGTTGGAAGGGACCTTGAGGAACATCCAGTTCCATCTCCCCCCCGTCATGGGCAGGGACACCTTCCACCAGACCAGGCTGCTCGAAGCTGCATCCAGCCTGGCCTTGAACACTGCCAGGGATGGGGCATCCACAGCTTCTCTGGGCAGCCTGTGCCAGTGCCTCACCACCCTCACAGGAAAGAATTTCTTTCTAACAGCTAATCCAAATGTACTCTCAGTTTGAAGCCATTCCCCCTTGTCCTATCACTACAGTGCCTGGTGAACAAACCCCTCTTGGCTTCCTTATAGGCCCCCTTCAGATGCTGGATGGTTGCTATGAGGTCGCCATGCAACCTTTGCTTCTTCAGGCTGAACAGTCACTTTGAATGAGAAGTGTCTTAATTTCACTGTAAATGTTACTTACATTCAATGGTTTTCAGCTAACTAAACGTAATATTCCTTTCGGAAAACTGTGTTCTCATTCAAGTTATTTTATGCTTCTTGTCCATGTGTTAGACTTACTAAAGTATTGTTGAACATTCACAAACAAGAAATAATAGTCATATTTTAATTGTCCTGTATGTTAACAGATTGCATAAATCAAAATGCAGTTTGAAATGTCTTTTTTTTGGGTTTCTGAAAAGAAGAGGAATGTGCCTATAGTCAGCGAGAAAGCTTTTTCCATTCCACCCAAGCTAAACAATTGTGTTGTGGTTCTGTGTGCTACTGTATGTTTAAAGACCTAAATTTTCAAACATTTTTCTAGGTATAAAACTAGAATAATCATACTTTTATTGGGCATATAGTTGATAAATATTTTATTAAAGTTAAAATTTACGTCCATTTCTCTTAAGCTGTAGAAAAATCAAATGACAGTACCTAGGGTAAGCAGTTCCAGCTTATAAAGGCTAAGGGTTTTATTGTTCTTTCCAAAATGTGAATTACTGGGAAAATACTGTTGCCATGGAGGTTGTCTACTAGGATTGGGAACTGTTACCAAAATCAGGGTGCAGTATTTCTGGTGTGACATTATTTGGTGGCAGGGGGAAGAGATTCTGGAGCATTTCCATCACGTGACAGGTTGTGATCCTTACTGGGTGAACACAGCTGGCTTTTTTGGACACTGTCAGACTGGTACTATACTCCAGTGTTCTGAAATTATTTCAAACTTAAAAATCTTAGACGTTCTTCCTTCTTTTAAAGAACTTCTATGCATTTGCGCTGTGAGGCCAACCCTGTACCTAAATAACAGCATGAGAACAGGAGAACAGTCCAGCCTGAGATATTTAGGTACCTTTATGAATGCTAGGGAAGTTATGTTATGGGCAAGATCAAATGCTGTTGTCCACTGCTCAGGAGTGGGTACTCAAGAATCAGGAATAGTGGATATTAATGGAAATGAACATTTCTGAAGTTCTGTAGTAACAGCCTGCACTGGTACCTTATAATAACATATTGTAATATTTTTACAATATTTAATCACTTAGGATTATATTGTCTTTCTTGACTGATATCTCAGTGCAAGGTGATTGTGATAGGTGAAGATCTGGTCTGCAGGAATGATAGGGTGCATGAACTGCTGGAACAATTCTCCCATTCTGAACCATGAAACCAATCTGTTCCTGGCGGCTACAATTTTATGGAAACTAATTCTTTGTTGATGGAATCAGGTGAAGAATGTATGGTTCTTATTAGCAAACAGTCTGTAGAGTTTCTTGGTCATGGAGAACATTCCTCTGGCCATGTGCATGTGTTCAGATGTGTGTAACTACACATATTATTTATGTCATGTATTTATCTACCTATAAAAATGATGGGCAGTTTAGTTTTTTAAATATACTGGTTTTAAAATATTTTAGTATAATTGATAAAATTACAATTATTAAATATATGTTTACAACGGTAGAATGAATATTCAGTTTTATTGTTCCTAAGTTTCTGAAACTCAAGCCTTTACACCAAACAACCCTCAAAATAATATTTAGTAGAACATTGTAGCAAAAACTCTAATGTGAGCCTTTTCTGAAGTACCACTGTTTTCTGTAGGAAATATGTCTTATACAAGTGACTGCTTGGATAAAATAATGACCTTTCATTTATAAGTATCCTGCAGAGCTGCAAAAAGTAAACTGGTATCTGCAGTCTGCCTAATGGACTGCTCACCACATCACCGCATGCAATTAAGCATAAGTGATTTTTCTGCTCAAGACAGCCTCAAGACTGATTTAGCAATGAAACTTAATTACTTCTAGCCCTCAGAGAAAATGGCCCAACAAGGTTGAGGTTGTTGGCAGGGCAGTGTAGGAAAGCTGTTGCTGCAACTCCCTTCCCCACTTCTCATTTTCTGTTTGCAGTACTTAAAGCACAGTTAACCTTCAGTTAAGCAAATATTCCCACAAAAATGGTGCATTTTTATTTCTTTCTTTGTTACAAGGCTAAAGAAAAATGTAATGAAACATTGCAGTGTTTTAAAAACAAGCATTCTGATCAAATCCCACTGCTTCAGACTATGGGTGAAGTTATTCTGTGCTAATGGAAATGAAAACTTAAATATTAGTTCTCAAATGCTTAAGTGTTAGTTAGACATTCTGGCCAGAGAAATCTCAAACTAAAAGCTAAAGCTAAGTGCATTTGTGTTTCTTGACAATTCAATATGTTATAGGTAAATTGTTCCTTTATTTTGTACTTAGGTTACAGGAAAAAATGTTGAAGGAAATGAACATTACCAAAAAAATGAATCATATTAATAAACTACTTTATTTATTTTTTAGAATTGCTTCATTTGAGTTTTTAGGAAAGTGTTATTTTTCAAGGAAACAGGAACTTTATTTCTGTGACTCCAAGGAATACAAGGAATACATCTGGAATAACAATTCAGAGGGACATATGGCATCAATTGGCTTATATTTTCCTATATGGGGGTTCTGATTGAAGTAAGAGGGAAAAGTGCTCATTAATTATGTGGGATTAAAATGCAAATACTATGCTGTTTTGGATTTACATGCCCTACTAAAGAACTGTGAGAATGGAAAAGATGTGGAAGCTGAGCAAAGAAAATTTACTTTTCTGTTAGTCAGCTGTGGCAATAACTTGCTTTATTGCTGTAGTATATTTTTTACCTTAACAGTTTTGACTCCCTTACTCTTATCTCTTCATATAGAGAAATTTTTCATTCACCTCTAAGATTGTAATTTACAAAAATACAATATTGCAGTTGTAATTTGTTTGATAAATTTCCTCCTTAGTAATGCTCCAGGTCTTTTTCCTGCTAACAACTGTGGGCATGTTTATCAATGGAAATATTAATGGTAACAAAACTAAACATGTACCTAAATATTTGTGAGAGCGTGCAGCATGAGACACTAATTCCCAAGGGCATGTTTAGCACATGCTCTAGTGCTTTACTCAGTAGGGAGTGAATTTAAGAGTGTGTATGGGTCCCCTTGATTTCAACAGTATTTAACCAAACAAGTGGCTTAAGCTTTTTGCTTGACAGGAAATAATAATTTAAGCATGTACTTGAAGGGTTTTTTTTTTTTAATTTTTTTTTTTTAATCTTAGGTCAGAGCATTGAAAGATTCATTGGGATCAGCGCTGTTTTAGCCTTATGTTTAGAATCTCTGAAATAGTTACCAACCTTGGCTTATATTTATTATATTGTATTATATATACCTCATAATTTTTTTTTAATTTGAGCTGCTCAGGCTGACATTTTCTGAGGTAGTGAGGATGGTGCTCCCTGTCTGCGCTGTGCAATGTCAGTTTACTTCCTTTCATGAAGGAGGCACAAGGTTTTTCACAAAATCCATCATGTGACAAAGTAATGAGAGATGGACCAGAGACCTGAATTACAGTTGCACCAGCAGTGCTTATCAGGAACTACATGAACTTAATATGAGATACTTGCCTTGGACAGTTGACTACCTAAATAAACTTGGGAAGGGGCTGGGAAAAAGTTTAGTATTAACATCTCCTTGAGAGGCTTGGGATAGGTAAGTGACTGACTGGGAGTCCTACAAGTACATGTGAAAACTAAGCTTTTGCTCTTTTCATTATATGGGCAAAATGCCACTCCTTATTTTGCAATAGGTCATGCAGTAGATGTACTTAATTCCTATCATAAACTAATTAATGGGGTTACCTGCAGTGAAAGATGGTCTTGATAGCCCATGTAGTCTCCTGGAGTTTTAGGTTCTGATGGAGATGGGTCCCAGTGGCTTGGCAGCCTCTGTTCTTTTCAGCCATCCAGTCATATAAGGTGATGCTCAGGCTGCCCTGGAAATTTCATGCTAAAAATTTAGGACTAATTATATTGTTGGAATATAGGATAAATCATACTCTTTGTCTACCTCTTGAGTTTTACTAAAGTTTGTAAGCTAAGGTTCACTCCTAATTAGAAGAAAATCTTTTATTGGGTTAACAGTAACAGCCTTGCTACCTCCTTTTGTTCATTGCTGAAGTGTTTATAGCAAAGGGAGAGATGCAGTGTATTCTTTATAAAGCTCCTTTCTGGCAGGTGCTTTGACTCCCTTGCATGTTGGATTTTAAATCTCTGTTACGTGTTTGTAAGAGGAGTTCAACACTTACTCACAATTTACTTCTCTGAATTTGCTCTGAGCTGTCATTTTGCGGTCTGTGCAGGATGGAACTGAACAGTGGCAGCTGTGGAAATATTTCTTTTCAGTAAGATTATTTTGTACACAACGTACTCCTCTCTCTGGCGTTCCGTACCGCTCATTGGACTTCATGTAAATTCAGGACAAAAATGTAGACAAATAAATTTCCCTGTGTCATCTGCATGTCCTTGAACTCAGTTTCACTTTGAAATGACCGTGTGAAGAGAACATGAGTCGGTACAATTTTCCAGTCATAAGGAAAGTGCTTGGAATGCCTGACGTTTGGAAGTGTTCACATATGTTTGATAAATTTTTTTTTCTTTTCTTTTTTTTTTTTTAAAAAAAGCTCTTTTAAGTTGCTGAACTCAGAACTTTTATGTAATCAGATCTGACCCTGGAACTGTTTATCAGACTTAAAGAAAGTGCCCTTCACTTCATTTGAAAGGTAGTGATGATGTTTAAAGGAAAGATTGACTAATATCTCTTTCTGTGTTCTTGGTAGCCACCAAAGATCCTTAAGTTCATTCTCTTGTTTCATCTTGAATAACAGAGAGCAATTTGAAAGTAACAGCTGGTGACCAGTGTGGTCTGGTAGAGGCTGTAGGTATCAAGAAATAATTCTTGTGTGANAGTGGAATTTTGTATGCAAATGACAGAAATAAAGACATTTGATTGTACTGACAAATAAATATTTTGGTGTATATTAAAATATCAGTACATGATTTTAAAGCTATTAAAGTGCTGCTCAACAATGGACATGGTGACAAATAGCTGGCTAAGAAAAGGTTCCTGCCTTGGTCCCTTTATGCCAAAAAAATTACAATTTGAGGTTACATTACTAATTCTGGAGTGAAAACTGACACCTGTTTAGCATTTCAAATGCTGTACTTGTGTCTGAAGCAGACAGAATAGTTTGTACATTTGGAAATTATCTCTTTGCATCTTCACCCTTCCCCATTTTTGTTTTCTCCAGTATTTAACAGTTGGTTTTCTTTAAGGTGCTATCAAGACAAAATCTTTGCTTATGGTAAGTAGAAAGAGCCTTTTTGGAGCAGATTTCTGCTTCTACAGCCCATCCCCAGAGTGAGAGCTGTGGCAGAAAAATGTGGTTGGAGAGTACCAGCGTTGCTGGAGTGGTACTGGGAGATCTGAGCCAGCCTGTGGAAGGGGGACTCTTTGGACTGGTCTAACCGTCTGATCAGAAGACTGTGGGAAAGGTTGTCTGTGAGTTACAACATAATTTCTGTGCTGCCTGCTATTAAGATGTCTTCAGTCCCACAGCACTGAATGTGAAAGGTTCCCTAAGAAGGGATTTTAGGAGAGCTAAACTTAGACAAAGCTGCTTTTATTGCTGAAATACCTCATTCAGTCATTTTCCCAGTATAGATGAGAGTTGAGATTTGTCTCCATTAATTCCCTCAGGGTATCTTAAGGAATTTTATGCAAGATCTCTAAAAAAGAAAGAATTATGTTTCTGTTTCTGATGTTCTTGTCTGGCATTATATTAAACATTTGAAAATATACACATTTTGAAATGTGTATATTTGAAAATACAGACAGTTAAACATTTGAAGATATAGTAATGAACCAGGTTTGCTTCAATTTTTCTTTTACCGATTCCAGTATTGTAGGCAGATTATAGTATCAAAATACTGTAGTAAATCACATAATAATTAAATTCTTTGTTGATATCTCAGGAGTTTGAAATTCCTTTGGGTTTTCCCACCACCACCTTTGAAGATAAGGCCTGATTTGTCATGTGTTACATGATTCTAAAGTATTTTCTACTCAGGTGACCTAATGAGCAGATAAAAATGGTGCTGTACTTAGGGGAGAGAGAATACTTTAAAAGTTTTTTTTTTAATTTAAGCATTTTTTCTTTAATAGCTACAGATTT
>WEZZ01012259.1:12566-27178 GCA_013400585.1 Chloropsis cyanopogon | reverse complement strand
ATAGGATTACTGTACATTTTTCGAAAGTACACACTTATAAATTATCCCAGAGGGAATCAGTGAGAAGCATGGGGTAGAATCAGGGTGTGCAGTTCCACATCAGTAAGCACAAATTTCTAAGGGGATGTGAACAACACTTTCAAATCTGTAAAATCATTGCTACAGAGAATCAACCAGGCTAAACTTTGTGTGAGGAGGGTAAAAACACATGTAAAATGGAAGCAAAGACAAGGTGGCACAACCATGACTTTGGGTTGTGCTGCTTGAGGGTCTTCCTTTAGGTCAACTGCTCAAGAAAATGCTTTCATGCAGAACTGGAGGAGCAAAGATATTCGCCTACACATAACTAAATTCTAAGAAGGGCATTGTTATGCTTAAATATTTATTAGAAGTGTCTCTCAGGTAACTTCTTTACCTAGAGACTCAATGCTGTCAATTTCTTCATACTTATTTTTCGGCCTCTAACACCAAATTCTGAATATAGTTAAAAGTACATCACACCCAAGTGAAAAAGACAGAAACACAATATGCACATATACATATATAAACACATAAACACAGTGTTAGCACTAATCTCTCTCAGTCAGCAGTTCTGCAATGGATCACATCAGTAACTACCTATTAAAAAGATCTCTTCATCCTCCTAAACCAGTGTCTACATATTCCACAGAAGGTCAGTGATTATAGACTTCTACAGGAAGGAAACTGCAAGTTCAAAAATGCACAGTAGATAGAACCAAAGAATCATAGAATAGTTTGGGTTGAAAAGGACTTTAAAGATCATCCCATGGGCCGGGATGCCATTCACTGGATCAGGTTCTCAGGGCCCCATCCAACCTGGCCTTGAACACTTTCAGGGATGGGGCATCCGCAGCTTCTCTGGGCAATCGTTATCCTAAGTCAAGCACTTATTCAGTCTCTCATGCTTTGCCAGTGAGGCGGTAAACAAAAAAACTGGGAAGGAACAGCCAGGACACGTGACGCACACTGGCTAAAGGAATATTCCACAACATGCAAAATCTTGCACAGTATATAAAGTTAGGGANTTTTGAAATACTTAGTTTCTTTCACTCCACACAATGTGTCCTTCTAAGAAGAATACTAGTATGGAATTTAAAGACAATTTTCAAAAATAGGATTACTGTACATTTTTCGAAAGTACACACTTATAAATTATCCCAGAGGGAATCAGTGAGAAGCATGGGGTAGAATCAGGGTGTGCAGTTCCACATCAGTAAGCACAAATTTCTAAGGGGATGTGAACAACACTTTCAAATCTGTAAAATCATTGCTACAGAGAATCAACCAGGCTANGTGAAAAAGACAGAAACACAATATGCACATATACATATATAAACACATAAACACAGTGTTAGCACTAATCTCTCTCAGTCAGCAGTTCTGCAATGGATCACATCAGTAACTACCTATTAAAAAGATCTCTTCATCCTCCTAAACCAGTGTCTACATATTCCACAGAAGGTCAGTGATTATAGACTTCTACAGGAAGGAAACTGCAAGTTCAAAAATGCACAGTAGATAGAACCAAAGAATCATAGAATAGTTTGGGTTGAAAAGGACTTTAAAGATCATCCCATGGGCCGGGATGCCATTCACTGGATCAGGTTCTCAGGGCCCCATCCAACCTGGCCTTGAACACTTTCAGGGATGGGGCATCCGCAGCTTCTCTGGGCAATCGTTATCCTAAGTCAAGCACTTATTCAGTCTCTCATGCTTTGCCAGTGAGGCGGTAAACAAAAAAACTGGGAAGGAACAGCCAGGACACGTGACGCACACTGGCTAAAGGAATATTCCACAACATGCAAAATCTTGCACAGTATATAAAGTTAGGGAGTCACCTGGAAATGGGTCTGATGTGTGTTTGGGAATGGTTTGGCATCTGTCAGTTGGTGGTGAGCAATTGTACTGTACATCACTTGTTTCTCCTTGAGTTTTATCTTTTTTCTAACCAAAAAAAACCCCTATTATTTATTTTACTTTGTTTCAGTTGCTTATCTATTCTAATCTCAACCTACAGGTTTTCCTTTTCATTCTCCATCCCATTCCACCAGGGTGGGGGTGCAGTGGGGGGTGGGAACAAGTGCGTGCCTGATGCTAAGTTGCCATCTGGGCTTATGATGACAGTCAGTTATGCCAGTGATATAAAGATACAGAAATTTGATAAAAAATAAAATGACTTAAAAATGAAAAACATAAAGTGATAAAAGGTGATGAAGGGATAATTGGTAAAAGATAAAGTGTGTTCAGCTTTTCTGCTTGCAAACTCCACCTCACACTTCAAGTGTTTATACTGAGAAAACGGCATCTTGTTTAGTTCAGTATTTGCTGGTACCCGAATTTTCTTAGATAGATGAGCAGTATAGCCAATTTTAAGCCAGTAGCAGAGACTTGAATTTTATCCAAGCGATCACTTGATTTCTGCCAGAAGAGACTCGTTCCAAGTTTTTGGTGTTTCTTTACTTGGCTTACATTGTGCTACTTTGTTCTACATATATGCCAAAAATGTAGAACCCTTGCTGCTACTGCTGGTGTAGCATTTGCTCCTAAGAGGAGAAGATGCAGCTGCTAACAGGAGATGTTAGCAAAAACCAGGTTCATTATCTTCTTTCTTAGCTCCAGTATTTTCCCATTACACCTTCCTCTTAACTGGAAAATCAGGAAACATTGCTGCTAAATTATCATGGTCTCAAGTGGCTATTGCGTATTTTCTGAGAAATGGCATTGCACTATGACTTCCACTGCTCCTGAGAAGATCTGGGAGAAGGAGTTTGATAATGAAAACATCAGAAAATCACTTACAAGCCCACTGGAAACTGCTCTTATTTCAGAACTGGCCAGTAGGACTTCATGTTCTTGCCTTTGTAATTTCTATACACTTCTGTCTGATATTAGCATCTGAATCAAGAATCAGTGGAGATTAACAGAGCATGTCATTTGAAAGCTGTGATTATAAATTTCCAGTTTGAATGCACATTTGCTTTAGTTCCATTAATTCTGCAAGAACAGACATAGGAAATAATGGGAGGGTAGGAGGAAAAAAATGTAGAACTGAAAATAAGAACTCTTATGTTGTAAAGTCTATTGCCTAGTGGATATTGCTAAAAGTAATTGTCAACCTAAAATTCCAGGATTATATAAAAATCTTTAGGGACTATAGGTGTTCCAAACCGGTTTCTGTACCTAAAATCTCAAAGTCCAGATATGCTGGAGATAAAAATGCTGACATCAAACAGTCCAGCAACTTTTAAAACAATCCTAGGTATGAAGCCTTACAGTCATAACATTTTTCTTCTTTATAACTGTAAGTATTACAATCAAATGTATATGACACTGTTAGTCTCGCATTTAAAACTACTTTCCATTTTCTTTGATTGCATTGTTGTATTTAATACATGACAAAGATGAAGGGGAGATTCAGAGAGCAAATGTGTGTATGTGTGTGCGCACACAGATGTGGGCGTATGTGTAGGCAGGAGGAGCAGACATAGTTTTAAATCCAGAAATTTCTTCCAGACAGAGGAACCTCTGTTGACATCAAAGAAAGCTATTTAATAAAGCAATGCTAACAACTGAACCTTGTGAGAAAGCTTATTATCTACTAAACCAAAATTACGCCACAGCATCTGGGTTGACCTACTGGTCTGATGGTTCAGCCCAATGAGGAGAAGCTGTCCTAAGGAAAGAGGATATCAGGCCACGGCACTGGAAGCTCACCTAGGAATCCTGTGTGTGCTGACAGCACTGGTGGCACAGTGAAAGCATTCCTGCTGAGGAGCTGCTTCTGCAAGCAGGCACAGTCCCCATTTCTGGGGGCAATTACATGGCTTGCATAGCCAGATGACAAGCTGGCAAGCAGATCATGCACAGGTAGTAAATCCTCCATGAGCATGCAGTGAATATTGAACAGTGAACAGCAAACAGTGAACAGTGAGCATCTCCATGAACAGCTGCAGTAGGACATCACAGTTTGAGGGATCCCATGAAGATCTTCTGCTGGGGGGGCTAACCAGGAACAAGACTTTTGCCTATTCTTAGCCCATTATAAACATCTTCTGTAGTAAGAATTAGCATCTAAAAAGAATTAGCATTTTAAAAACTTGCAAAAAGCTTTTTCCATAGTGCATGACGCTGGGATAAGGCAAAAAGAGAAGGGAGAAGTAAGAACAATCTTATGATTGTTCTTGATCTCAATTTTATGATATCAGCATGTTACTAATTATAGATATTTAAAATTACTCTGAAGTTGGACTTCTAATCTATTTAGTATATTAAATTTCAAATAATAAGCATTAGATGTTAGGATCAGATTTCTAAAATTCAGAAATTCACAATATAATACGGAAATGCATCTGCATTTGTTATTCTCGTCCTGTTGGAACATAATTGGACTGTTGACCTTTGAAGTACTTAATATTTTAAGATTTGAGGTTACTGTGATATCTGTTAATACCAATACGATGGTTACAGTGGAATTGGTGAGATTTTTTTTTAGCTTTGTGGTGTATCCCCTAACTGCTGTTCCTAGGAAAGCTAACTTCTAATTGCTTCCATTAGAAAGGAAAAGGGGAAGGGTAAGAGGAAAAACCAATGTAATTGAGGTTTATTGTGAGAACTATTGTAGTGGTATCACCATATATTGCTAGCCCTTGTCAGTGTAATACAAGAAGAACATTTGGTGTACTGAAAATTCTGTTTTTCTATAATTCTGTTGTGGTGATATTTAATAAAAGTTGCTGAAGATGCTACATACAAAACTCTTTTAATATGTTAGATATTATTTTTTCCTGTAATCAGAATTACTACATGTTTGGATGTATCTTGTATTAACCAACTACAGTACCTCAAAATTTAAGAGGTGCTCTGCTTCATGTCAATATTGTTCCCAAAATCACCATTGACAGAAACAAAGTTCTTCTATCTTAAAATAGATTTTCTCCTTTTCTTGGCTAGACTTCATCCAGTATTTTGAGAACTATTTTTAGTGTTTGTGGGAGGAATGTTCTACAACCATTCATCCTCTTGCCTCTGTCAGTTCTTAAATGTGCGAGTCAGGGGAACTCTGATGTGACCATGCTTCTCAGATGATTTGTTTATGCCTTAGGGTTTGTATACATGTGGGCTTCACAACGTGTTTGCGAGGGAGAAATATTTCCTTCATCCATACGTACAAAGAGCTTTTTTGCATATAAGTCATTTATGATAGCTCCTGAGACTATAAGGGGGAGCATGGGGGGAGGAGCCTAATTATATCTTTAGCCTAATTATATTTTGAGCTTCTGTTTTGATGTATTTTTAATCCTGTTATTGGTTGATGTAGATTAGTGGTTTTGATGCAGTATATGTCTTCCAAGATATTTCACCAGCTGGCTCAGAAGTTGAACTGTTGCTTGCAGTGAGCTGCTGCTGGTGCACAGCAGTAGGGTTCAGGAATGTTAAACTTGTGAATTAAAATGAAATATATTAGTCAAGGAATCATCAAAATATAGAGCTGGTACTTCACAGCTTCTTTGTCCCTTTAGCCTTTTTACATAGCTCATCTGAAAAAAACTACTATGTTTTGTTTTCATGGAGGGGAAGGGAAACATCACCCTCACTTTTAAAAGGAAAATCTAGGGAACCGCAGCCCAGGAGTCTCATCTCTGTTCCAGGGAAGAGCATGGAGCAGATCATCCCTGAAGATTTGCTAGAAGATCCTCCCTGAAGATTTGCTAAGGCACATAAAAAGCAAGGAGGGGATCCAAAGCTGCCATATGGCTTTAGTAATGGCAAATGGTGCCTGACCAGTAAGGTGGCATCCTATGACATGGTAGCAACAATCAACACAGGAAGACTGAGAAATATCATCTGCCTAGAGTTCTGTACGGCCTTCAACGTGGTCCCACATGACATCCTTATCTCCAAACTGGAGAGACTGGATTGGATGGATGAACTATTCAGGGAATAAAGAACTGACTGGATGGACACAGGCAGAGCTGTGGTCAATGGCTCTACATCCAGCTGTAGGTCAGTGAGGAGTGGTGTCCATCAGGGCTCTGACTGCTGCTCTTTAATGTCTTTGTCAATGACACAGGCCGTGAGATTGAGTGCAGCTTAGCAAGTTTGCAGATCAGACACCTAGCTGACTGATGCAGCTGACACATCACAGGACAGGATGCCATCCAGAAGGACCTGAACAAGCTCAGGCATTGGGCTCATGGAAATTCCATGAGGTCTAACAAGACCTAGCACAAAGTTCTGCACCTGGGTCAGGGCAACCTCCAGTACCAACACAGACTGGGGGATGAAGAGACAAGAAGGACTTGGAGGTGCTGGTGGGTGAGAGGCTGGACATGACCCAGCCATGGGCACTCCCAGCCCAGAACACCAAACGTGTCCTGGGCTGCATCCAAAGCAGCGTGGGCAGCAGGGCCAGGGAGGGGATTCTACCCCTCTGCTCTGCTCTGAGACCCCACCGGAACACTCCAGGTCCCAGCACAAGAAGGACATGGACCTGTTGGAGCAAGTCCAAAGGGCAATGAAGATGATCAGAGGGCTGGAGCAACTCTCTGCAAAGATAAACTGAGAATTGGGGTTGTTTATCCTGGAGAAGAGAAGGCTTCAGGAAGACCTCATTGAGGCCTGTCAGAACCTTAAGGGGGCATGTAGTGACAGGAAAATGGGAAATGTTTTTAAATTGATAGTGCAGTCTTATCTTGGATGTTAGAAAGAAATTCTTTACTCAGAGGGTAGTTAAGCACAGGAGCGCAGTGTCTGCCCCTCTTCTCTCCCTCATGAGGAAGATATAGACTGCAATGAGCTCTCCCCTCAGTCTCCTCCAGGTTGAACAGACTGAGTGACCACAGCCACTCCTCATACAGCTTCCCCTCAAGGTCATTCACCATCTCCATAGTTCTCTGTTTTATGCTCTTTAAGGGTTTAATATTTTTCTCAAATTGTGGTGCCCAGAACTGCCCCCAGCACTCAAGGTGAGGCCACCCCAGCTCAGAGCAGAGCAGGACAATCCCCTCCCTTGTCTGGCCATGCTGTGCCCGACACCCCCCAGGGCAGGGTTGGCCCTCCTGGCTGCCAGGGCACTGCTGACCCATGTTCAACTTGCCAGAACCCCCAGGTCCCTTTCCATGGTACTGCTTACAGCATCTCATTTCCCAGTCTGTCCATACATCCAGGATTGCCCCCTGCCAGGTGCAGAATCCGACACATCTTTGTTACACTTCATTCAGTTGGTGACTGCCAATGTCTGGTTTGCTGAGGTCTCACTGCAGGGATTTTCTGTCTTTGAGGATGTCAACAGCTCCTCCCAGTGTAGTAGCATTAATTATCCACATTATTCTCTTACTGAGTCCCAAAAACCACTGTAACAGCTACTGAGAAGTAATTAACTCTACCCCAGCCAAAACCACAACACTGACATTCCACATTCAAATTATTTTCTTCTCCTTGTCACATTTTAAATAAAACACTTGATTCAAATTAGTTTGCAGCTGGCTACAGTACTTAATTGTACAGTACTGAATTTCAGTATTGTAGTTTCACTACAATATTGAAATGCCCTGAATATTGTTTTTATGCACCACTGTGTTACAATTCCATAGTTGCCATGTGGCATTTTCTCCACAGGTTTAGTCACCACACAAGGCATTTCATTTAATCTTAATAGTATATATCTTGCCTAGCAAACAGTATTAACCATGCCTATTGAGCTAGGCAAAAGGAGAAAATTAGCTCATGTGAAATACTGATCCAATGAGATTAGTATTGTTTTCTGACAAGAATTACACAGCAGATGCTGTCTTTTGATAGCAACGCAACTTGGCCACAGTTCAGCTGGTCATGTCAATGGTTTCCCATATGCTGTATTTTATTTTATGTTTCTGTTGAAGAGAGAAGCTGACTAATACAGAGACTTGACCTGATGCCAGCAGATCTGCCCCTGCTAGAAATGGCTCTTTCTATCACCCCTCTGCAACAAAGGGAGGTGCCATTCACACAAGAGGGAGGAGTTAGGTTGACTCTGGTAAAGTGGACTTCTGAATAATGCCCTAAAGATATGAGTTGAATTTTAGCCAGATATTTTCAAGGCTTGCAGGTACAACTTTTACACATATACAACTAATCAACATTAAAAGGCTAGCTCAGGTTGGATATTAGAAAAAATTATTCACCACGAAACAGGCTGCCCAGGTATGTGGTTGAGAATACCAGCCTTTGAGGTATTTTAAAAGACAAGTAGAGACACTGCTTAGGGACATGATTTAGTGGTGGACTTAGCAGTGCTAGTTTTATGGCTGGACGTGATGATCTTAGAGGCCTTGTTCAACTTAAATTATTTTATAATTAAATGCAGAAAATGTCACTAATGCAGTTGTCTCATACTTTAGGTATGATAAAGTTCTTAGTTGTGCATAGCACTTATTATCCAACAAGGGAACAGAAAACTTCAACTCAACAGTCCAGCTATTAAAAAATAATTATGACCCTTTGAAAAGATCCTGAATTAATTGGTAGAAGTTAAACAGAGAAACAATAAAAAGTTGCAACCTACCATCTGTTATGCTTCTTTAAAGCTTTAGAAGTAGGTGCTTTTCTTTTCAAATCCAGTTTCTGACCACAGCATCACTTTCTGTATTCTCCTTAATTTCTTACTTTTCTTGCTCTAGTTCAGTCATCGTCCTCTTTCCTTCTTTTCATTTTCTCCAAGATTTATCAGTAAGAATCATTACATATTAGTAGAAGGAGACTTTATAAAGGAAGCACAAAATATATAGGAGTAAGAAAGCAAAAGTGAAAGAGACTGTCAGTAAGAGTAGGCTGAAGTTTTATATTTTGACTATAGTGCTGTAGTATGTTTTAAAATGACAGCAGTATCTGCCCAGCAGTGCAAACATAAAAGTAAATCTACTACATGCACAAAATCCTATATTTATTTTGAGATTTTTTCCAAAATTAATTTTTCAGTGTTTTGGAACCAATGGTTGATGCTGAACAATTTCATTTGTTTGCTGGTTGCTACTGCTTATGGGTTTCCAACATGTTAAACCAGGCATAAAATTATTTTAAAAGGCAGATTCTGGTCCACAGCCAGCTTGTACCTTGTCAAGGCTCCACCAATGCCCCAGATATGCAATGCCTTTTACATTCTGGCAGGAAATTCTTCCCCCACTCTCTCAGGGGTTTGGGAAGTAGCTGCAACATGCTGCTTCAGTTCCCAATTGCTTAGAAAACATGCAGTGCCTTTTGGCATTGCAGAGCTGGAATCAGCACAGAGCAACTACTCCCTGATGCCTGTCCTTGTGGACATTGAATTAATCAAGGTCTACTTTCAGTAGACTCGAATTAATTACGTATTTCTTTGTTAACTGTGATATTCACAGAGTAAATATCTCAATGACCAAGTCAGTGTGATTAATAAAATAATTACAGATCATCATCAGGATGCGAGATTTTCATCCAAAGCCTGTGAATGGAGCTTTGGGGAGTTCGTCCTTGTGAGCCATTCCAGTGGTGCTGCATCCAGCCCTCTAGAAAGAAACTTTTATAACCTCTCTACAAATCACCTTTTATGAGAACGTTCATCAAAATAAACAATTTGTCTTCAGTGTGTTAGGAAAGTACTTCTCAGCTTCAAAATGAGTTTGTATGCAGGGAGAAGAGATGGGAAGGAAGGGCGAGAGATCTCAGCTAGTGACAGATTGTACAATACTGGCTTCAAGCTGATAAGTCACAATACCATACTGAATGAGGCAGCAGCTACTGGAAAGTCATAATTGTAATTGCAAATTCAGAACCGGTCTAGGCTCTGAAATTGGGCCATACAAGTCATTAATTTCCTCCACGGAAGCAGGTATTATGTCACCTGTTGAACTTCATATTGTTGGAGATTGCCCAGGCCTCCACTTTGCAGAGGCTTCTCTGCAGGGCCTTCCTGCCCTCGAGAGAGTCAACAGCTCCTCCCAGTTTTGTATCATCTGTGAACTTGCTCAGTATCTCCCAGCCCTGTGTCCAGGTCATTTATGAAGATGTTGAAGAGCAGGGGGCCGAGGCTGGGGCCCTGTGGAACCCCTCCAGTGACAGGTCCCCAGCCTGATGTCACCCCACTCACTGTAACCCTCTGTGCCTGACCCGGGACCCAGCTGCTCACCCATCCCATGATGTGTTTATCCAGCTGTGGGCTGCACAGTAGGTCCAGAATGATCCTGTGAGAGACAGGATACTGAGAATTGGAGTTGTTTATCCTTATATGTCTTACTGTGAGAGACAGTATCAAGAACTTTACTGGCTTCCCTTGGTAGCTGGGTGGGTTACCTAGTCATGAAAGGAAACCAGGATCAACAGAATATTAGGCTTTGCTCTCAAAGCTGTGCTGGCTATGACTGGTGACTGCATTACCTTTTGGTGTTTTTCAGTAATTCCCAGAATAATCTTCTCCATAATTTTACCAGTCACTGAAGTGAGACTGATAGGCCCTTAGCTTCCAGGGTCCTCCTTTTCATCCTTCTTGAAAACTGGGACTTTTGACACATTTCAGTCAACTAGGAACTCTTCAGATTCCCAAGATCACTCAAAAATCATTGAGAGAGACCTCCCAATGACAGCAGAGAGTATTGAGTATTTTAGTATTCTCAGATTAATCTCAAAGAGCCCCACAGATTTGTAGGGATACAGCCGAAGCAAGAGATCCCACACAACTTCAGAATCAGCTGAGGGTTTATGATTGTCACACCCACAGTCCTCCATCTCAGGACACTGGGACTCCCAGGGCCCATCATCAGTGCTGAAGACAGGCAAAGAAAGCATTTAACAACTCTGGCTTGTCTGTGTCCCTGTTCATGTGGTGATCATCCTCATTCTGCAACTGGCCTATGTCATTTCTGCACTTCCTTTGGCTATTAATGTATTTTTTAAAATTCAAAAACTCCTCTTTTTGTCCCCCACAGTTTTGGCCAGCTTCAACTCCAGTTGAGCTTTGGCCACAAAAATTTTCTCCCTACAGTGACAAGCTCTGTATAATTTCCATGTCACCTGACCTTGCTTCCACTGGGCTTACAGCTTCCTTTTTTGCCTTATCACCAAAAGAAGATCCTTGTTCAGCCAAGCCAGCCTTCGACTTTTCCTGCTTAACTGGTGGCATTTGGGATCTGCTGCTCCTGTGCCCTTTGGAGGAAGGGCTTAAAATTGACCAGCACTGATATACCCCAGCACCTTCAAAAGCATTTCCTACAGGACCTCACTAACTAGTTCCCTGAGAAGCCTGAATTCTACTCTCCCCATGCCCAGGGTTGAAGTTTTGCTGTCACATTTCCTCCTGACAACAGAAATTTTAAACTCAATCACTTCATGGTCACTCTGGTCAAGACAGCACAAATGACAAATTCACACGTGAGACCCTCTCTTTTAGTGAGTAACAAAAAAATCAAAACCTGAAGAGGCACAAGCCAAATAATTCCAGGAAGGGTTCTGGTAGATTTAATTCTTCATTTCCTGACTGACTATAGCAGAAAATACAGATCTTGCAATATTACACATGAATACACATACTTTGCCTTTTGTGAAGATACATTCAGCATACAATTAAAACAAAAAAAGAAAGGCCCAACAATTGAGAATATTAAAAAAAATTGAAGCAGATGATTACTACAAGTTAGGAATAAATTAGAGAACTTAGATTAATATAGCAAGATTGCTTACAACCTGGACAAGAATTATCCATAAAGCAAAGAGGTAAAGGCCCAATTCAGGTTTCCTGAATTTCTCCAGTACCATGTTAAGCAAGTTTGGAGTATTCAGTATGGCTTAAATCAAAGAGTCTGTTCCATTCCTGAAGACTCTTTGTACCCTAAGTATATCCCCAGGCACAGTATAGATACTACAGTGAAAAAACTTAGAAGATATACTGTTTAACTGCAATAAGAAGAATAATATGATTCTCACATTGAAAAAGAAGTGTTCCACGGATATTTTTTGGCAGAACTTGCTCACTACTTAACAATAAAAGTGTAAGCGCATCTCAATAGTCAGGCTACAACTATACCTTGAGGCATCCTGTAGTGACTAGAATGGAAACACACCAAATTTGTATGTTGTAACTGCTACCAGCTTCACATGTTGGAAATGGCATAAATAGGACTAAAATTGTTTCCAAGCATTCAGTAGTCCCAAAGAAAGGACCCCTGCCCAGTGAAGCTGATAAGGAAACACATAAAGAGGATGCAGTCAGAGAAAGCTCTAATGTTTATACACAAATATAATCTCGATCTTGTTGCATCAGCACAAAGCAAGTCCTTGGGGTGCCGGCTGCCCACCTCATGGACCTATACCCAGAAAGATTCAGGAGCCCCCCAGCTACACACAGATTTTTCCCCATAGACAACTCCACTGCCTAATACAGGTAGCATGGCAAATTATCCCTATCCTGTGCAGCCCCTCACCATCATTCCCAATTAACTCCATCCTTCTCCCAGCTATCAATGAAGCACTGTCCTCTGTCTCATGGCAAGGAAGCAGCCATACCTACTACCAGCCAAGGCAGCAGAGGCCACCAGGGTATGGTCAGTAGCACTGGTGGCACAGCCACAGGCCACCACTGTCACCCCTCCATCAGATCTTGAGGCACAAAGGGATGTGTTAAGTATGTGTAGCAATGCTATGGCTCCTGTTCTTAATACTACATTGCTAAAAACTTCAGCAAGAACAAAACCTGGGTCCTGCCTGCATCGCAAGAGACAAGACATCCTTACAAAGAGCAGGCGTGCAGATGTGTATGAGGAAATGAAAACACTCTCTGCTCAATGAGATCACAGATAGATAGAATTGATTCAAGACCAGAGATGTCAAATGAATGAGATTTTAGTTACACATCAAAAGATAATGGGCCAGAAAGGTTTCTGTTTTAAACTATCAAGTGGTTCAGAAGCTGAATAATTGAGCTGAAAATTTCAGGTAATGATAGCAGCTTCCAGCCTTCAAGGATTTTCAGAATAATTTTAATCCACTGCCCCTAAATTTAAAAATAAAAACCTGCCCCTAAATTAAAAAAAAAAAATCATCTTAAAAATAGAAAACGGATAAATACATTAGAACACGTTCCCGCATATGGCTGAGACATACCTCAGTGTACAATTTCATATGCATGCACTATATGTGGTAATACTAGCAGTGGATATGGGTAATAGCAGTCAGTGTCACTGCTTTAGGAAGGATAACTTTGCTAAATTATGTTGAGTTCCATTGAAAATTAAAAGTTCTCCACAAGTAACACATATACACTTTCTGCTTTTCTTCCCCCAGATACATACAGTTTCTTTAAAATAAACAAATAAATGCTCTGAAATCCACAAATAAGTAAGCAAATGTTTTTACAACCAACCAGTTGTAAATGTTTTATTACCAACCAGTAATAAAATGCACTGATTCCCATTTACCAAAAAACCTTTGCTGATACAAGGATATCATTGTGATCAGTAATTCAACATTTAGTATTACTATACAGAATTCAGTGAAGTACTGAGCAGGAATCAGAAATGTGTTCATAATAATCCTTTCTATATATTACATTTCATGAGAAACTGCATGCATAAAATACATCTCTCTTTAACTGAAATAGGTGTGTTTAGAGACTCATGTTTAAATAAACTTCCTTGCTCTTTCATACAGGCTAAATTAGGTTTATGAAAATGGAAGAAGCTAAAAACTTGCTCTTAAATTACTTTAAAAAATCATATTATTAATGGGCTTGAATACTTTTAGTTCAAAAGCAGATTAAGGTTTGTATCTTCAAAAACACTGACATCCTAGTCTCAAAAAATGATTTATTATCAAAATGAATTTCCAATCTAACACCATCTCTCTCCTGCAAAGTGCTTTCAAACGTCATTTTGTTATGATAAAAAGAAAATAATACAAAAATAGGACTGACACACTTTTGTGACCCTCCTTTAAAGAATATTACCTACATTGAAAGATCTATTTCAGTAAACGTGAATACCTGGGACTTTTATATTTTTCTCCTCCTAAGCACAACAATTAATTAAGGAAAACACAGCCAACACAGCCTTGCAAATTCTCTTTAAATTGATAATTCACTCTGTTTTACAGGCCAGTGGCAGGAGTGCCTAGGAAAATAAAGCAGTACAGCAGCACAGGCAATACACATGCCAGCATTCTCAGCCCTGACCTACCCTGCACTGTGCAATCACTGCCCACAGTCACAGACATTTTCATTTGAAGACAGAATTTAGTCCACAAGATGAACTGCAAAGGTGGAAATGTTTACAAAAATCCCTCATCGGTTGTAATTTAAAGTAGCAATGAATGATCTTCAGCTCCAAACTAGTCAGGATTTTTGCTTGCTAATTTTTGTCAGTAAAACCTGAAGCCAAACTGGCACTTCAGCCATTACGCACATTAAAAACCACTAGGCAAGTGCACTTGGTTTAAAATAACAACCAGGAAACTACTGACACAGAAAATAAAAAAATCCATTTTAATATTTGCACTTTTATTTTTTAGATTAGTTTTCTGTAGTTGATAATCTTCAAAAATGTTATCCAATTTAACCACGTCATTATATTTAATATACATACCTAATTATTTAA
>WEZZ01012258.1:12131-38527 GCA_013400585.1 Chloropsis cyanopogon | reverse complement strand
GCTATGTCAGTTCACAGGAAGGTTTAAAGTAGCAGTGGAGGTTCTGACAAGGAAAAAGCCTGGAGCTATAGTGAGAGTTCAATCTGTCACAGCAGGCTAAGGCTAGATTATTTAGCCAGGGTAAAAAAAGTAGCCCAGAGGCTTCAATAAGTTCTTGCTAAAGTCTTATCCTTTTTGGCTATCAAGCCCTTTTGCTGGCTTTCTCACCCTCCAAATTCTAACCCTTATTGGAGACATAATGCCCAGCTGCTGCTGAGCCTATGTGCATTCCCAGATTACTGCTAGTGGGATAATTCTAGCGACCTGCTTGCATTTAGTTTCAAAAAGCCTTTTGAAGCCCTCTGTTCCTCTGTCTTGTCTTGCCTTCAACTAACCCCTTGCCCTGAAACAAACTTTAACCCTAGGTTTTGCCTGTATATCCATATTCTACATTGTTCGAAGGGGGATTCTAGCTGCATTCTCCAGTTTATTCTAGAAGACCTTTTGTTCACAGCATGAAAGTCTTTCCCAGCTTTCTCGATGCCCTTAATTCTAACCTCTCTTGGAGGTGGCAATATTTGACCCTGCAGGGCAGAATTTCAGTGCCTGCAGTAGCTTTCAAAACACTCTGGCAGATATTTAATGAGTAAAAAGATTAAGGAATATTTGTATTTTAGCAGTGTCAAAATGCATTCCCTGCTACCTCTAGTACAGTATCTACAGGTAAAAGCAGTCTAGACCAAATAGCTTAATTTAAGTAGACAAGAAGAACACAGATGATGTGATTGACCTTATCTGTCAACATTCTGAGAACAGAACAGCCTGGAGAAGAAATGACTGCAGATGTCCTCTGTTCACCAGCTATCACAGGATGAAGAGCAAAGGCATGTATAAGGGCCAGCTGTACCTATTCCTTCCTCACACTCATCCTTCTCCAGAAAGACATTTCTCCCAACTGTATGTTTGTATTGGGAATCAGTCTCTCCAACTGGGAATTCAGCATCAAGCAGATTTTGGCAGTAATGGAAATAAACCCCAGAAATTAAAATGCATCCAGAAAAAGAGACATTCTATGCAGAAATAAGGAGCAGCAGAGCCATCCGGGCATGAATTACAAACTCTCTGGGCAGCAGCACTAGAGGAGTGGAGCATCAATCAAAATGAGATGAGCCACGCCCATTGGATCTAGGATTCCTGACATGACTGACTGGTGCCAGACACAGCTAGGCAGGCAGCCATTCTCTAGTAATGCAGTCCTATTAAATAAAGCCTGTATCTGTAGGCTAATGGCTTGAAATTGCTCAGAGATTCAGTAAAAGCTCTGAGGAGAAAGGGAAAATAATAGTAATTTAGATAAATGATAGGAGTCTCCCCAGAACAAAGGCACTTTAATACAAATGTGTTGCCATCAATGGTGGTGTGTGTACTCTGCTGTAATTAGACATTTTCTACTGAGGCAACACAAAGCCAGCTGTTTGGCCCATTGTGTAAGCCTCCATTTGCTAAGTCTCTGTTGCACATGCGAGGCATCAGGCCCAAAAGACTGGTTTCATACTGAAATGATGTAAACATTCAAAAAACCACACAAGAAAATGACAGGGGGACAGACTGGCAATCACACAATGAACTGATTATAGAGAGTGCTAATAATAAAAGCATCGTTGTTAAATTTCTGCCAGATGGACCAGGTACAGCTACTCGTAAGACACCTGTTTTACTGGGGTGTGAAGCATTCCAATCAGACAGAATACAGCTGCAGGAGGGATGGATCCAGGCAGTCACTGTGGGAGAACACACATACTATGTGGATTAATTACCACACAAGTGTGGCATGAACCATGTCTGCTTTACCAAGGTCAAAAAAATGTTGTAACTAGTACATTTTCTACTGTACTGGGTTACTTCCACTGGCTCATGCTGAGTTCCTGTAAAAAGCAAAATCTGCAGAGCTTTGGATGCTTGCTTCATAGCTTATATAATACACTTTGACCTGGGTTATAGTCTGGTGAGACCTGTCAAAGCTAATCTTATTTTTACCATGTGAGGATATATCTCTGCATAATTCTGAGTGTTACAGAACAGCACTGATATGAGCAAGGTTTATCTAAATGCAAAAGCCTTAAATACACTCCTGAATACTTCATTATACAGGTAGATTGTATCTGCTACTGGCTGTGTACAGACATTCTGTAAACAGCACTGCTGAACTCTAGTATATAGCAGAGCAACTCCAGGGGAAAACACCTACTGAGTTCTTGGGTTTCTCATGTTCATCCTCTGAATCCACTGATCTAATATCAATCTTTGTATAAAGGGAAATGCAGAGGATGCAGTGGAGGAAAGTCATGACAAGGTGAAAGTACTTTCAGCACATTCTCTTCTCAAAATATATGCACAGCTTTAAAGTTATTTCCTCTCAGATGTGTTGAAAGATGTCTGTACTTATTTCATTGATTTATACTATTTCAACCTTCCCATCCTCAGAAGAGGAAACCCTGATTATCTCTGGTATGAGAAATAGGAATCAGGTTTTTTTCTGTTTGTCTTTGTTTTGTTTTCTTTGGGTTTGAATAATAAAGAGGATATGCACTTATTATTATCATGTATACTGAAATGTATCATGAAATGATACTATGAATGTCATTCCCTCCAACATCTTCTGGGAGCAAGTCAGATCCAAAGCAGAATAGTAATTTGTGTTCTTTGCCATATGGTTAACACATAGGTTCATTGAGAGGAACATATAGTAGTGCTAATGGACTTAGTTGTCAGTTTGTACAGTATGGGTGAATGCCATACATTCAAATCATGAAAGTCATGAGACACTTGTCTGGATTTCATTATTTTGCATTCTATCCATGTTGCATCTAATCCCAATTGATTTTCCTTAAGAAAATCATGAAGAATAAAGGTTACTATTTAAAGAACTATTCTAGAGATAAATCTTCATTTTTTTCCTCATTTTTTTCTTTCATCTCAGCTCAGCATGACTGGGTACCAAACAAGAAGTGCAGAACCAGCCCATGAGGACCTTGGAGCCTTGGGTGTGTTTAGACCACGTGTTCTACATTTCCAAACTTACTGAGAACTACACTAGGATTGACTTTACCTTGTTCCTCTAAAGTGAAAATTTTCTCTTAAATGATATCTTGGTAAAATTCACAAATGTAAGGTAGAAGCTGTGCTTGTTAAGAAATGGGAAACTGTCAACTGTGGGATTACAGACAAGAAATTAAAGAACGACCTGAGAACTGTACTGACATACAAACAACAGGTTGGAGTGAATTTTGAACTTCAGCTATTGAGCTTCTGTGAATGTTTGATGGCTTGCTTGGAATAGAGTCTGAAATGGAAGTAGAATGGAGCAAGCTGAGCTGGGAAGCTATTTAAAAAAATACTTTGAAAGTGCACGAGGTTAAAATGACCCAGGAACTGGCAGTCAAACAGCATTCGGGTGAATTGTGGTTACCTAGAATCAGGGCTTATATTGATGTTTTCAGGCACATTTACTCTTCTCATCTGGCCATCTGTTGAGAGGCCATTGATCACTGAAGGAGATCAAACAAGATCATCCAGTTCTAAAAAATGTAAGCAGAAGATCAACTGCCATGCTTTTTGAAAGTGAGGATGAAAAAAACATACCAAAACACCAACTCTCTGTATTTCATGTTCTGAAATGTTTTTATGTTTCTACTGTGAGAAAGAAAAGCAAAGAAACTGAAATGAGGGAATTTTTAACAAAGCAGAACAATATCCATTGTTGTAGACAATGCTTTTGTTGGCATATAAACTTATCTTACTATTAGCTGCAATTTATTTTTCCTCCTGTTGTAGCCATCTCATAAGCCTGCAGGTAAATTCTTATGATGGATCTCTGATTCTACCATGTTATTATCTTGCTTTTTAGTGCAAAAAAAGGAAAAAAAAAATCTCTGTTTTATGCAAAACCAAGAAATAAAACAGCAATAGATCACATATGGTTATTTCACAGCTAGTAGCTTTACTGACTATGTATCATGATTTTGTAATGATCTCACAGTGGTAGACATTCCTGTTATAATATTATCCTAAACCCTCTGCAACTGGCAAAGTATTAAAACCGTTTCCTCACATGAGAAGAAGAAAGAGGATGGGGAAAGTTATATTCATAATTGAACCATATGCTAAAATCTAACCACTTGGCAGATTGTTGTAACCCTATGGTCTCCAGATGCCCACATTTTTGTCATTTCCTCTCTCCATGCAGCTGTTCATACCTTTACTCTTAACACTTATGATTTCAATAAGTACTTGCGTATCCACTTGACTACCTTATCTTCTGGGACTGACATTGTGGATGTTCTTTCAGCATGCTGAAGGAACCATCAGCAGGAAGCTCCTCTCTCTTACATTGGAGTCCAGCTTACTTGCAGTTTGTGAGATATGGGTCCATAAAGCCCTTCAGTCTATTTTATGATAAGGATTTTAATGCATAGCCTCCAGAGGTGTTGTAGATGCCTTGTGTTGTGTGGGGTGTATCCTGAGTCTCAATTCTCCCACACAGCTCTTCCTGTAAAGCAGGGTCTGGGTTTGGTAATTTTGTTTGAGATGTGACCCCCACATAGTACCATTTACAATGGTACTATTGAGAAATGGGCCCATGAGAACCCCGTGAGCTTCAAGTCCAAGTGCAAGGTGCTGCACCTGGATTGGGACAATCCCAGATGTGAGTTCAGGCTGCGAGAAGAACTCACTGGGAGTAGTTCTGTGGAGAAGAGTCTGGGGGTTTGGGTGAACAAAAACCTGGAACTGAGCCAGCAGCGGGCACTTGGGGCCCAAAAGGCCAATTGTATCCTGGACTACATTCAAAGAGGAGTAGGCAGCTAGTGGAAACAGGTGATTTGCCTCCTCTACTCTGTCCTCATGCGAAACCCCAGCTGGAGTATTGCAGCCAGGTCTGGGTTCCACAGTGCAAGAAAGACTGAGCCTGTTGGAGTGGATCCAGAGGAGCACCATGAAGATGATAAGAGCACTAGAGCACCTCTCCTATGAGGACAAACTGAATTGGTGTTGTTCAGCCTGTAGAAAGAAGAGAAGGCTTCAGGGACATCCCATTAAGGCCTTCCAGGCCCTAAAGGGAACTTATAAAGAAGAGAGACAGGGAGTTTTTTACAAGGGCGGATAATAATAGGACAAGAAGGAACTGCTTTAAACCAAAAGAGGAGGATTTAGATTAGATATTAGGAAGAAATTCTTTACTGTGAGTGTGGTAAGATACTGGAACAGGTTGGCCAGAGAAGTTGTGGATGCCCCATCTCTGGAAGTGTTTAAAGCCAGGTTGGATAGGGCTGAGTCCTGAGCCTGGTGGGTGGCATCCTAGCTAATGGCATAATACTTGGAACTACTTGATGTTTCAAGTCCCTTCCAACCTAATCTATTCTATAATTCTCTGATTTTATGATATCATGCTGAATATGAACATCCCTAATCCTCCCTCCTTGTGGCACTAGCTCCAAGTGCCTATCTGTGCATTGAAATGGATGTAGAGATTTTCTTTACAGTGGACAATACTTACCTCAATGATGAAGTTGGAAAGTGCTTTGAAGTAACCCGTTCTCCCTAAGCACAACCTAATAATCTCTGTAATCAACAAGGAGAATGGGAAAGAAGAATGACACCTTTCCTTTGCAGGAACCTTGACACAATATAAACCAACCACTGAAGAATTCAAGCTAAAAATTTTTTTTCATACCGGATTTTAGGATTTTCCTTCAGAAAAGATGCATTCCTTACCATTATGCGTCTGAAAAGACAGATGGCTGAGGACTAAATTCTGGTATCCTGGCAAAATCATTGATTTGGCACTGCCTATCCACACCCACCTAATTTTGGCCAGCAGTTTCAATTTGAAGTCCATATTTGTATTTACCCTAAATGGGAATGTGGTGTTCCAAAACTGACTGCATTTTTGAGGCAAAATCAATGTGGTTTCACACATAACCAGATTCTGCAACTAAGCACTTTCAGGGCTTAGTATAAGATGCATGTAAGCAGGAGAAAGCAAGAGACCTCCGTGACCAATATCAGCTGCCCCCACTCATCCTTTGTCTTTTGTGTAGCAGTTTACATGGCTGAGGAGAGACAAGAGTTTGGGATTCTGGTCAGTCTCAACACACACATGAGAGAAGCACCTTGCTGACCTTCTCACATTGCACCTGAAGCCTGCTGTTTCTCTGCTGGCTTAGGATCTAACCCTTGCTTTTTAAATCTGCTCTAGCCTGCAAAATTTTGCGAAGCTGGAGAAAAACCCCAACCTGATATCTCTACATGTTATTTACTACATATTAGTAGTATAGGGAAAAAGCATCAGTGAGCTCTGCTTTTCTGCTTGTTAGTTTCTCCACTGTCAGCTTGTGTCAAGGATCTCAAGTGACTGAATCTTTCAGCAGAGAGCTTTGGACTTCATTTACCACTGGCTTCTGGTCTAATTGCCTTCCAGCCCTGGACACTGAGAAAGGGGCTTAGCACAAGGACCCAAGGGCTTAAAAAGCTGAAGATAATGATGACAGCCATGCTGGTGCAGAAATCAGGAACTCCCAGATGTTGTTAAGAGCACTAGATTTCAGTTTGACTCTGATTCCCAGACACAGCCTTCCCCAAAGATGATCCACTTGTCTTTATCTGGACAAAGAATCTTTTCACCTTATGACAGAAATGACACCCACCTCAACGTGTCTTATTAAGGACACAGCTTCCAGCCTGAGAAGACATGCCTTTGTGAAGGGAAGTGCCTAGAAATAAGAATTACTGAGGATTTATTGCAGCTGAAAGGGACAAAAACTTGCATGTCACCTCATTACTTCTTGTCACCAAGTCAGCCTGGGGTTGAAGATTGAAGGAGCAGAAACTTCACTTAGAAACCTAGAGCTGCTAATGAAATTTGCCATGTGATTCTTGTACAAGACAAGCACTTGAGGCATGAAAAATCAGAGAAAAGTTAGAAAAATTGTGAGTGCTTAGGCAATGGTTTGGTATTGAGAGGAGTCACGATACCACCACTACTGGCACCAAAGCACATCCTGACAGTGTCTCCTCCAGCACTGGGATTTGTTGAGGCAGCCAGCAGCAGCTGCAGCAAGAAGAGCTGTCAGCCAGTCTGTCTCTCTCCCAATCTGGGCTGGACCTAGTGGCTGGAAAAAGGTTTAGCCTCCCTCAGTGGCAAAGAACATGCTTGCAGACATTCAGCTGGGCTCCAGAATGCTCAGCTGCCGTGGGATCACTGTGGGATCATATAAGCAATAAACCAGAGGTGTCACAAGTGAGCCTGTTCCAGTGCTGCTACCAGAACCAGCTGGAGCACTGAACAGGGGCCCCTGAAACAGAAATGGGATTGACAGGAGATCTTCAGGGAATGGAAAATGTGGTTGCTACCCTTAGTGTCTTTAGGACTTGACACTAGAAATCTAAAAAAAAAAAATTTAAAATTTGGCATCAGGAAATTTGGGGTTTGTATGAAAGCAATAGCATTTTATTATAGTAGAGCAATATGGTTAGTTTTAATTATTGACTATGTTTTTAATCTGACACTTTGTGTTTTCATGGTTTGGGGAAGGGTGTACACAACAGTGTTAGTCAACAGCAATGACTAGATTTTTTTTTTCCACATGCTTAAATGTTGTGATTATCAGAAACTTTCTGATTCTGGTCTGTGGGGAAAAGTATGAAGCTTTAGTGTTTTAAGGAAAATGCTGATTTCCAAAAGAAATTGTAGTGAATTTTTTTGATCTGGAGAAACTTACTGGGGAAGAAGACAAAGTTTGGCCATTGAAGAGATGTCCAGAGCTGATAAGAGCTAAAGGACAGGAGGATGGTCTTTGAACCGCAGAAGAAAAGCACTGTGGAGAAAAACAGAGATGTAGTCCTACAGCTGTCAGAATTTAACGGAGAAATTGTTTGGCTGAAAAACATTTAAAACACAGAAGAAAAATCATTGTGATGGAAAAATAATGAAGAGTTGCTGTCCTGGAGAGCTGGGCTTTCAAAGCTTTTTTTGATGAGTATAGGAAGAACCTACTAGAATGTGGAGAGATCCTGGAGCTTGTTTTGTCATTAAAATGATTAATAGGACTATTACATTACTCTACACAAGTTTTTTCCCAGTGATTACCTGTGTTGGCTGGTCCTGCCAACATTGAAATTACACGTCTCCAGCAGCTCTAAAACTCTCAAAGGATGCTAGAAAGACACATGGTGCAGAGTTTTAGGCACAGGGGAGTTGCACCTCACTAGCTGACTCTTTTTTTTTGGAATAATATTGGGATTACATGTTGGCTGATCTAAGCAAGTGCTTTTCCCAGATGGATTTCAGCCCAAGGTTCACAGGAGTTTGAAAGAAACAAGAGATAAAGGTCATTCTACTCTTGCTTTTTCCCCCTTGGGTAGCAGATCATTGAGAACATTCACTTGCACTGATTCTAGATACACAAATAGTAGAGACATAATTGTAACAAGTAACAAGTAAACACCTGATTTGTGTTGCAAAGGACTGCAAATTTTTACTGCAAATTTTACTGCAAATCAGTAGCTATGAAAAGTCACTGATTGTTTTCTCCCTTCAACTACTAATAAAGGGGTTGAAAGAAGATATAGGGCTAAGAGATTGGATGACAATTTAAAATTACTGATTTTTGAAAAAATGTGACAGTTTTTTTAAAGGAATTTAGTAATGCACCAGTTTTACTGAAAAGAAGACTGACAGACTGTGTTTTGTATGTCTGTGTATATAACAGCTTTATTCTTCCTTGCCTTTTTACTTGAAATTTGCATAAAAGTCTGTGTGGGATATAGATAAAATTACTGAGACATCTTTTTTTAGCAAACTACACATTATCCATATAAAAGTCCATTTCTCTTCACTTTTGAACTCTCCCCTGCATTTACCAGCTATGATCATGTGGTGTGTATCATCCGTAGTCTTTCATATTTTTTTAAAGAATAAACTGAATTGAAATTGATCAAAATTAGGAACAACTGAAATTAGCAGAGCATTCCAAACTGAATTACTACTATTTCCTATAAGTGTCCTGGGGGTCTTTTTTTTTTTTAAATAAAAAGTAAAACTTTACTAGTTTTCAAGTAGTCGTGATGCTAATTTTATTATGAAGGTAGGAACAATTCAACATAGGGCAGTAAAGCAAGAGTTCTAAATAGAACTAACTGTGAAACTTCCAGTTTGCTGACATAAATGTTGGATGAGAATTGTTCACAATGTTGTTCAAAATTCCTAAGGAGAGCTTCAGTTTGTTCACAAGACTTCTTTCTTGATAGGGAAAGCAGTGAAACAGCTCCCTGCCTGCTTGTCTGCCAGGTATGAAGTTTCTTGGTTTTCCTTAATTCTTTAAAACTGGGTTAGGTAAGTCTCCTTTTCCTAGAAGTGGGCTGTGAGGGAAGAGACAGAGACAGAAAAAGAACTGGAGAGTGAAAGAAATGGGGAATTAAGGCACCGTAAGGGAAGACTAAAAAGATATTTTGCCTTTACTCCCTGAGTGAGGGGAGAAAAACCTACGTTTTCTGTCTTATTTTGTGAAATATAAGTCTGCAAAAAATGTATACTTGCTTGTTTTGGTTTCTTTGGGTTTTTTTTGGTCGGTTGGCTTTTTTGTTTGCTTTTATTTGGTGTTTTCCTTTTTTTGTTTTGTTTTTGGGTGGGTTTTTTTTGCTTTGCTTTGTTTTGTTTTTTCTTTGCTTTCCATTCCAATTCCTGAGGCTTCAGATTGAATTATAGATTACCTTGGTCTAATGATTGATAATGAGATTACCTTGGTCTAATGATTGATAGTGATGGGATGTGAGAGAGGTGAATGCAATTGGTTTGGATGGTTTCTGTTTAAGAAGTCTGATGCCATTAAATGTGTAAATAATGTGCCAACAGTGTTCAAAGCTTTCTGCAGGTGCTTTTTGCATCAGACTGGGGTCTGAGAAAGCATAAATAAGAATACTAGAAATTATAATTGATAGGGAAGCCTAAAAAAAGAGAGTTATTTAATTTGCTTTAATAAAAGAAGTTTTAAAACCTGGGGAAAATATAGACCCATTTCTATGCCATTAGCCAGAAGAGAGGTGAAAGTGAGAGTGGAAACTGGGAGCTCTAAGACAATGTGCAAAACTTACTCACAGCAGAAAATATTAAGAGACCTGTGGATGTGTATCCTTCTCATCCCCAGGATTGATTCACCTGAATTTGTCATATGCCAGCATCCTACAGGCTAAGCTGAATAGAAATGGGAGTGTGTTTTCCCTTGTAAATTTTTCTGAGGATAAATAGTTCTTATGTTTAAGAGAGCTGAGGTTTGTGAGGATCCAAGGGGAATAGGCTTTGAAATGCTGTGACCATCATAGTGTTTGTGTTTGAAGGGACCTTTACAGATCTAGTCCAACCCTCTTTGTCATGTGCAGGTACATTTTTCTTTAGACCATGTTGCTCAAGGACTCATTCAACGTGATCCTGAACACTTCCTTTGATGTATAGATCGCTTTTATTGTTATGACAGTAATTGTGATTCCTATGTCTAGTAGTTCTCAAACCTGATACTGAAAAACCAGCAAACTCAGAGGTTGCATATTCAGTTTAAGATTGATGATAATAATTCTGTATAAATTGTAATGCCTTCTGAATGGTGAGTTTTGCCCATAGAAAAAATGCTTTTAGAGTTGTTACATTGACTTTCTGAAAAGTAATTATGAAGGCAAATGCTACAGATGCAAAACATACCTCGCCAGGAGAAAAGAGAAATTTTTGTGAAGCTAAATGGGTAAGAGGAACATTTGAGTCCAGACTTGATGCCTTGGGTCTCTGTAAGTTCTTCAAAACAAATTCAAAATTTGCATTGGTGGTGAGGAGGAAAATAAAGTAAAAGGAATAACCTGTGATTCTGTCACACAATTAGTATTCAGGAGATTTGGTTTCTTTTTACATGCTAGTAAAAAATATGCAATTTAAGGCAAATAATTTCCCCTAGTACTAATGTCAGAATAAGTCTTCAGAGAGGTGCTGAGGGTCTTAGGAAATTGCTTTTTATAAAGAATATCAATCCCACAAATGGGAGTCTCACTTTATGATATAAAGATATGATAATTGGAATTAAAGCAGAGAGCTGGAACTGGATTTTTTTTTTGCACTGATAATCAGATTTAGCCAAGGAATAGATAGAAGGAATATTAAGCATTAAGAAAAACTGCTGAGCATTAGTCACAGTACATTCTTATGAATTCCCCCTAGATTCCAGTATTGAGATTAACAATTGCTGAGAAGGAACAGAAAGATTGTTTTAGAATACAATTATTTACCAGTTTATTGGTAACAGGTCAACTAGGCCAAGGTTCCCATGATCCCTCTTCCTTATAAAGTACCTTGGGGTTCCTGCTGACCCAAGAGATCTCTTAAATACCCATCAGGGCAGTGAAATCCTAGCAATGAAGTAATAGTAAGTCAGCAGTGCCCCTGCTTCTAATGCAGAAGACAAAACAATCATGCAGATTGCTTCGCAGATAGATTAGCCATTCTAACAAAACATTTTCTCTCTGGGCCTTTGCTCTTTCTAGAAATTGAGAAGGGCAATTAATCTTGTAGGTACTGTTGCTGAAACCCAGAAGTTGTATATTTCAAACATATTATACGACTAAGGTTTGTCTGTCTAAAATAACAAGTGTCTTTGAAGCTTAAACAGAAAATGCTTTCTCTGCTCTGCTTGTTGTGCCTTTCCTTGGATTGACAGTTGCTAGTTAAAATGATGTCATTCATTCTGTGTTCCACCCTTTGAATTTAGGCTTGTGGTTTAATCTAAGCTTCTAGTGATATCTTAGGCAATTTTGTAAAATCTCCCGACTTTAATTTCTTTGCTGAGAGTGAAGCTGAGCAAACATTTTCTTGTGCGCTTGCTTTTCCACTTTTTCCTCAGGGGAAAAAGCAATAAGAGTAGGAGGAAAAAAGTTTAATCAAATATGTTTCTGTTGAAAATCCTGACCCTTTGGTATATAGTCAGAAATATCAATTTCAGGAAAAACCCAAAGGCATTTGACTAAACCCTGCAATTTTTAATTATAAACTTTGGGATTAAAATTGAAAGACTGTTTATATCCATAGTATTTATCAAACGCTGTACATTTTCCATTATTTTTTGAACTAATCTAGTGTTTGAAATGCAGATGTCATGGTGCTGCAATTTTCTGTCTTAACAAGACAGAGATCTTTGGATTGAGAATTCACTAGATGTGTTGCATGGGTGGGGAGTCTGACATATAAGAGTATTGAGCCTGAAGAGAAAAACCAAGCCTTCTCTCCATTTCAGCTCTAATTTTCCCATCCTTTGAAAATATTGCTTTCAACATTTACCATTACCCAGAAATGACTGAAAATACTTGCTTTTTCCTGCACATTTTATGGCTGTTTAACTTAGACTGCAGAAGCTCTTGATCTCCGGCCCCTGTTTCTGGTGGCTAAGTAAAGAAAAACTACAAGCGCTCTGCACCTGCTTGCCAGAATGGAGCATCAGGAATGATGTATTTTGTTGGGGTGCCCACCCTGCACCAGAAAACAGATTCCTTGATTTGTGCATTTGGTTCATTTCCTGGTGCCTCCCATGCTGGGGAGCAGGTATTCCCTGACAGCCACCATACATGCAGTGTTGATTTATGTAAATGAGAGAGAATTAGAAGATAAAAATTAGCCCTTTAAGAAATTTCATTCTTTATTTCAGAACTGACTTGGGAAGTAGGCCCATTGATCTGATCCTGTGTTTTCCTAAGCTTAGAAGTATCAAAATGATAGAGGACACTCCATTATTTTCAGACTCTGTCTGTTTCCTATCTATTATATCTTCTTTGCCACTAAAGTTTAAGATAGATGGTTAGCACAGGAAATCTTCATGGGCCAATTTTACACATCATCTATTTTAAATGATGGAAATTGTTAATTTCTTCCCTATATGCCTATACAATGGACATGAATAATTTTTCTGGATATATGTATATGTGTACTTAAACTAAGACTAATAAAAAGGCAAAGCATTTTGTTAAATGATTTTTTCATAGCATACTTGTTATTTCTAAGCTACCTGTGATCTTGTTGGTTTTCCTGGAAATATTCCAATTTCTTTCCCTGAAAATGAGCATGATAGCACTAAATTACCATCTTTTTAATTCCAGGTCTTCTCAGAGGGGACAGGGTAGGCCCAGGATACTCTCTCTTGTGCTTGTTTTTTGTCGGTCTTCATGTTCATAGCATATCTACACTATGCTTCTAATGGGCTGAATGCATATTGCATCTTTGTGTCCCACTCACCGTGTCACACGTGTTTATTTTCACCTCTGTCTTAAACTCATTTCTGTGTTAACAAAATCCAATTTTATGCTGAAATTCATTCTTGCACTGTTTTTCCTCCAAAAATGGCCATTCTAGTAACCTCTAGTGGGTCTGAAAATTTTGAAACATACTGCTCTAAAAATTATGTTTCTGATACATTCTGACATTTTATCACAAACTAGAGTCATTCAGAGTATCTGAGGATAGTAAGCTAATTATCCCTTCCCTTGTCTTGCTAACATAAAAAGATTAAATTAATCACATTCAGTTACAGCTGGCATTAAGCTTCCAGACGTTCTTTTTTAAGGGGAGACAGAGAGAGAGAGAGAGAGAGAGAGATGTGTGACTTTTATTAATTTTTTTTTTCTCTATGGCAAAATCTTCTTTTGAAAATTAAAAGTGCTAAATTAGCAATTTTGCCTGTTTTCTCTCCATTTTCTTGTTTCCATATTCTTCATTAGAATACTGAATTATCTTATAGTCTGGTTTTTATAACCTACTCTAAAATTAATATTTCTGTGTCCTGGGAAAATAGTTTTTTTTCATCTTTGTAGTATGACATTCTTTGAGCTGTGCAGTGAAAGAACTTTGACTAGACAGCAGATCTATCTTATAAGGTAAAAGGAAATCAAAGATATTTATGAAAGTATTAGTGTCTGTGATCAGAAGATAATCTCTCTGGAAACCTTTAGGCTAACTAACACTAACTCAGAGGAAGTTGTGTCAGACCATTAAGTGGCCGCAGATGACGGAGCCCAGACACAGAAGGAAATAGGACAACTTTCTGTCAGAAAGATGAACAGTCTCCTGGAACTGTTTGAGAGTGATTTTTTTGTTGTTGTTGTTTGTTTGCTTGCACTGGTTTTAGACAGAATTACATTATATAGCTTTGTGGTTGCCAGCGAAGATATATTGCCTTGTCCAGAGAATTTGACTCTAAAGATCTGATATGCGCTCACAGTAATTTTTATTTCTGTTGAGAATCCTTGTCCTACTCCACTCTTCCATACACTGAGTTTTGATAGTGTTTAGTAAGCATCATCAGTGCTTGTTTGGGGGATGTGTAGCTTATTCACAGTGGGATGGTGCTGAATAGAATTTTTCAGAAGGGGAATGATCAAGGAACGACTCTTCCATCTGGATCCAAATGTTATTATGTACACCAACTCATGAGGGTAAAGACCTTAAACTTCAGATTCCTGTAAAAGTCAACTCAGAGTCCTTTTCTAGTGAGACAAGACATGATTGAAATTCAACAACAGTACTTACTTACTTGTAAATCTCACTCCAAAATGTCATGCAAACAACATTCTGTCCTCATGCTGCAGTTTTAATTTAGTATCTGTTCTCATGACAAATTGTTAATTCAGATTACTCTTGCCCATTTTTTACAGCAACTTCCATTCCTTCACTGGTCTTCTAACCCTTCAAAATGAGATCTTTGCAAATTGGCAAATTCTTGATATCCTTCCAGGAAATCATTCCCGCAGCCAGTAAATATTTGTACCTGGAGAACATTTGGTGTTTTGCTGGCATTGATATGCTGTGTGTACTTTGCAGCAAACAACATCTGATTTACAAAGAGCTTGAATGGAGAGCAGGGGATGCACCCTCAGGGAGCACTCCTGTGGAATGGAGCCAGGGTGCAGCGGCAGGGCGGCAGAGCGACCTTTCTCCCAGAGCCCCTGGTGCCCGCTGACAGCGTGACTGATGCCTTCTCCAGCCATCCCTTAGGACTCACAGAAAGAAATGCTGGCAGGGGCATAGCTAAGCCATTCATCACAGCTCCAAAAACATGACCTTGGCTGCTGAGTAAAAGATGCACTTAGATATAGGTTTGCAACTGCTAATGCTCCCTTGGAGACTGCAGATTATAGCTCTGCAACTATTTAATTTGTGGCATAATTGTTTATTATCTGTTCAACACCACAGTGCTTCCAGTTCCTGAAATTTTATGATGAAAGCTCTAATATTTGGAGTACACCTTAAAACTATAGGCATAAAAAATTGGAGAAAAATACCTGTTAAAATGGAGGCAGGAGGAGAACTCCTAGCCCTCATGGAAATTGAATATATTCCAGGAGGGTCAGGAAGGATTAGAGCTCAGAAGCAAACAAACATTTCTAAGTCATTATCACAACCATATTTTTGGTAGGCATTGCTAAATGTTATATAGTTTGATTGTGCTGGAGTGCTCCATGCTATGGAAAACAGAGAAACTTGGAGAGTCCAATTGCAAAGATTTTGCAGTCTTGTAAATGCTCAAGAACAAATTAAAAATCTGGGAATTAAAAGTCTGTTGTCTGTCTCTGTGGCAGAGCAGTTTGTGTTATGTGTCTCGTACTGATTAACTTTTATTCAATGGGAAGTAAAAAAACACTAGAGGATTTTTGGCTGCCAGTATGAGCACAGTGATTAACTTTGAAAGACTGTCTCAGCTGATTCAAAATGGCAGCTCTCACCCAACTGAAGAACTAGATTTGTCTCACTGTTTAAAGGCATTGCAAAGGTAATAGAAAAGTAATGTTCCCTTCTGGTCTCCTTTCCATTTCACAGTTATATCCTGTGAAAGGCCCAGGATATGATGTGAATAAGCAACTAAAGTTCAGAAATTTCTCAAATTCCTTTGATGTGGATATTCAGTTGCAGTTATCTCCTGAGATATCTTTTTTCTTCAGGTGTTAGCTCAGCTGGAAGTATTTTAAGACCCTCTTTCTTTGTAGGAATTTTACAGCTAGAGCCACAGAATTTAGAGACAAAAGGGAAATTAAAGGGAAGAGCTCGGGGAACATTATCAAGGTTGACTCCATGGAATTTCATAGGTAAAGCTTACTTTGTTCATACTGCCTCAGATACCTGTACATTCCCTTTTCAATCCTACAAATATTACCTCAGTTACCCTGTGTTTCTTCTGGACAACTTCAAAAGTATTCTTAATGTATGCTATATTATATCAGCACCTTCCACTAATACAGTGCAGTAGTCACTGTATAGTCATTGCCTTTCTGCCCCTCAGCAGGGAGTCTGACCAAAATTTTGAATTCTGCAATCCTAAGGTCAAAGGACCTCAAAAATATCTCCTACCCCACAGTGTGAGATACAGGCTTTTTTTTTTTGAAACATCTTCTTTCTTGGCACCCCGCAGTTCTCATGAAGAATCTCAGCTGCAGATGAAAGTGCTGTTAAAAACAATTTTGGTAGTCCATCACTGCCTAGCCTAAGAAGGAGAGTTTGAGTCTATGGGCTAGGGGACGGTTCAGGGAACATGATTAAAGGGGATGCACTCTTGACAAGCAAAGGCAGACAGTCTTCCCAGGATGAGGAGGCAAAGGAAAGACATATCTCTTTTCCCTGCGGTGTCTATACGGACCTTGACAAAGCATGGGGCTTCATCCCTCCTTGGGAATAGCTGTAGCTCTCTGTCATGTTTGGAGTTGCAATAAAGTTGCAAGAGAAAATATGTGAATAACAGAACTAACATGGAAATGGCCAGCAGCTTTTTAAGAGTCAGTGTACACATTCTTCAGGAAAAAAAAATGTGTAAAAGCAGATTAGAAATGTCATAATTAAGAGAATTTCAAAGCAAAACCACAAATCCAAACACCACTACCTGAATATTCAAATTCAATATGTTTACTATGCAAAATAAAGCTTATAAGCAAAATGCTTAAAGGGGCATTCAGGCCTCATGATTTTGCAGAACTTATTACATTTATTGGGTTTTAATTTAGTAGCTACTAACACTAGATCTTTTGTTTTATCTTGGCAGAAACTTCCTTTATTCCCTCTGGCTTGATTTCAGGAAGGTTCTCATGAAATCACTGTTTGATTGTTTGCCTCTCAAAAGTGATGGTGGTCTTGCTTCCTATGAAAGACATATATATTTTTTAAATGTGAGCAAGTCTGGTATTTCTGCAGAGAAGAGAATGGTGGTGTGTCATTGAGCAGCTCCCCATCACCTTTGGTAGACTTGTGGGTAGTATATCTGCATGTTTAAACACTAGTTCTTCTCCTTTCCCTGTAACATCTAGATATTGATAGAATCATAGGACAACCTGGATAGGAAGGGACCTTAAAGGTCATCCATTTCCAGCCCCCCTGCCATAGGCAGGGACACCTTCCACTAGGCCAGGTTGTTGAGAGCCCCATCCAACCTCACCTTGAACACTAATGGGACATCCACAACTTCTCTGGGCAACCTGTCCCAGTGTCTCACCACCCTCACAGAAAAGAATTTCTTCCTAATACCTAATGTAAACCTACCCTCTTTCAGTTTGGACATGTTGTCATGCTCTGAAGGCTTGTGAGTTACTCTTTCATATATCACTGTGAAGTACGGTATAATCCCAGAATCAGCAGGACTGGGTGTGCTCCTGATTCTATCACATCTGTATAAGTAAAGTTTGGAAAGACAATAGGTAATAATTTTTAAACATCTTGGGCAATTCAACAGTAGGCTTTACCTGTTGGAAAGGATTAAAAAACCTCCAACAATGTAGTCACCCAATGTAATTTTTAAACACGATTTTGTTTGCGCAATTAACAAGTATGCTGGATTCATACTGGAATGATGTCAGAAAGCCTGATTATTGTATTTTTTTGTTCATTCCATTTATATGAACAATAAAAGATTACTTTCAGTTTTGTTTATAGTAAATTTTCTTTCTTAGTTGTTACAAATTCTCCAAATGCAGCAATGTTATTTTCCAGAGAAGAAGAATGTCAGTCTTTAAAAATTAAATCACTTCCACAGAAATTTTGCAACACATTTCCTGGTAGCTTTTCCATTGATGTTAGATGTTGCAATTTCCCTTTCAGTTTTTAGGCACTTGGAACCATTGCATTAAAGTTATTCGACTGCACTGCCAAGCCAGAAAGGGAGCATAGAATGATATGTTCATGAACTTATGATTTTTTTTTTTTTTTTACTGCAGCCATTTTGTGATATGGAGCCTCTTAGGGACTCCATTCTCATTTTTTTTAACATATTTTAAGTACTTTTATTTCCTTAGACTAAAAGTATCAAAATTCTGTGTATTCTATATATGTACCTGTACATACATATCTACATTACTTAAATTTATTTAAATTATTTCATGGGCTTGACAATATTTGACAATATCTGTGAGTTGTGAAAGTTGAGTGTGATTAACTCTTCTGTCTGGAGCTGAATGCATCACAAATTATTTTTATCAGTCTAGACATAGAAGAAAAAACCTTCTTTTTAGAAGGGTTCAGTTTTAGGGTTCATTTTTCCCTTGACTATCATCGGCTTCTGCTGCCTTTTGGGAATCTTTCCATCTTTTCTGTGGCATTTTGTGATAGTGTCTGATGAAGACTGACATAACTTCTGAATCCGTGAGAGTCATTGAATGCCACAGATCCTATGAATTTGTGTCACATCAATCTCCAGGTAAGTGGCATAGATCCCCCCCTTCCTCTACTGTGCTTTTATTAGGACAACTATCCAATGGGAGTTCTGACTACCAGGAGGACAGAAGGTCAGCAAGGCAGCCCATGTGTTATTTCATATACATCCTCTTTACAGTTTGTTTTTTCAGTGGGGAGCTTGACATTTATTTTAATAGCAGTAAAGTTATCTTAAGTGGAACTGCTGTCTGATGTTGAAGGAAATAAACCTTTTTAGCAAGGTAAAATGCTATTCTGAAAACAATTTTCATCCACCCAAATGCTTTTCTTCTCTGTTTACAACACACTTATCACCAGAGGGGTGTTCAACAGGGTTAGCTCTAAAGATCCTTTAGAAATCCCATATTACCAGCTTCTTTTAATCATCTGACACCAGCTTTCTGAAATGCAATATAATAATCCCTGAGGACTAGAATTTGCCACCAGCAAAAAAATAACATCTCACCATTTCAATTTTCAATATAGCATTTGACTGCAAATTTGGTAAAGTAAATAACACCCTTCACACATCTAATGGACTAAATGTTCACACCTTTTTCAACAGAATGGTGTTTTCCTGGCCTTTATGATTTTCTACTGGTCTAGTCTGCAATGAAAAAATACTTTAAGTGATCGTCTTTATGGTAAAACCTCATTCCCTTCTGATTTTTATATTGGAAGAGGTTCTAAGGTTGATGTTAACATCTGTAACAAGTCTAAAAGTGTGATGGGAAATGAAGAAATTAAGCATTGGAAAGGAGACCAGCTTTCTTGAAAGAGAAAAAAGCTCTGTGCAGTACAAGAAGAACCTATCAGCCACCACTTCTACCACAAGATTGTGAACACTTGCTGTTTGTTTTTTCATATTTATTTATCAATTCTGATTTGGCCTTGTTAGTTTTCCACTGACTAGGTGTATGAACACCTAGTGTATGAACATACACCTAGGTTCATACACCTAGGTGTATGTTCATACACCTAGGTGTATGAACACCTTTTCTGTCAAATTAAAATAAAGGTATATATTTAACAAAGATACATGAGGGAGTCAAGTGTGAAGAAGATTAGGGATTTTGTTTACATTAGGTTTACATTACATTTCTTTAGATTAGGGATTACTTTAAACAGGAAGTATTTGAAGACCAGTGCATCTTCTTTGCTATAGATGATGATCAAAAGACAGTAACATCAAATTCACTCTAATGAAAGCCTGATACTTCAGTAGTCAATTTGTTCAAAATTAATCAGGTATAATAATAGACTATTCATATCCCATCATAGTAATTCTATTTAGGTGTTTAGTTTAGCACTAACTTGCCTACAGTGGGGAACATAGTCTTGATTTGGCTGCTTCCGTAATCAGTGTAAAGAATCCTATTGGCCTCAGCAGTGAGAGACAGCCAGAGTTATCATCTCTTGCTGGAAGTTAATGAGACAAAATTGCCAAGGTCTCGGGGGCACTGCCACAGGAGTGCCCACTCCTGGTCCTGGGGCTGCCCCATGGGTGCCCCCAAGCTGCTCTGCTCCTTCCTTGTCATCCTGGGGATCCCCCACAATTCCCCCAGCTCCAGGATGTCACTGGCCCACACGGTGCCCTTGCCCATCTAAAGTAAAGAAGTTATGCTCTGTGGTGACAGAAAAAAAATAATGATAAAAAAAGGTAAGATAACCCCATAGAAATGTACTGCTCTATGAAGAATGTTTCCAAACCAGAATGTTTTTGAAAGGTTTTTGTGTGCCTGACCCTCTAAAAAAATCCACAAAATAGTGCCTTTGTTTTGCTGTCATTTTGGAATGTTTTGTTCCCTGTATAACACTAATTTTCTTTCAAAAATGTCCGTTCTTTTAACAAGTGATATAACTGCAAATGGTCAATTAGAACAGCTCATTCACAGACATTTCACTAGCTTACCAGTTGGACTGTGTATTCATTTTTTACAAAAAAAACTAATTCGTTTTTTACAAAAATGGAGGGGAATCATCTGCAAATATTTGTATGCAATAGATGAATATTAGTGGAAAATGCATTTAATTCTTTGTCAAGCCACTGTAGCCACGCTGATAAAATGTGATTTTTTTCCCCAGTAGTTTTGAAAAATGTCACTTTGTTTGCAAAAGGTTAGAAAAGCCTCACAAGGTGATCATGGAGGGCTTTACAGAGAGTACGTAAGGAGATATTCACAAAACCTGTATTCAACCTATGTTGCACAATTTAGTTTTGTTAGATGCTTCTTCTGGTGGTAGATAATGCCAAAAGGTAACTCAGGTCTGTAGGATGAGTCTGTCTGCTGTGTGCTCTGACTGCAGTGCCCCAAATCCATCTCCATGTTATTTGGTGCTGCTCAGGCTGTCTGTTCAGAGATAAGAAGTAGTTCCTTGGCCAGCTGCAAGCCCTGTCAGCTAATATCTGACAAACCACTGAGTGTTTTTGGTGGGTTTTTTGGAAATTCCTCCCTGTGTAATGAGTCAGGACCTACCTGCATAAGATAATTGCAGTTTATGTAAGTACTGGCTAGCTGGAAAACTCCAATACCTATATTACATCCTCTAACTGCAATAAACACCTCCATAAAATTGTTTGTCCAACGGCTTTAGACTGCCAAATCGATAAGGCAGCGGGAAAATGCTGAGTTAATTAACCTGATAAATAGCTTGGCAACCTCTATTTCTAATGACCACTCCTAATTTAATAAACTGTAATCACTGAAAGATAGTGTGATAAAGCATGAAAGTAGAACATTGTAGATCCACTTATCTGGTAATTTTAGCCAATATGAAAATCTGCAAGTAATCAAGCTACAGTGTTTCAATCTAGATGGCAGAGTTTGTTATTCAGAAGGATAACTACAGGCACTGTTTCTGTTCCTTGGGAGATGAAGCAAAAATGCCTGAATGCTTCCTACTGTGAAGTGTTTGTGTATAGTACACGAAACACCTGTAGGATTAGACAGCTTCTGCTTGCTTACTTCTATAAAGCAAAGCTGGACATCCATAACCAGATTTTAAAAACTACCAAAAGGAAAATATATTTGAGTTTTTTCTTTAAGTGTTCTGGAGTTAGGAACCTGACAACGTAAGCAATTTTCAGTTCAAATGGTGAAAGAAGAGTTTATATTTCAAAAAAATTAGTAAGTCGTATCCTCTCTGTGTGACACTAGTTAAGGGATACAGGATGGATTTCCCATCTAAGGTGTTGGTCCTTGAAACATCTGGCTCCATGCTCAACTGAGATAAAGTTCTACTCATTTGTTTTCATGTGTTCTTTTCCACAAAAAGAAAATTGATGATGTGTTTTAAAGGGAGTGTTGTGCTCAAGTAGACCATTGGCTGATGTTCAAGTGTCCTGATAGGGTGCACACCAGCTGCTGAATCTAAATGTAGCCACATGTAACCTCATATATGTCAATTTCCAATGCACCTGTCCTGTCTGGACCCCAGTTACATCATTCTGAACATGAAAGTATCACAGAAGTGGCAGGGTTTTTCCTTTTTCTCTGTATCCTCTCTAGTAGAACTATTTACAGTGAAAAAATGCCAGAATAAGACATTTTGAACATAACTAATGTTATAAACAGAGTAGTGGTGAAAGTGTATGCTATCAATGCTCCAAAATTGGTAGTACTTTCATGCCAGGTAGTAAGTAAGGAGAATTCATGAGAGTATGAATGGATCATGGTAAATTTAAGAACTAAGTAAAAACAAAAAAATTGCAACTGTCCATAAAACTTCAGGATAAGCAGCTGTCAGTCTCTTTAGGAGGGTTTGTCCAAACAAATCAGCAAAGATTTCCCTTTAAAACCAACTTAATTAATGTACGAAAATTTTAGAAAACTTTTCCCTATTGAAAGATCCTTTTTGTCGTCCCTGTGTGACTGAAAAGGTCTATGAGTAGCACTGAGACTGTGAAATCTCTGGTGCAAATGAAGTGGCACACTGTTAAACATGACTATTAAATTATTTTCTTGGGAGTTGTTTTAGATTCGTGTGGAATAGATTAAAAGTCTGTTTCAAATCCCACAAGATTTCCCATGGAGTATAATTATACATGAAACAGAATAAGAAATGCAGTCCAACAATTACTTTAATTAGATGGTAGTTACTGAAGCTGTCAGTGTGCCTAGTCCTACAAAGAACTTAGAAGGAAAAGTTAGGTAATGGAATTGTTGATAAATGTTTGAACTTCAGAGGAATTAATTATCAGTGTAAATAAATAATGGGCTAGAAAACTGCAATCAGCTGATGGGATCCTACCCTTCATCATCATTGATGGCATAATACCTCTCTCAAAGATCAATTTGCTGCCTTAATAAAGCAGCTCTCAAGGGCCTGCACTTCTCCCTTTGAGCAACACAGCTTTCTGCAGTTTTATGAGGTCTGAAACTTGTAATAAGTCTGAGTTCTAGTAACATTATGTGCTTGGCATCGGTGACACTTGAGATCTCTTTTTTTTTGTCTGCTAGCTATTTTGTCAACAAAATGAGTTTGACTACTCCTGAATGCAATAGAAGAGGTAAAGATATTAATTTTCTTTGACCAGTCAAGATTAGTGCTACTATAGACACACTGCAGAGCCTCTGCCATTGCTCTGAAACATCTGCTGGAAGAGGAGGTCAGGTGGAAGGGGCCAGTTTAGCTCTGGAGTGGAAGTTTTTATGTTCCTACATAAACCTACATGTATTGTTATGGTGGTACACAAAGAAGCTCATAAAACAGGAGGTCAGATTTGTATAGCTGGGGGCTTTCAGAAAAACTGTAGCTCTTCAGAACTGAATATGTGTGGGTTTTGCCTCATTTGTGTGGGTTTAAACTCATTTTAGGTCAAAAAAGTATTGAAATTATCTTAGTTGATGGTACGGTTTGGTCTGTTTTGTGTATCTGCTCCATTGGTGTCTTTGTGGCACTTTATTGGACAGTCCTGGCTGAGAGGAATGGCAAAAAGCTTGATGAACCATAAAGGTTTTCCTCTTTATTCCCACACGAGGACAATCAAAAGATTGTTCTTTCATCACCAGAAATGAAGCACACTGAAGGTAGAGGACAGGAGCAGTACTACTGTCCCTGCTCCTATAGACCTGCACATAAACTGCATTGTGGCACTCTTTCTCCCGTGTGATAGGTACGATGTAGCAATGGAGACAGGAAATGAAAGGAACTGTGCTTTTGATGGGGAGAAAGTATTGATTTCTGGCTCTAGGAAGGGCAGATAAAGATATTTGAGTGTGCTCACTTCGCTTTTCAGATTGTTATATATTATCATCTCACCACATTCCTAAAAACACCCCAAGTGCCATGCTTCAGATCGATCGATCGATCTATCTATCTATCTATCTATCTATCTATCTATACAGATACACAAGCTTTAGGTTTGCATGCTGTGGATCCAGCTGTTTTGACTGTGTTGTTCAGTCAAAGCCCAACAAATAGTGCACCATAAGCTTCAGGAGGGAATTGTCAGGAGATGATACTTAGGCATGACAACATTTCAGAGAATTTTAGCTGTGAAATCCAAGTTGCTAGTGTTGAGTTTGTACAAAAACAGAGGAGGGAAGAGCAAATGTACCTTGGAGAATACATTTGATTCTCAGTTGTGCACCTTTTGGAGAGATACATAGCTGAGGAATTGTTCTTGACAGAGACAATAAAGCAATTCCCAGTTCTCTGGACAAATACCTGAGATTCAATTCCACAAATTGCAGAATCTTGCTATTTGCCTCTCAACTTAACTGAATTAATTATTGTTCACAGTTATAACAGACGAAAAAGAAATACCAGAGTAAAACCAAAATTCTCACTGCTTGTTTAATCACACATTACATCTTCATAGACAAGAAAATCTGAATCTCTTCAGGGAGGTTTTAAGGCATGTAGAAGTGTATGGTTAAAGAGAAGGAAATGTACTGGCCCCCTGAGCAAATTATGAACAAGTGAGTTTTGCTCCCAGATTTCTTTTCCACCTATCTCTTCCTTCCTCCCACCCCATTCTGATCAGGGACTTGATTTAGGCAATAAATACAATTTGCATTTTTTCCCCAAGAGTTTTAGTTTGCAGCATTAACAGTGTTCTCTTCCATGGCAACATAATGGGAATTTCAGAAGTGGGATCTAAAAACAGTATTTAGGCCCCTGATATAAGGTACAGATTTTTAAGGATACTCTGACGCCTAAGTGAACTCAAACATGATATTAAAGTTTTACAGATAGTTCTTTGCATCTGTGGGGCAGAAGGTGCACACTGCACTGAGGTGCTATCCTTGAAGTCTATTATCTTAGAAAGGACGTGACTGGAAGGACTCCTGGGCTCCAGCTGACTGCTGGGTTCTGAACTCCTACTCTGAGTACTTAGCCAGCATGTCACCAGCTAATGCCTATTCTTGCCTTGAATCCCACATGCACTTCTACGTAGCCATTTCTCAACATTTTTTTCCTTTTATAAACTTTCTGGGAGCTGTCTTGGTTGCAAAAGATTTCCAAGAAGATTTGAGGTGATTGTCTTCATATTCTGTGGAAATTCGCCCCCCGATATTCCGGCTAGCAACTGGGGGGCATTTGGGCACGTCCACAGGCCGCCTGGTCCCTTCTCCACCAACCGGCAAGAAGGTATCAGGCTTGGGTTGGAACGTGCGCTATTGTCCGTTTTTCCACAAAGAACCAGAGTGAGAAGTGGCCCCGTTGGAGGCAGAGATCTTTATTTGCTGGTGATGATCCACGGAGTGCCGATTCTGGCCCGGTCCCAGGGGAAAACCCCCTGGGGCAGGGCGACCCCTGACCAATCGCAGGGCTGGGGGTGTTACATGACATGGTGGGCATCCAACTGGGAGTCTGGGGAGGTGGGGCTTTCCCTGGGGGAGCGAATAGGGTTCTTTCTAGAGAGATGGCAAGGATGATGGGTGTGTGAAGCGTGGGAATTTTCCCATGATTGGGCCAGCAGGAAGAGGGCAGTGTTCTGGGAAAGCCCACCCAGGGGGTGAAGGTAGGGGGGAAATGAGGATGAACCAATACAAGTTAATACAATAGTACAAAACACAGATAATACATTTCCACAATATTCCAGTGCATTGTCATTGCTAGTCATTTGAGATCTAGGCATGAAATATAGTATCCATTCCCCAAACCCCAGTGCAGCCATTTGAACACTTCTAGCTTCACTATGTCACCAGGGGTCAATCACCTGAGGAAATGGGACTGCAGATTTCACCGTGAAGCCTCCCCACTTTTATCTACTGACTGCCCACACATGATATATGGAAGTCAGAACGCAGAACAGGAGAAGAGACAAGGAGGGAAGGGCTCAGAACAACCTTCTGTTGTGACAGTGATGCCAGTGTCCGTTTTTCCGGGTAACTGGGGACAGCAGGTGCTTGGATCTGATCCCCAGGCTTCTACCTCTCAACCACCCCACAAAGGAGTTGCAGGGACTCTCATATCAAGAGGTTGTTTCTGAAATCTTGGCACTTTGCCAGGAAGCCTTGGTAGAAAGAGCCCTTGTACCAAACTCTACTAATGTAATAATGTACTAATGACCTGTTATGCCACAGGCATGGCTTTATAGGAACCAGGTAAGAGCAATGGCTGTTAGACAAGTTGAAAAGAAGCCTTGATAAATATTAGAAAAGCTAAGAAAAAAAAAAAAAATTCTCTAGGGAAAAATCTTTTGTCTTGTGTTTTTGAA
>WEZZ01012256.1:154464-167936 GCA_013400585.1 Chloropsis cyanopogon | reverse complement strand
ATCACTGAGGCTGGAAAAGATCTCTGAGACCATCGAGTCCAAGCTCTGCCCAATCCCACCTTGTCCCCAGCCCAGAGCTCTGAGTGCCACCTCCAGCCCTGCCCTGGGCACCTCCAGGGACGGGCACTCCAACCCTCCCTGGGCAGTTCCAGTTCCTGATCCCCTTTCCATGGGGAAATTCCTGCTGGTGCCCACCCTGAGCTCCCCTGGCCCAGCCTGGGGCCGTTCCCTCTCCTCCTGTCCCTGTTCCTGGGAGCAGAGCCCGACACCCCCGGCTGTCCCCTCCTGGCAGGAGCTGTGCAGAGCCACAAGGGCCCCCTGAGCCTCCTTTGCTCCAGGCTGAGCCCCTTCCCAGCTCCCTCAGCCCCTCCAGGTTCTCCATTCCCTCCCCAGCTCCATTCCCTGCCCTGCTGCTCCAGCCCCTGCTCTGCTCTGCCCCAGGGCAGCTCCGTGACCTTTCCAAGCAGCTCCTGCAGGACTCGGGTTTCTCTCACCCAGCCTGGCAGCAGGGCTGCTTTCCAGCCCGTGCCCGTGCCAGCCCAGCAGGCTGGGGACAGCCCTGTCCTGCTCTGGGTCCCTGCTGCAGGGGACATCCCTTGGGGAGAGCTTTGGGCAGAGCCTTTTCCTCCCAGGCAGCAGGAATCGCTGGAGGAGGGACATTCCCTCCTCAGATCTGGTGCCACTAAAAACTCATTTCCTGCAGGAAAGAGCGGGAGATCCCCCTGCAGATCCATGGGTGCTCCAAGCCTTGTCCCACCTGGCCTGGGACACTGCCAGGGAGCCACAGCTGCTCTGGGCATTCCATCCCAGCTCCTGCCCACCCTCCCAGGGAACAATTCCTGCCCAATATCCACCTCAATCCACCTTGTCTCAGCTCACAGCCATTCCCTGTGTCCTGTCCCTCCCTGCCTTGTCCCCAGTCCCTCCCCAGCTCTCCTGGAGCCCCTTTAGATGAACAATCAATCTTCCCAGCAGGAAACTCCACCAGGCCCTGCTGGATTCAACAGAGCTCTGCCCACGGGCTCCAGCCTGAGGAGCTCCAAACCCATCCCCTCCGGAAAACAAGGAGCTGCTCCACATGGACACAAAAGCTCAAATCCCCCACAAACCCAGCCCAAGCTCCCAGGGCAGCCCCTGCATTTTTCCCTCACAATATTCCAAAACTGCAGCGTGAAAAACCCAACACAAACAATTCGTTTTTATCCAGGAGTTTATCCAGCTCTGAGAGGACACTTCAGGAGTTGCTAATTCCTGTAATTTGAGTACTTTTTTTTTCTTTTTTTAAGGTTAAAAAAGTTGCAAAAATATAAGATAAACCATTATCCCCTCGTTTAACTGGGGAAAGGGCACACTCAGCTTTCCCTCCCCCAGCTCCAAACCCCCTTGTGCCACTGGAGCTGTGGGATTCTCTGGATCCCTTCCCACCCTACATGGATTGACCTCCTTAGGAAAGTTCCAGGGCCTCTTTTCCCAGCTGCTTAGCTTAGTTAATAAATGAGATGTTTGGAGAAAAAAAAAAAAAAAAACAAACCAAAACAAAACAACCCAAACCGTAAGATTTGAAAATTAAATTGCTGCCTTTGCCCATCTCCAAACAAGCAGGAGCTTTAATAGCCCTCCTAAGATTACTAAATCTCTTCTGCAGGGAGATTTACAACAACTAGGTCAGCTCCCAATAAATCTGTTTTCCTCCCCAGCTCCTGGCAGTGCCCCCGAGCTGCTGCAGCCACGGGATTTCTCACAGGGCACCCTGGGCTCCACAGAGCTCCCCCGATTTCAACTGCAGGTGTCAGAATTCTGCAGAACTTGGGGGCTCAGAACCCTGGGCAGGGTTTTTTGGGCTGGGAGGATCTCCCAGGAGGAGAAGTTGCTCCCTGAAGAAATGACCCGTCAGTCAGAGAGGGCTCTGATTTCCAGGGAAGGATCCCTGGTGCTCAGCAGGCAGCCCTGAGCCAAAAGGAGCCCTCAGAGCCTCCCCCACCCCAACCCTTCCCCTCTCGTGTCCCAGCTCTCCCAGTCCCAGCTCCTCCTCCTGCGCTAAATGCACCCAAAATAAATTTTCAAGAAGTTTTTCCATTCACCACCTGAACCAAAACGTGGCTGGTGATCTAGGCCAGGCTGGGGACTGGGTTTGGAGCAGCCTGGGACAGAGGGAGGTGTCCCTGCCACGGCAGGGGTGGCACTGGGGGGGCTTTAAGGTCCTTCCCAGCCCAGTAAATTCCAGGATTTTCAGGTGTGATCTCACACTGCTCCAGCAGGAGGGGGGAAGGACACGTGGTGACAACCCCGTGTGACAAAGCTGAGCAGGACCTGAGCGGGGTGGTGGTGACAGAGCTTCCCAAAGCCCAGAGCAGCTGCAGGCACAGCTGCAACTCTCCCTGGCTCTGACTCACAGGGGAAAAGGAGACAAAGGATCAGCCCAGAACAGCCTCCCCTGGCCACCACCCCTGCCATGGCAGGGCCACCTCCTGCTCTCCCAGGCTGCTCCAAACCCATCCAGCCTGGCCTGGGCACTGCCAGGGATCCAGGGGCAGCCACACTTCTCTGGGAATTCTATTCCAGGCCTGCCCACCCTCCCAGGGAAGGATTTCTTTCTCCTTTACCCACTGAAAACTGCAGAGGAGGATTCCCACCAGCTGCACTCAAACACAGGGAACTCCCAGTGCATTTCCTGCAGCTGCACTTTCTCCTTTCTTGAAACACCTGCAAACAGGTGGAGCTGCCCCTGTCCCACAGAAAAACCCAATTTTTCCAGGCCTTGCCCTATTTCTCTCCTCGGGCTTTAGGGAATGAGGTTGCCATGCAGCAGATCCCCGGATCCGCCTGGGCTGGCTGCCAGGCTCCAGCTCCAGTGGGATAATTAAACTCTGGACTGTCTTATTTACTCTCTCAGATCCAGGGCTTGTGAAGCACCTGCTGAGTGAAAGGTAATTAAATCAGCACTGCTGGAGCAGGGCTGAGGATCTGCTGGAAATCCCAGCAGCTCTGCCTGGAAAGCAGCTCCCAGTTTGCTCCAGTTAGGCAGAGCCAGCTCATACTGGAGCAGCAGGACAAAGCCTCAAAGGTTTCTTTTGAAATAAAGCAGATTTTGAGGTGAAAAACTCAAAACTTGGATCAACAGAGCAAGTTGGGTGAAACACAAACCGACACCAGGGGCAACAACAGCACCTGCAAGCGTAACACCCCTCCGCCCCTGCTTTTCCAGGCCCTGCTTTTCCAGGGAATCCATCCTGGAGCAGCTCCAGCCAGGAAATGTTTGGATGCTGCAGGAATTTATCCAAGTGCCTGATAAAACCAGAAACAATCACCACCATGGGAATGATCCCACTTTTCTTAAAAGCACAGAAACAGGGGGGAGAAAGAGGGAAACAAAGCAGTTTCAGAGCTGCTGCTCCCAGCTCACTCCCAGCCCTGAGCTGGAGTGAAAGGTTTCAGTAATTCCAGCACAAGTGCTGCAGGTTTCCAGGGGACACCATTCCCTGGTGTTTGCTGGGGGAGCTGGAAGCTGGGTCTGGTTTGTCACCACCACTAACACAGGCTCTGGCTGCTGCTCCACAGCCCTGCCTGCAAAACCTTTCTGCTCCCTCCTCCCTTTATCCTTTCACCCCCTGCCTTCGGCTGGCAAACCCTGCAAACGATTTGGGAACACCACCAGCAAACCCAAACCCCAAAGCCAGCTGCCTCCTCTTAGCCACTCACATCTCCCAGAGCTCGCAGGAATAAAAACAATAAAATTTTGCTTCTGCAAATGCAGGGATTTGTCGGGCAGGAAGGTGTTGGGAGGAGGAGGAGGAGGGCATGCAGGGAGTGGCACCGAGCTGAGGTCAATCCTCATGGAGAACAGGGAGAAAGAGCCACAACGGCCCCTGGAGGGGTGGCACGGGCAGGGGGTGATGCCAGGTGCAGGGCAGGTGTGGGGTGGGGTCTCCACGGGTCCCCAGGGTGCTCTGCACGTGCTGCTCCCCCCAGGCCTGCCCACCAATGCTGGCTGGGATTGAATGCTGGAGGTTGGTTTTCCTACAGGGCAGCCCTGGGAGCTCGGGAGCAGGTTTGTCATGACTTGCAGAACCTGAAAATGCTCCCAGCCCAAGCCAGGAGGACACTGCAGGCACGAGAGGTGGGGGCAGGAATAACCAGCTCAGCTCTGAGCACAGCCGCTGCAGCAACAGGCAAAACAATCCCACAGGAGCAGCACCTTCCAAGTCTCTGGAATGGTGGCATTCCCTAGGCTTCATTTTTGGCTTTTTTAGGCCTCCAGTGGAAGAATCTGTTGGAGGAATCTCAGTGTGCCTGGCTCTGTTTTCAGCCCAAGCTCTGCAGAGGATTTGGAGACGCAGTGCGGGCTGAGGTGTCCCCCTGCGGAGGGGGGAAGGAAGGGAAGGAAGGGAAGGAAGGGAAGGAAGGGAAGGAAGGAAAGGAAAGGAAGGAAAGGAAGGAAAGGAAGGAAAGGAAGGAAGGGAAGGAAAGGAAGGAAAGGAAGAAGGCAAGGAATGCTTTTCCAGGCTGGGAGCAGCCCAAGGGAAAGCCCAGGGCTCTGCTGTGTGGGGCCGTGCTGACACCCAGTGGAAGCACTGGAGCTGGAATCTTTTCCTTTCTCCAAAGAGAATGGAAAATGAACCTGGGCAGCAGGAGAACACCGGGCTCCTGCCCTCAGCCAGCAAACAGAGCTGAGGGTGAAGTAAAACAGATTACAGATGCTTTTGGGTCGTTTCTATTTGGATGGTGCTTTTGTCCCATCCCTGGAAGAGTCCAAGGCCAGGATGGAGCAGCCTGGGCCAGTGGGAGGTGTCCCTGCCATGCCTGGGGTGGCACTGGGTGGGCTTTAAGGTCCCTCCCGACCCAAATTCTGGAATTTCACGATCCTTATTCCCCACACAACCAGCAGAGAGACAAGTGGTGCAATATTCCACAGATTTCTTGGAGCACCCCGAGCCACTCCTGCACTTTGCAGACTGAACACAACATCCACAGGGCAAACTTCCACAGGGCTCATCCATGACCTCCCTGCTCCCATCACCAGGAACCAGTGGCCAGGAGAAGGATTTTCCCACACCCGCCCCAAACCAAGCTGTGAGTGGCAGCTCCCTGGTTCCTGGCAGGTGAGAGGGCTGGATTTTTAAACAAGACTGGATTTTAAACAGGGTTGGATTTTTAAACAAGGCTGGATTTTAAATAGGGCTGGATTTCTAAACAAGATTGGATTTTTAAACAGGACTGGATTTTTAAACAGGACTCAGGTGAGATTTATAGTCGTGGCACAAATATTTTATATGGGCTAGAAGAAGTTTGGGTTTGGTGAAAGAAAGCAAGATCCCCCTGGAGCCATCCCCCTCCTGCAGGAGGTGCAGTAGCCAGGGCTGGATGGAAATTGGGAATTCTGGCCATGCAGATACACCTGGTTTGCACAGGGTGCCTGTCAGTGCAAACAGAGAATAAAAGCACAGAACATCCAGTTGTGATGTTTCCTCCTTCAGAGAATCTACACTTGAGAGTAGGGAGAGATCCTACACTAGAGATTTTTTTTTTTTTTTAATAATAAATAATGCTGCCAGTGTCTTAACTGGGAATTAAAATCCCTAATGATGTGAAATGAAAGGAAACAGACAACTCCCAACTTCTTCAATTGGACTTGGTGTTCTGGCTGTTTAATTAAGGCTGTGCTCCTCCACAACCTCCACTTCCTAAATTATTCCAGCACCATCCTGCTGATCCAACCCGGGCTGCAGCTCCCTTTGATTTTCAAAGCCAGCCTCCACTGTGGGATTCTATCAAACCCAAGGCACATTTTGGGAGAGGAGCAGTGGAAAAACCTGCTTTGGCTTTCCTCTGCATTTCTTCTGACCTCACTTCTTACATCTTCAGCACACGTGACAAGCAACTTTTAGATCAAGGCTGCTTTGAAAAACATCTGAGCAGTGTTATTTCACAGACACCAGCCTGAAGCCACTGGAAAAGGCAACGAACTGCAGGGCAGCTGCTCCACAGAAGGTCCCTGCTCCTCCCCACGGGGCTCATTCCCACGGGGAAAGCTCCAAAGAGGCATTTGCAAACTTTCAGCTGCATCAGAATCAGGCTGGGCTGGAAGCTCCAGCCTGGCAGTCACGGGATGCAGCCTGGCCCCAGGCTCTGTGACCTTCAGCAGCTTCTCTGTCTGGCACAGATAAAGCTGAGGATGCTGGCTCTGGGGACAGCCCCACGGGGCTCAGCTCCAGCAGCTGGGAAGGTGGGAAGGATTTCACCACCTCCTTGGCTGCAGGAGTTCATTCAGGTGCCTATCTTTAAGGGTGGGGGGGGATATAGAATAATTTGCATTTTTTGACTGTCAAACAAAATACATGTAGCACAGCAAAGACTGAAATGATGAAGATTTGCAGGCTGGTCCTTTCTAATCAGGGGAATAAACAAGGAAAAGCTTAATTTCTGTGGGAAAAGCAGGTTTTTCTGCCCCCTAAATTCAACCCAAAAGCAGTCAGGTAGTTAAAAAAATGAGGTGAAAAGTGTCAGCAATCCTGCCAAGGACTTTGTTCTGCTCCAGAATTAAATTAAATCACCAGGGTTTGGGACCTGTCGTGCTGCTTTGTATTTTGCATGAAATAAAAGAACCAGAGTGGACTGGAGACTCACCTACATAGGCAGACTTGCTCCCTGTCCAGCTGGCCTTGATTTTATCGGAGTAATGATCCTGAAACAAGAATAAAATAAAAATTATCAGGATTTCACCATGCAAGAAAGCCAAACCTGGGGGGGGTTGGCACTTGTGGTTCAATGCTAATCACAAAAACAATATTTTGAGATTGGAAAGATTGCTGAGCAGCCTGGGACAGTGGGAGGTGGCCCTGCCCACGGGACTGGATGGGATTTAAGGTCCCTTCCAACTCCAACCATTCCAGCATTACTTTGTCCCTGGAGACTCAGAGCTGTCAGCCTCCAGTGATGTGTCCTCACAGCTGGGTTTAAATCACTGCCTAAACAAATCTGGGAGCTCACATTCCCCATGGAGGCCTTGCACAGCCAGAAGGAAACCTGGAATTTTATCAGTCCTCGTATCCTGGAGCCCCTTCAGGGCTCTGAGCTCTCCCTGCAGCCTTCTCCTGTCCAGGTGAGCACCCCCAGCTCTGGGAGGGGGGTGAGAACCACCAGGTGATGGGAATTCTGTGAGAGCTGGAGCAGGAAGTGTATTTACAAGTAAAATCACCTTTCCTCTCACCCTGCTGGCTGTGCTGCTGCCGGGAGCCCCAGGGCTGCACGAGCCCTGCAGCTCACACCCAGGTGTGCAAACAGATGTGTCAGGCTCCAAATCCTCACCATCCCACAGGGACTGGCCATGCCCTGAACTCCCAGTGCAGGCTGCCCAGTGTGGAACTGGGATCAGAGGCATTCCCCGAGCTGGCACAGCCTTTGGGGTGAGGCCAACCTCCAGGTGCCAGGGAGCCACCACAGCCATCCCCTCCCCTCATTCCCAGGGGAGGAGGAGGGAAAAAACCCTCCTGGAATTCCCAAGGGACAGTCCTGAGCAAGGCAGGCAGCCGTGATCATTTACTGACGGGGAATTTTGGAAGGAATTTGAGACTTTTGAGTTGTTTTTGATGATGTGGTTTATTTTTCTTATCTTCGACATAGGCAGGAAGGGTGAATGTGGCTCACATCTTCACTACATGGTTTAGAAGGCCTCAAGACCCTTAATAAGACTTTTTAAGGAGTTATTGATTAATAAAACACTGCCAACAAGGATATTTATGCTTTTGACTCAATCTTTAAATATTTTGTTTTATGGACTCATGCTACAGTGTGAGCCTTCCTAATCAATCATGTTATGGCACACAAACCTACAGTACTGCACTCTAAACTCTTTGTTTACTTCTGTAATTACTTGTATTTTTCTACATCTTAAACTCTAAAACTCTAAACTTTCTTTTGTTTAGCTTAATGTGTGTCTGCTTTAAACTATAAATCCACATTCTCACTTCTAGCACCTAAGTTTGGAAGCCTTTTCCAAGGTCTCAGATCAAATCTTGTGTTTAATTCTAAGCTTTGGCTTACAAACCCAAAATTCTGAGAGTTCCCAACAGGCAGCATGGGCAGCATTCCCATTATAATCACACCCCACTTCCCGTGCTGGGAACAGGATCACACTTTTAACAAGTGCTGCTCAAATCACCGTGTGGAGGAGGAAAATAAATTGTGTTAAGGACAGTCTGCCTTGCCACAGGCCTTGTCCCCGTGCCAGGCTTGTCCTGTCCACATCCAGCAAGGAAACCGAAGTAAATAAATGTGACATGTAACCTCCTCCACAGACCTGCGACCGCCGCACAAAATCAAAGCTGGAGTGGAGAAGCTGCTGCTCTGCTTATCTGTGCAATATCCCAGTCTGCTCACACCCCCTGGAAACTGTCAGGGAAAAATAAGAATTTAAAAACTGACTTGTGCGTCCCGAGGGGGATGAAGACACAGTCAAAACAACCACGGAGCACCGGGAATGGTTTGGGCTGGGAGAGACCTTCAGGGGTCAGCCAGCCCCAGCCCATCTTTACTGCATCTGATAAATAATTCCGGCTCCTGGGGCTGCTTTCCACCAGAGCCACGCTGCTATTCCTGCCTAATCAAAGCTCCTATCAAACCAGTCACAAACCCCACAACCCCAGCATTGCTGGCATAGTTTGAGCCTGCAGTAATGCATCCCCTGCAAACGCCTCCACTCAGAGGGCAGGCCGTGCTGGGGAAGGAATAAATCAGGGCAGGGCACGTGGGCTGAGGAAATTCCGCAGCTGGATGGGTCCCAGTCCCTCTGGGCAAGGCTGGCAGCTCCAGCCAGGTCCTCCTGCAAAGCAGGGGTGCTCCAGCTGGAACTGGAAATCCTGCAGTGCAGGAGGAATCCCTCGCAAGTTTTACAGCAACACAAACCAGACCCAGCTGGGAAAAGGATGGTTCCCCCCTCCCACAGAAGTCAGGGACACTTTCTGCTTATCCCAGCTCCAAGCTTAGACCACAATCCCTGACCTTGGGAGGGGGCTTGAAGCTACAAACAAGAGCTGAAAATGTAATTTGGGATCTGCTCAAAATTATGCACAGCAACCACAGAATCCCAGACTGGACTGGGTTGGGAGGGAGCTCAAAGCTCACCTCATCCCAACCCCCCTGCCCTGGCAGGGACACCTCCCACTGTCCCAGGCTGCTCCAAACCCATCCAGCCTGGCTTGGGCACTGCCAGGGATCCAGGGGCAGCCACAGCTGCTCTGGGCACCTGTGCCAGGGCCTGCCCACCCTCCCAGGGCGGAATTTATCCCAAATATCTCATCCAAACCTGCCCTGCTTTTCCCTTTCTGTGATAACCACCAGGCCCTGATGTTTCCCTGGTTCAGGCAGCATGGGCTGGGTCCCAGGGCATCCCCCTGGCATTCTCCTGGAAACTGGGAGGGAGAACTTTCCCCCCTCAGCTTACAGCAGCAGGAAACCTTCTGGAGGCTGAGCACAAGGAAAACCCTCCTTTAGATGGGAAAGCCAGACCAAACCTCCCCCGTGTGCTCCCATTGCACAGGGAACGGAGGGCAAAGGGGTGATGGCACAGAGCAGCTGGATCAGGGCAGCAGCCTGGGAATGCAGCCTGGGAATGCAGGATGCTCCCTTCCCAGGGATTTTCCACCTCCAAACACCCAGAGAGCCAGGCTGGGGGGAAAACAGAGCCAGGGCCCAGGGGCACAACAGAGCCCCGGGGCCAGGGCTCAGGGGGGCACGAAGGCTCGGATCACACATCCCCCAGCAAAGGGTGCCCAAAAGTCACCTGTCCCTGCCCGAAGGGGGTAAACAAAGGGGGAGCAAGGCTGGCTCCTGCCTGAGCTGAGCCCAGTGTTTGAACAAGGAGCTGCTCCCAGCTGCTGCTGCAGCACAAATAATGCTCACAACACACTTTCTTCCCTTTCCCTCCTCCCTCTGGAGCTCCATCACATGCCAAGACGCTGATACGGACACAGGAAGCTGAATATAAACACATTGCCTGTTTTACCAAATATTCAAAGGAACACAACTAAAAATACTCAGCTGCTGGTGTCCAGGAACATCCCAAAGCTGTGATCCACCCCCAGCCACGCTGCCTGCGGCTCCCATGGAGCTGGGATTTGGGGCACACTGAACCCCAGGCCTCAGCTTTCAAAGAATCCCGACTGGTTGGAGTTGGAAGGGACCCTAAAGATCCTGTTCTGTTCCCCTGCCCTGGGCAGGGACATCTCCCACTGTCCCAGGCTGCTCCAAACCCATCCAGCCTGGCCTGGGGCACTGCCAGGGATCCAGGGGCGGCCCCAGCTGCTCTGGGCACCTGTGCCAGGCCCTGCCCACCCTGCCAGGGAACAATTCCTAATTCCCAATATCCCATCCAGCCCTGCCCTCTGGCACTGGGAGCCATTCCCTGTGTCCTGTCCCTCCATCCCTTGTCCGAAGTCCCTCTCCACTTTTCCTGCAGCTCCTTCAGGCCCTGCAAGGCCCCACTGAGCTCACCCCAAAGCTTCTCCTCTCCAGGTGAACATTCCCAGCAGAGCTGCTCCATCCCTGGATCATCCTGGATTGCCTCCAGCAGCTCCAGGTCCTTCCTCTCCTGGGGCAGGAGTGGATCCTCTCCTCCCCAGGGACACCTGGGCTGGAAGGGGTTCAGCAGCCCCACAGTAAGGAATGCTGCATCCCTTGGGAATGCTGGATCCCCCAGAGCCCCGTGTCTCTCCAGGACATGGATGTACCCCCACCACACTGCCACCTCCCATGGGCACCCCCCTGCTCCCCCTAAAATCCCACGGAGAATCCCACCACAACCCAGGCACCCCGAGCACTCCTGTCACAGCCTCTGCTCTGCCTCATCCACCCTTGCAAAACACGGAATGGGAACTTTCTGCTGGCGTCACCAGTGCTGTCCCACCCTCCCAAACTGCCCCCAGGTCATTCCTGAGAGCAGGAATGATGTGGGTCCAAGGGCTCCCGACACTGAGTGCAGGGGCAGCACCGAGGTTTGGAACAACGAGCCCCAAGTGTGCAATATTGCAAAATTCACCAGGCAGCCGCACAATTCCAGCAGTGCAGGAATCCCAGGAGTCACCGACCATCTGCAGCTCCCATTTCCCAAGAAAAAGTGAATCCATGACAACTTTCAAGCGCTGGGGGGGGGGGGTTCCACCCCAATTCACGGCGTTTCACCCCAGCTCCTGCCCCTGCCCAGGGGTGTTTCCGTGCCCGGGCTCAGGACCCAGCAGCCTCCCCCCAGTGCCACGGTTTGTGTAAGCACAGATGGAGTTGCAGCAACCCAATCCCCCCTGGAATCCGGCTCCAGGGCTCGGCCAAGGCTGTGCTGGTGCTTCCCTCGATAGCTGCGAACCTTTGGAAAGGATTCCCTCCGCCCCCTGCCGTGATCTCTGCTCCGGCAACGGGGACAAAGGGGACAAAGGGGAAGGGCCGAGGCTGAGGATTTATGGGGCTCCAGGATTCCTGGAGCAGCGCGGATCTGCTTTCACAACAGAGAGGGCACGCCGGGATTTGGGAAGCTGGGCAGGGAGGGAGCAGCTTCCCACCGCACAGCGCTGTCCTGCTCAGCAGCTCCGGCAGGGATGGAGGAGCCACAGAAAAAGGGGGAGAGGGATTTTTTAAACAGGCAGGGAGGGACAGGGCACAGGGAATGGCTCCCAGTGACAGAGGGCAAGGCTGGATGGGATATTGGGAATTGTTCCCCGGGAGGGTGGGCAGGCCCTGGAATGGAATTCCCAGAGCAGCTGGGGCTGCCCCTGGATCCCTGGAATGTCCCAGGCCAGGCTGGACATTGGGACATTCCTGGGACAGTGGGAGGTGTCCCTGCCATGGCAGGGGTGGCACTGGGTGGGATTTAAGGTCCCTTCCAACCCCAACCATTTGGGATTCCATAATTCTACTGTGTCACCCCAGGCCCTTGACATGAATCCGGTTCAAATACTCCGAGTCTTTTTAGCAACAGAACCTAAAAACTTCAGAACTTTCAGTATTTTAAAAGTTACCATAGTGCCAAAGAAACATTATATTTGAAACACAAATCCAGCACAACTCAAAAATTTGCTTTAACACCAGCAAGACATGAGAGGTCAGTTGTTCTGCTGCCTGAGAGCCCAAGAAACTCCTCCAGGACAACAGGAGAATTTCACCTTTCAAGGAAAAATCCCCCATCAGCTGGGTGATTATGGAATGAGCTCGCCCTCAGCACCAGAGCACCATTGTTCCTGTCTGGAGTTGATTGCTGCTTGATTAGAGACATCCCAAATGCTGTGGTGCATCCCACGCCGGGATGAAACACGGGATTGAGGAGTCATTAACTCCACACTAATCCCTCAATCTCGTTTAGTGGCGCTGAGCAGCGCAAAATCCTGCCACTGTCCACTGCTCGCCCTTTACTCCCAGAACTGTATTTCTGAACCAATTTACACCCCAGACAAACACACACAAGTAACAAATCCCTGATCCCAGGGGTTCCGAGCCAATTAAAACCCCAGGTAATCACCTGCTGGGAATTCCATTTGCTGTGCCACGCTAATTAAATCATAGAATCAGAGAATAAAAAAATAAATTAAATCAGAATATGCTGAGCTGGAAGGGACCCACGAGGATCATCAGGTCCAGCTCCTGGCCCTGCACAGGACAATCCCGAAATGTCACTCCCAGGGGATCTGGGCAGTGCCCACCACTCTCTGCTGGAAGAACCTTTCCCAATATCCAGCCTAAACCCCTCCTGGCACATCTCCAGCTCCCTCCTAAAAACACCAGGCTAAAATCACAATGTACATTCAAACCCCACTTTCTCCCCCTCCCAAAAAAGTACAAAATTTAAGCTTGAAACAGAGAATCGCCATTTTAAAGTCACTAAAAAGTTCCAGCGATCCGTGTGGGTCCCTTCCAGCTCGGGATGTTCTGCAATTCCATGATTCCAAGCAAACTTGTTACTGCAACAGGGCGTGTAATCTCAGTATCAACACGAAACCTCCTGCAATAATGACGCTTCCCACTAATTAACCTCCTTCCCACACTCATCCCACAGCTCCCCGCACGTGGGAAACTTCCTCCGTCAAGCACAGCTCCGTGATTCCAAGGAAAACCCACGGCCCGACGGCTGGGAACGCGAAAATTGGTCAAATTTAAGGGATTTAGCTGAAATCTGGGGCGGATTGGAGCCGCCAGCTCTGGGTATCCATGGGTGCCATGGGGAAAGTCTGGAGGGAAGGAAGCAGGAAAGAGAAGGAAAGCAGGAAGGAGAAGGAAAGCAGGAAAAATCTGCCTATTTTAGAATGACTTTCGCCTAATTAAGCAGATTACTTTTCACGTAATTAAGCAGATTTTTGCCTCGTTTCCCCCCCTGCCCACTTGTTGAACCCCATCCCACCTGCGCGCTGCTTTCCCCGCCGGCCGGGAAGAATCCTCTTCAACAAAAAAAATTTAAAAATCGGGGTTAAAAAAATAAAAAAAAATTAAAAAAAAAA
>WEZZ01012256.1:131698-151948 GCA_013400585.1 Chloropsis cyanopogon | reverse complement strand
GGAGGCCACGCCCACAGAGTTAAGCCCCGCCCAAATTCCCTCTTCGGCCCCGCCCATCCCCGTTTGGCCCCGCCCCGCCCCGAACGGGGCGGGGCGGGGCCAAACGGGGATGGGCGTGGCCAGGAGAATAGTGGGCGTGGCCACACTCTAATCCCAAATCCATGCAGAATTCCAAACCCGTTTTGTCCTGTTCTGGAGGCTGGATTCGGTGTTAGCGTGAGGGATGATGGCGGCGGCGGAATCCGGAGGGACGGAGCGCGGATACGCTGGGAATTTTGGGATTAGGGGGTTTCGTGAAGGCTTGTCTGCCGGGCGAAGGAGGATCGGCGTGCCTCTGCTTGTAGAGGGCTTTGATGCTGGGATGGTATTCGTCTGCAGAGGCAGGGGAGGGTGTTTTAATTTAAATTAAAATTTAAATTAAGATTTAAATACGGGTTCCTACCTGGGAGCTGCAGGAGGGAGAAGGGCTAAAAAATGAGTGTGGTGCAGATTGTCCGGGGGAAATGTGGTTGCCCCATCCCTGGAAGTGTCCCAAGACAGGTTGGACAGGGCTTGGAGCACCCTGGGACAGTGGAACGTGTCCCTACCCATGGCAAGGGGTGGAATGGGATGGGCTTTAACGCCCCTCCCAACTCCAACCAGTCTGGGATTCTGTAAAATTCCAGGATGTGAAAAACGCCGTTCACTTGTTTTAAAATTTTAGAGGTTTAATAGTAATAAAAGAATTAGGACAATAAGAGACAATAAAAAAGCAAAGAATTACGGATGTCTGAGTGTCTGGCCTTCCACCGCCAGGCACACCTTTCCTAACAAAGGATTAGCTCTTAAAAGTAATAGCCTATTGCATATGCATATATTCCATACATAATTCAAACATTACTTTCAAATTAGGGTGCTTTCTGCTCAACTTCAGCTTTCCTCCCCATCTCATAAATCAGTTTTTTTTTTTTGTTCCTCCAAGTCTGAGTTTCCCGATAAGGCAGCCATAATTCTTCTCTTGGAATCTCGGGGTCTGTCACTGTTATCTCTATCTGGATGGGATAGTGTGAAGAATTTCTTAATTGTCTTTTCCACTCCTTGAGTTAGTTACAAAAATCTTCCATCACACAGTAAAAACTGTGTTTACCACAGTATCTAAAAGAGGATAATACAACATCACTTTAAAAAGATTAATACAGCATAACTTTCCAACATAACACATATAATATTCATTTTAATATTTGCGGAAAGCCAATCATAAAATACGCATTTTTCACACAGGAGAACTGGGGAAGCCGCTGCACTCATCCCCATCACCACCTCTGTCCCGTGGAGCATCCCTGTCCTGAGAGCACCAGGAAATCCTTGCTCTTTCCCATGGTTTTGCCCGATGCCGGCACAGTTGGTGTCCTTGGCACAGTTGGTGTCCTTGGCACTGCCCGGCTGTCCCGGCTCCAGCCTGTCTCCACAGCAGCTTTTATGGGAGAGGAGGTGGGATCAGCAATCTGCTCGGCTCCTCCTGATTGCCATTCCAGCTGGGAGCACAGGGGTGCACAGGAGGACCTTGTCCTGCCCTGTGCCCTAATGAAAAAAAAAAACCAATCAAAACCTGTTGGAAGAGAAGGAATTCCTCGTTCTGCTCCTAATTAAAAACACGGGAATCCAGTTTTCCCGAGGGTGGCCACCGGCCAGGCGGGAAGCGTTGCCCTCTCGTGGGCTGAAGCAGCAGCTTCCCACCGTTCAGTCCTGACCGAGAGCTTAATTAGCCGGTGTTAATTGACTACATGGGCCTCACAGTGCAGCGCTGCCAGGCGAGCAGCCCCGGACCCGAGCAGGAGCTCGTCGGGGTCCCCTGGAGCTTGTCAGGGATTCCCAGGAGCTTTGCTGGGGCTCCTGTCCCACTCCAGCCAGTTTGCACATACTGGGAGGGCACCCTGGGGCACGAACGGGGCACACTGGCTGCACTGGGGCTGGTGCTGTGCATACTGGGAGCACTGGGACGTGCAGAGGACACACTGGGAGGGCACCCTGGGGCACGAACGGGGCACACTGGCTGCACTGGGGCTGGTGCTGTGCATACTGGGAGCACTGGGACGTGCAGAGGACACACTGGGAGGGCACCCTGGTTTGAACTTTGTATTTTCTCTATTAAACATTTATTTTCCTTTCCACCAGGGGCGGGATGAAGGCTCAGCGAGAGGGGAGCTCTTGTTTTTCCTTCCTGTTGTTCCCTCCCAGACATTCACCCGTGGATGTCTCACCTTCATCTGAAGGCAGGACTGAGCTCCTCGGATCCTGGTGATACAAGCACGGGTTTCTCTTTCTGCTACAAGCACAAATATGTGTGTGACTGTTTATTATTGTTATTGGTGTGTAGCAGTAGCCTAGATCAGGGCACTCACTCTTAGATGTGGGGAAGGAATTCTTCCCTGTGAGGGTCTGGCTGCCCCTGGATCCCTGGCAGTGCCCCAGGCCAGGCTGGACACTGGGGCTGGAGCACCCTGGGACAGTGGGAGGTGTCCCTGCCATGGCTGGGGTGGCACTGGAGGGGCTCTGAGATCCCTCCCAGCCCAACCCAGTCTGGAGATGAGATACTGGGAGGGACTCGGAGCAGTATCCAGGGTGGAATCCTGTCCCCCCCTCCATTTATCTCTGTGAACTCTCGTTATTTCCTGCGTAACGAGGTTCAGAGTTCAGCCCAGGGCTGCCTGCAGTGCACAGCCCGGGAGGTTTTAGCAGCTCTGCTCTCAGGGTGCACTTTGGTCAGAGAAAGCAAAGCCAGGTTTCTCCTGCCTGTTTGGCAGTGCTGCTCCTTCCCCCTTGGATGCTCTGGATCCCTTTCCAGGGAGGTGGGGGATTCCCTGAATCAACTCGGGCGACTGTCCCAGATGGACCATGGAAATCTCTGATGCTGCAGAGAATGAGCCACATCACTCCCAGCCCCAACGATCCTGGCAGGAGCAGGCAGAGCAGAAAAGCTCAATCCTTGGACAAAATCATCAAAATTACACCATGTTCCCCCGGAAAACCCAGTGATTTTTCCCCAGGTTCTGTGCAGAGCAGGAATTTTGCCTCGGTTTTCCCAAGATCTTTGCAGAATGGGAATTTTGGCTTGGTGCCTTCGCTGAGCTTGTGTTTAACCAGAAACAGAGAGAAAAATGATCCTGAAATTAGCTGGGAGCAGGCAGGGGGGTGTCCTGCCTTTGACAAGGGGGTGCTCCCAGCAATCCTGGGATTACCCCTGGGTGTGGAGTCCAGAGTGGCAGCCACAGGAAGGGAATGGATAAACAAACAGCCAGCTGTGCCCAGCCAGCAGGGAAGGCTTTCTCTGGAGCAGCAGAGCAACCAAACAGCGCGTGGGAGAAGCGGAGGTGCGGGAGACGGCGCGGTGTGGTTCCCAGGAGAGCCATCCCTCATCATTCCTCTCTGCAGGGCCACAGCCTGAGCCTGTCACCCTGAGCCTGGCCAGGACACTTCCTGCTCTCCCATCTCCATCCCTGCTACATCAACAGCTGCCATTCCCTCCCTCCAGTGTTGGAGGAGGAACAGGAGCTCCCCTGGCTTTTCCCACCCTTGTCCCAAAGAACCAGCCCACAAGAATATGCCCTGAACGCCCCCAATGCTTATTTTCCTTTACTATTTATCATTTATTCCTTCCATAAAGGAATCCCTTAAATCCCTGTCTCACTTAAATCCCCATCCCTGGGCTGCTGGACCCAGCTTTCCCTGGAAAAGGCTGTCCAAAAGGAGCATGTGTGATAAATGGTCCCATTTTGGGTATCCACACAGGCTTGCTAAGGCTGTTTGGAGCAATCATTAATGCAACAAAAATTATTAAACACCAAGTATCCTTGTGTTCCACATAACAAACACCAGCCACGCTTCAGCTTCCTCTTTCTTGGACGTAAAGACTTATTTTTCCACTAAAAATTAACCAAATGAATCAATGTCTGGAATTATGCCTGTGGGAATGAGTAATTTCTAACAGTTCATACAAATATTTCCCATTTTTGAGCCATATTCCGGCTCATCTTTCCAGATAATCACAAAACCAGCCACTCTCCCCTAGTTCCAGCTTGGCCAGCTGGTAAAGCATCTGACAGCAGAAATAGCTAAAACAATCTGAGCATGAACATTCCATTATTTATTAATTTTCTTCCCTATTTTTGGGCTTTATGTTGTTGAAATGACAGGTCAGGACTGCCCAGGGACAGCTGCAGCTCGGGTGTGCTCTCCCTCAGGGGCACAAGGAGGACATTCCATTGCTCCCTCACCTCCGGATCAATCCCAGCAGGTCCATGCAGACCCCAGCAGGGCTGGACGTGGGTGCAGGCTGGGATCTGCTCCATCCCTGCTCCAGGGATGCTCCAAGCAGGCAGGAGGATGTGGGCAGCAGGATGTGGGCAGCAGCGCTGGCAGAAGAAGCTTCTCCTCACTCCCATCCCAGATGAGACCTTGGTCCTTATCCAAGGACTCCGTGTGATGGATGGGTTTTTCCCTCCAAGGAGGGATTTTCACTGCTTGGCTGTGAGCTGCTCATCCTTCACCCACGGGCAGCCTGAGGCAGATAATGGGATGCAGGGGTTGGAGGAAAACACGTAGGAACAAAGGGAAACCATAACGTAGGAGAGAAGAGATTTCATATCTCCATCCTTAGGTATTTTTAGTCTGAAAGGCACAAATGCATCACTGAGCTGTGAAAGGAAAGCTCCCTGCTGCTCTCCATGTCAGAGGCTTCGGAGCAGTGCTCTGCCTGCTTTGAAGGAGGTACCTGTGGCACCTGTATCCAGGTGGAGGAAAACCACATCCCCTTAGCTGGAGGAGACATCACAGGCAGGGACACCTCCCACTGCCCCAGGCTGCTCCAGCCCCAGTGTCCAGCCTGGCCTTGGACACTTCCAGGGATCCAGGGGCAGCCACAGCTTCTCTGTGCACCCTGTGCCAGGGCCTGCCCACCCTCACAGGGAAGAATTTCCTTCCCAAAATCCCATCTTACCCTGCTCTTCTTCAGTTTAAGTCCAATCCCCCTTGTGAAAAGCCCCTCTCACACACAGCAAATCAGCTGCATTTGCCCTCTGCTCAAGGCCTGGAGCAAGTTCTCAAGACAGGCTGCCAAGAAGAGATGGGCTCTGGTGGGACCCCACACCCGCCCTCCCACCTGGAGAAGAGCTGAGGGCAGTGGGAGGAGCAGTTGGGATGGAAGAATCTGGCTCTGTGCTGATCCAGGAAAACACAATCATTCCTTTCCCTTGTTTTCAGACTTGCTGGAAGTGTGAAGAGGACAAAGAGCAGCAGATGGGACGGAGGCAGCTGCCCAAGCCAGACCCTGTTCCAGTGCCCAGCTGCGCCAGCGAGGCAAGGCTCCACCACCACGGGACTGTGAGCAAACCCAGCAATGCTGGGCTCCCCTCCTTCCTCTGCTCCTCCATCCTTTTTGCATTATTAAGTGTACTCCCATCTAATAGCATTTGATGTCATCGTTTTTTCCCCAAAGTGGGAAAAAAAGGAAACAATTAGGGGTGGCAGGTCTAGCCTGGCATGCAGCAACACCATTAAGCAGGAGGCTGCTATGCTGCCGTTGGTCTGGAGCCTCTTTAGCATCTTCATTATCTCTCCAAAGCTTTTGATGTCCCTTATTTACGACACAGACACTGCAGAGGAGGCAGGCAATGATTAAGACGAGCTTTTACTCTCCTGGAGTGTGCCAGGTACCTCGTGGCTACAGACCCTGCATATAAAGCAATATTGCTTATTATTCCGAGCTGTTTGTTCCATTAATCGTGAGCCTGCTTTGCTCTGGGAAGAGGAATTGGAATACAGCAATATTCTGTCTGCTTGTTTTTAAAATACATGTGTGGGTGGACACTCCAGCTACTGCTCACATTTTTCTCTCACAAGAAGAGCTGTTCGTGATTCTCCTCCCCAGTGTTTTCTCTTGACACTGATTTTGTGCGTCGAACTCGGGAAGGGAACTGCCTCAAGCCTGTCGGGGAGTGTTGTATGGAAATAAGGAGTACTAACTGAGAAATGCTGGAAATTCAGCATCACAGAGAGGAAAAGAATGTTGTCATGGAAAGGGCGGTCAGGTTGGACATTGGAATGGGCTGCCCAGGGAGGTGGTGGAGCCCCCATCCAAGGAAAGGGTAGCACTCAGTGCTCTGGGCTGGGTGACAAGGGGGTTGTTGGGCACAGATTGGACTTCATGGCCTTGGAAAACTTTTCCAACCTCCTCAGTGATTCCACAACTCTGTGAGTCAGTCACTCAGTGCCCTCACAGTCTCAGCTTCACCAGCCACCCAGGCAATAGCGGGTCTGGGGATTCCTCCAGGGTATCCCAAAGAGAATTTTCAGAGACAACAATGTTCAACTCGTGATCCCGAGAAGACACTAGGGAGGCATTAAAAGCAACTCAGCAAGCTGTGTCAGCATCTTCTGTGACCTTGTCTCACCACATCTGACCTCGTGAAGAACCTTCCAGAAAACCAGAGAGTTCTGGGGTAGAACAAAAGGAAAAAGGGAATAAAACAACCAACTTGAGAATTATTAGTGAGTTCCCATCCAGCTCTCCAGACACTGACAATGTGTCAGGGCATGTCTCCAAGCTGAAAGGTTTACAGGATGCATAAACAGCTCCATAAAAAACACGTTGTCACCAGCTCCTGGAGAAGCACTGCTGGAAACAGCAGGTGAGGCCAGAGGAGCTCCATCAGACAGCAGAGCTGCTTCTTCATGGCTTCATTGACAGATGGCTTCCCCTGAATGTCCTCCATCAAAAAATCAACTGGAAAACCACAGGTCTGTTACTTCTCTGAACTGCACTTTTTCAATCCTTCCAATGTATACCTCACTCCAAAACACAGCATCCACTCCAGTGAAATGAATTTCCCTTCCTATAAGAACGATAGATTGCACACACAGACAGACCAGGTTAGTTCAGTTCATATGGAAACAGCCAATTATATAATTTATTTATTAATACAGTTTAATTTACAGTACAATCGAGCTGCACACCCAAGACACAGATTATTTACAGAGCATGAAAGGCAGACACAGCAAGTGTCACTTGTTCCCCATCTGGTTTGGGTTTCCAAACTGGGGCACCCCCAGGAGCACCCCAGCATCTCCACTGCCACACAGTCTTGGTCTCATGGCAACCAAAGGAAGCTTTGAATCATGGAATTGTTTAGGTTGGAAAAGTCCACTAAGACGATCCAGTTGAATCATTCCCCCGTACTGCCAAACCCACCACTAAACCTAAAGCCCACATCCACAGGGATTTTAAACTCCTTCAGGGATGGGGATCCACCCCTGCCCCGGGCAGCTGTGCCAGGGCTGGAAAACCTTCCCATGAAGGAATTTTCCCAAAATCCACCCTGAGCTCCCCTGGCCCAGCCTGAGGCCGTTCCCTCTCCTCCTGTCCCTGTTCCTGGGAGCAGAGCCCGCCCCCCCCGGCTGTCCCCTCCTGTCAGGAGCTGTGCAGAGCCACAAGGGCCCCCTGAGCCTCCTTTGCTCCAGGCTGAGCCCCTTCCCAGCTCCCTCAGGGATTCTCCCGAGTGCAGGAATGCCTGAGGCTGTTTTGTTCCAAGGGATTGTTGCTCTGACAGATCCCAGCCCTCGGAGACCTCCACACGCCGCACAGGGAACACACAGCAGTGCTAATGACACATTCCAGAACATCCTGGCTGTGTGAGTAATTGCAGATCCTTTGCACAGGCATCTCCATGAAGGCAGTGGGAGTTGTAGAGACATTATTAGGTCTCCTGACATTTTAAAAAGGCTTAGACAGAAAATGTCTTCGAGGGGTTTCAAAGGCTGCAATGGAACTGAAATAGTTTTTGTAATAATAACCAAACAACCCACGAGGAGCTTTGTGTAACTGCTTGGACATGAGAGAACAGAGAGAGAAAATCCATGCACAAAGTCAGAGAGGAGAAAGGAAGAGTTATGTCCAAGCAAAGGCATCAGCGCTGCTCCCACAGCCCCCTGACTGCCCCAGGAGAGGTCACACACAGGGGACAACACCAGCCAGCACTGGGGGCTTGGGAGGTCCCTTCTCCAGTAGGGAAAATCGGGAGCAGAGCCTCTGTGCTGATTTTGGCAAGTGAGCATAACCTTTTGGACAGCTCCAAACCCTCCTGCAGAAGATGGGTTTCTGAAATCATAAGTTACACGTTTTTCTGCTGACTCAAATGGTGTGAGGGCTCCAGATGAAACCAGGGCAAACTCCCCTGGCACACCTGGAGCCATCTGACCCCATGAGGGTGTAGGGACAGCCTAAGGAGACTGGAAAAACAGCTCAGGGACAGCACAGGAGACAAGGGAGCAGCAGGTGCCAAGAGTTGTTCAAATTAATATCCATATATTCACATGGATACAGATTTCATGGCTTTGTGTATTAGTCTGCAACAAAGACATCTGGGGGAAAAGGCCCTTCTGTAGCACCTTCCATTGGGACCCAGACTGGTTTGGGTTGGAGGGACCCTAAAGCCCATCCCATCTCACCCCTGCCATGGCAGGGTCTGTCCCAGGCTGCTCCAAGCCCTGTCCAACCTGGCCTTGGGCACTGCCAGGGATCCAGCCACAGCTGCTGTGGGAATTCCAGTGCCAGGGCCCCATCACCCTTACAGGGAAGGATTTCTCCCCAACATTCCATCCATCCCTGCCCTCTGGCAGTGGGAAGCCATTGCCCCTTGTCCTGGCTCTCCAGGCCCCCATGTTTCTCACAGGCTGCCCTCAGGTCATTCTCAACACAAATACTTGCACAGTAAGAGCCTCAGAGCCTCCAGCACCTCCTGTTCCATGCCGTGTTCACCTTCAACAATGAAATCACTTCACTAGAGAAGTGCTATAAAAAGCAGCAATTCCTCTCCTCCCGTGTCTCATGTGTCAAAACCACGTTGCTGTGTAAAAATCAAACCTATGGTGCAACACTGAGGTCTCACGGTCTTCTGCTTGGGCTAAAACACACCCAAAATAGGAGATAGGACCATGGAATTATTTAGCTTTGAAAAGCCCTCAAGACCATGGAGTTCAACTGCTCCCCAGCACTGACCCACATCCCCGAGGGCCACATCCACACAGCTTTTAAATCCCTTCATTCACATGAAGTGTCTGCTCAAAGCTCTCAGCAGAGAGGCGTTTGCTTCCAGGTGTGGATGCTCCTTCCCCAGGCAGTGTTATCTGAGCTGACTCGACCCAGGTCTCAGCTAAACCCGGGGTAACTTGGATGGAGGGGGGAAAAAAAATCGAATAGAATTCCAGGAAGGCTGGGAAAAGGAGCTGCAGACAGCAAAACCAGGGTGATGGCTGGGCAAGGAGAAGATAACCAGCTTCCACATCAATGGGCTCCCAGAACCTCCCAGTTATCTTCATCAGGAGGCAGCTCCTGCTCAAGGACACCAAGGATTGATCACTCCTGGACTGGGAGTGAGAGCACGTGGAATCTCCTGCCTCAGTGAACAGAGGGAGCCGGAGTAAAGCAGGAATGAAAGCCTGACTCTATGCAGATACAGCTGTAATCACGCCCAGAACTGCACAAGTCTCGGGAATTACACAGCACACAGGAAAACTTCACTTCTGCCATGCAAAAACTGCAGCTCTGGGGGGCAAGCCAGTCTGTCAATCAAAAATTTAGGCACCCAGAGATACACACATGTTCATTTTTAAAGCAAATGCCTCACTTTGTTAGAGATTTGCTCTGGTCAATAGATTCCTGAAAACAATTTAACTGTACACATTATAGATGATTTCCTCTGAGTTAACAGGCTGGAGATATTTAAAAACTGGCATGTACTCACAAGAATAGAGAGGTTTGTTCTGACAGACATTTTTTCCCTCTGGAAAACTTACATTAAAAACTTCTAGTCACAGGTAATTGCTGACATGGAACATTTATTGGTTTAAAAAAATAAACATGCAGAAGCCATCCTCCTTAAAAACAACACATACAATTACCCAGAGGGGATTTTAGAGGAAAGCAACAACCCCGCAAGGCGTAGATTCCTCCAAAATCTCCAGCAGAAATGTATTTGCTGTGGGAGTCCACGCTCCAGCTGTGCCGTGCAGCAAGTCAAGCCAAAGGCAATCACATAACAGAGCATTTGCCTTGCAGTTTATCTTTCTTTTTCTGCTGTTTGGATTTCTTTCCATCCACCTGGAGACTGATAGTTCTCCTCTGCTCCAGATTCAAGAGCTCCTGGAAGAGCTCCTGCACGTTGTAGTTCATTTTGGCTGACGTCTCCATGAAGGCACACTTCCACTTGCTGGCCAGCGCTTGCCCCTCGCTGGCATCCAGCTCCCTCTGCGTGTCGTCACTTTTGTTCCCCACCAACATTATCGGGATCTTCTGGATGTCGCCTTTGATCTGACAGATCTCGTCGAAGATGGGGTGAAGGTCTTCCATGGATTGCCTGCTGGTGACGGAGTACACCAAGATGAAGGCATGCCCTTTGGATATGGAGAGCCGCTGCATGGCCGGGAACTGATGGCTGCCCGTGGTGTCCGTGATCTGCAGGGTGCAGATGCTCTTGTCGCAGCTGATCACCTGCCGGTAGGTATCCTCGATGGTGGGGATATAGGTTTCCCTGAAAGTGCCCCTCACAAAGCGCAGGACCAGGGAGCTTTTGCCGACCCCCGCTGCTCCGAACACCACCACCCTGTAATCATTGCTCTGCTCAGGCATGTTCGCTGCGCCGAGACGTCAGGGGAGGTTTTCACACAAAAAGCCCGAGTTCCACCAAGTTTACACACCCCTATGCAGAGGTGGGCTGTGGAGAGGGTGGGGGAAAGGGTGCGTTATTGAAATCAGCAATTAATAAATCCCTCCCCATCCTTTTCCCTTGAAATAAACCACTATTCCTCCCTACACCAGCCATGCAGCCCATGCACGTTTAACGCTACGAGAAGAGAATAAGAATTCACCTGCAGCCATCAGCTCCACTGAGCAGCGAAAGGGGAGGCTGAAATCGCCTGGCAGCCGTGGGGAAGAGGTATTCCGGCTGCAGGGAAGCCGTGCTCCAGCCCCGGGAAAGCCGCGCTCCAGCCCCCGGGAAGGCGTGTTCCAGCCCCCGGCAAGCGGTACCACCCTCGCCCGGAGCGCCGCCGCCGCCGCCGGAGGGGAGGGGAGGGGAGGCTCCGTGCCTCCGTGAATCCAGCCTTCCGCTCGACCGCCCCGTGAAAATAAATAAATAATCAACACGACCGCCTGAATTAAAGCCGAGTTCTGCTGCTCCATCCCTCACTCCGCGCACAAAAGCGAGTCTCGCCCTCCCTCAGCCCCCCGCACCGCAGACCCCCAGGAGCTGCCGGGCTCTGCCGTCTTTCATCCACCCTGCGCATCTCCCAGCTTAAATTTAGGGTTGATTTAATTTAAAAACTTCAAATCCGGGTCAGGTTTTCGCCTCCACTGATATTTAGCGGGGCCGGGATGCCCTGAGCACCTTCTCAGCCCGCCCCGGGTAAGCCACCGAGCCCTAGGGCCGTGGCCAGTAAGGTCCACTCAGCACTTCATCCGTGAGATCCCTTCCAACTCGGGACATTCTGTGATTCCACTGTTGGGTTTGTCTACCTCACACCGCCGGATGAAATAAGAGTAGTTGTGTGTCACAATCACAAATTGCCTCTCCTCGTTTATTAGGAATTTCCCCCAGCGCCGTCTCTCCAAACGCCCCCAAGCGGGGACACCGCAGCTCGCACCACCCGGTGCCTGACAGGGGCAGGCGGCCGTGTGGCCCCGCTGTTGCACCTCCGGCACGGCCGGGGAGGAGAGCTACCCCCGGCTCCTCCTCGCTTCGCTCCGTCCCGGCCGCTGCCCCGGGCTCGGCTCTGCCCTCAGGGCCCCTTCTCGCCCGTGGGTTCCCATTCCGGGCTCGGCTATGCCCTCACAGCCCCTTCCCGCCCGTGGGCTCCCATCCCGGGCTCGGCTATGCCCTCACAGCCCCTTCCCGCCCGTGGGTTCCTATTCCGGGCTCGGCTCTGCCCTCACGGCCCGGGCTCGGCTCTGCCCTCACGGCCCCTTCCCGCCCCTTCCCGCCCTCGCGTTCCCGCCCAGACACCGCCCGCCCTCACGCCCCAAAATGGCCGTCGGCCTCTGAGGGGATGAGTCCGAGATTAATGCATTTTATTAAATGTTTCTGTTTGTGGGTCATCTACGTTGCAAAATGTGGAATATGTAAAATTTCCTTAAGAAAGGATTTTTTTTTTGGTGTTTGATCTTTGTATACTTTCAGGCCTAAAAAGTGAGACTGGTTCTGTGAAAGAGCAGCCAACAACCTCTAAGTGATGCCCGTGTATTAAAAAAACGAATTGTTGGTAGAATTGTTAAGGTTAGGGCTGGACATGTTTCTTTGCTCTCAGACTGGGGAAGTTTAACAAAGCTTGAGAAGAAGGATGAACCATTGACAGTGGGCACAGGGAATGCAGGATTTATGGACCACAAGGACGTCTGGCAGAACTCTCAAGATGAGGAAGAAATTCATAAAACCAGCTCAGTAACAGTGCTGAAATCAGCCCTTGTGGAGGAACACTTCCCAGTCCTTCCCCAAGCTCATTCTTCCCAAACCATTTGTGGTTTTCCGGGTTATTATTTCTTATTTCTGTGTTCCTAACTCTGTGGTATTCTCCTATTTTAAATCTACTTCTATCAGGCTTGTAATGCTCCTATCCCAGACCAACACAAAGCATCTCTCTAGATCTATTTCATACTGCTGTGGAGTTTTATTGTCTAACACAAAAAAAGGAGGAGTTTCAATCTTGACATGAGGCTGAAATACCTGGGATGGGACTTGGACTAAATCCATCCCATGCAAGGGGAACTAAACCTGAGACTTTGAAAAAGAAACTGCCTCTCTAAAGCCAGTAAGGTGCCCATTTGTACTGAGATACTTTGAAAGTTCCTGTCTGAATTAATAATGATAATAACGAAAATAGGGGAATAAAGCAGAACTGTGAAAGTCCACTAATCAACATTAGTGGGGTCAACAAGGGATCAGGGATCACCCCTCACCTTCCTCTTGCTGGAAAAAATTCCTGTTCATCTTCCATCAGCTTTTACGGTTCCCCTCTCTCCAGGCAGGATGACTTGCCTGTGGCAAGGCTCATGACCTGCAAGCCATCCACTTTGCCTGAATCCCATCATTATTGGGGATTTTCAGAGCAGATTTACAAACCGTCATTTCTGGTGTTTATGGGGTATTTCTAAACCATCGTTTCTGGCGTTTATGAGGTATTTATTAGCCACAATGAATTGCTGGCTAGGAACGAGTAGCTAATTCGCTCTCTGTGCTCGCCACTTTTGCTCAGTTATCCCATTTTCAGATATTTTCCAAGCTTTCCAATGTTATTTTTTTAAGAGGTGTTTTATTTAAACCCCCAGATCCGAAGCCTGAAGCTGGGATTGATTTCCTATAATAGGCTCTGACAAGGGAAGAACTCTAAGAGCTCTTGCACAGTGTGGTGTCAGGTGCTAAGTGGGAAGCAGACCCGTGACACGTCCATGTGCCCACCGCAGATCACAACCTTCCAAAAATAAATCTGTTGCTGCTCAGTGCTTATTTTACCCCAAAAAGTGCGCTGACGCTGTCCCGTCGCGGAGAGCAGGTGACTGTCATTACAACCAGAACCGGAGCTCGTCTCCTGCCGCTCCACCTCCTGTCCCCAGCAATGCACCCCATCCTTCACTGCCATCCTAGCAAAATCCCAGAAAACAGCTTTGGGGTGGGAGAGGGGGCGCGTTTCAGTGTCCCACCGCACACGGATGGTTTGGGGGCTGCTGGAAGTGGGTTTAAAGAGGAGCAGGAGGGAACCCCGGCAGCTCCTCTGCCCAGCCAGCGCTGACAGTCTCAGGTGGCTTTTCCCATTCCTGCCTGTTCTCATTGCGTCCCTGCGCAGCGACACGGACACACCGAGCTGCAGGGACAGCCCGGACCCCGAGCAGCACTTTCAGCACCAAATTCTCCGCATTTCATCGCTGGTGTGTTCTCAGTCCGGCCCGGAGCCGGGCTCTGGTGGCAGCAGGTGGCAGCAGAGCCCTGCCAGGGCACGGTGTGCCCGGGAAAGGAGCCTGCGGGAGGGCGTGGCGGCTCTACCGGCACTGAAATCTCATTTATTCGCTCTTTTGACACTCATTAGGTCCCAAAGAGCTGCGCTGCCCGTGGCCTGGCTGGAGGCAGCACAGGCTGCAGCGGGAACACAGCCACGGGCTCTGCCGAAAGCTCACACCCGGACCCTCTCTCAGGTGCTGTTTTATCAGGGCAGCCCCTCCTGCAAGGGGACTTCAGGCTCTTGATACCGAACTTCATGTTTTCATCAAATTTGCCACTACTCCCTGAGTGCAAGTCAGGGAGAATTATGGCATTATTTAGGTTGGAAAAGCCCTCTCAGACCATTGAGTCCGGTCATTCCCCCAGCACTGCTAAGGACATCCCTGCCCCATGTCCCCAAGTGCCACATCCACAGGGCTTTCAAATCTCTCCAGGGATGGGGACTCCACCCCTGCCCTGGGCAGCTGTGCCAGGGCTGGATGACTCTTTCCATGAAAAAAATTTCCCAAATATCCAGTCTAAACCTTCCCTGGCATGACCTGAGGCTGTTTCCTGTTGTCCTGTCACTTGTTCCCTGGGAGAAAAGACCAACACTTTTAAAAAAATTTATTTTCCCTGGATTATAGACAGCAAGACAACATGGGGAGAGCAGGCTCCAAGCAGTGGGCAGCAGCACTTTGAAATATGGCAGCAGATGGAGGGTGATGCCCAAATCAACATCGCAGTGGGGTGATGGCCAACACACAAAGGTCACAGCACAGCTGTGACACCTCCAGGGCTGGCAGGCAGGGACAGCAAGGAACACCCTGCAGGGTTGTTCAGCCTGGAGAAAAGAAGGCTCCGGGGAGACCTTAAGAACCCCGGCCCATAATTAAAGGGGCTTCAGGAGAGCTGGAGAGGGACTTGGGATGAGGGTCTGGAAGGATGGGAAAAGGGGGAATGGTTTCCCCCTACCAGAGGGGATTGGAGATGAGGAGAAATTCCAATGACAAATCCACAATATTGTATATTTTATTTAAATTAACAAAACTACGTGTTTTCCAGGTTGCTTAAAGCATTCTGTAAAAACTGAACTCAACCTAAACAACAACAAAAAAGGATATATTTTAATAAGACCCAGGGACTATTTCCGAGACATATGAGTTGGGCTGAGGAATGAAGAAATAAAAAACCCACACACGCACGCACACGCGCCCCGTAAACAAATTGTTAGTGTTTGACACAAAATTTGGTTTGGAAGCTGCAGCTCCCCGTTGGTGGGGAGCCCTTACAAAACGCAATGCTATAGTCTAAGCTGGAAAAGAACCCACGGACACAGCTATGGGAACAACATAAATATCACGTAAGAACCCGAGGGAATAGGGATGGTAAAGTTGCAAAGTCGAGTGTTCAGCTGGGAACCTTCCGGGGTTACAGGGATGTGCGTGGATTTAATTCACTTCGATAGGAGTAACTACTACAAGTAGGAACACCAGGGGTTCCTGCTTTGCCTCCGGGGGCAGGGGAAGCTGGGGATCCCGGGGAGGGCACACACAACAAAGGGAATTGCTTTAATAAAATCGAGTAGGAGCTGCAATTAATACACGGAGCAGGCCTTTGGCAGAGGGGTCTGACACATCCTGACTGGAGGAGCCCCAGGTGATGGTGCCCAGCTTGGGGTGCCCAGCGACCAAACTCATGCAAGGTGATCGTGTGGTGCCACCCTCTCTTTTTTCATAGTGTTGAGCTTTCATAAATGGATGAGGGTAGATGAACAAATTCTGGGGTGGGAATCGTCATGGTACCTGGAATTGTGATGGTACCTGGGCTGACAGGAATGAGTTCCCCCCCTCTGCCTCCCCTATAACCCTTCAGCAACACACAGCAGCAGCAGATTGTTATCTTGCAGGGCCAGAACCGGGAGGGTGAGTTACAGGTTACCAGCAGTTAACACAGGCCTTTACTCTGCCAGCTCATGAGGCTCTCTGGACCCTCCAGGCCATGGAAGGTGTGCCCAGACCCTTCCCCACCATTCACTTCTCTGCACTGGTCCCAGCAGGGTTCAGCCCAAGCCTCCCCCCAGATCAGTTCCCACTCCCCTCTCTTTGCCCAAGGCCTCCCAGCAGGGGCTGAGCGAGCCCAGCGCCCGCATCTGCTCTGGGAAAGAAAGCAAAGATCCACATTAGTGCGTGACCAGCGGATTCTTTCAAGTCCGATAATCCCTGGAAGAATCCAGCTCTGCTCCGGCCTGGCAGTGCACAGAGTGAGACTGCCCAGCTCCCAGGGATGCACTGTAACAAAAGGGGAACGTGGAGGAAGCCACAAAAGCACGGGAAGCCAAAGGGACTGAGAACAGGGAGGAGAACTTGGGGAAACTCAGGAGTGCTCTGTTCTCCTGCAACTCAGCTCAGCATCTAGGCTGGCCATTCCCTGTATCCAGCCAACAGCTATAAAACCTGCTGAGAAGGCAGTCACTGCTTCTACTAAAGCCTTACTAACAGCCTACTCCTCTCCCAGCTGTGCTTCATGCAGCGACAAAGAGTGGCTGCAGGGCTGCACCAAAGTCTCACTCAGACAAGGGTCAATACAGCTACAGTGCTGGAATTAAATGTTTTTACAACAAGGCTTACCCCCACAGCCAACACCTTGAGTAAATTGCACACAGGAGCAAGCCCGGAGTACTGAGCACGTGCTCCTGCCTGAGCTCCCTGCAGCGCCTTTATGCACCGGCACACCCAGCAAAATCCAACCAGCCCCACCACGGCAGCTCTGCCCCGGCCCCACACCCGGACGTGCGACTTTGCAACCTCAGCGCCCTTCCAGCAGGCTTCTACGTGCCCGAGTGTAAGACAATATACACAGCCCTCCCCCCAGGAATAACTACACCATAGTAAAGAGTTACAAATGTTCTGCTCGCTGTCGCTGCTCTGCGAATGCACCAGGGACGGGGTGCTCCAGCAGCGGATGCGCCGGAGAGGTCTCCGGCCAGAGGGACTCGTGTGTCCTCTGCTCCCCAGCCCGGGCTGGTCCCCGCTGAGGCACCTCCGGGTCACTCCTGAGCCTCCTTCCGAGCCAGCTTGTAGACCTCCGTGGGCCCGTCCACGTGGGTGATGGTGGTGGTGAGCTGCAGCTCCTCCCCGCTGTTCACCCCCAGGTCACCTGCGAGACAAAGGGGTTCCATCAGTGCTGTCTCACAATAAAGTATGGGACTATTCCAAAGGAAAAGATCCAGTTTATTCCCTCCAGCCTTTCAGCTGCCTAAGCCACGGAGCAGTGACTTTCCTATAAATTATTTTATTTACAGTTATTTAAATAGAAGCATGAGAAACACATTGAGGGTTTAGACACAGCATGTCCAGAGAAGGGAATGGAGCTGGGGAAAGGGCTGGAGCCCCAGGAGGGGCTGAGGGGCTCAGCCTGGAGAAAAGGAGGCTCAGGGGGACCCTTCTGGCTCTGCACAGCTCCCTGACAGAAGGGTCTATTTTCTCCACTCCTCATCCCTCCATCTGAGCTACACAATTCCATCTGGGCAATGCTAAAAGGCACAAAAACCATCCCGAAGGTTCCAGCCAGCCTTGGCTAAAAGTCAAACCTGTCTAACCCAGCCATTAATTCAAATGCCTGCTTGGAAACTCAAACCATCATTTACAAAACTTTTCAAGGCGCTGAGTGTGCACTTGGGCAAAAAAAAAAAAGGCACAGAAGGCCTACATCCCCTACTTTGTACCTCTTTGTCCCCATGAGGGCCCTCAGGTCATCTGGGGACATTTACCATTGGACTGGTCTTCGCCGTAGTTCTTGTGGGACGGCGCGTACAGGAACATGAGGGCGAACACGTAGAGATTCCACATCCCGTAGATGCCGGTGAAGAAGGCGCTGTTCACCTGGATCGTGATGTCCCCCCACTTCCAGTGGCCTTCTGTCACCTGTCCAGAGAGAACAGACACGGACAGGCCATCAGGAGGAGCAAATTCCATAAAGACACGGCCTGGGGGTAAATCAGTGGGAACAGCATCGGTTCAACAGGACGGAGGAAATGGAGTGTAACAGGTTCAGTGAGGCAGAAGTCAGGCTGGGATTCTCCTCTTCAGACTCAGTCCAAAGGGAAAAAATGCTCCTGACAGAATGATTCCCTCAGGACTTCCTCAGCTCTGATGTCTCATTTACTGCGATACCCCTGCCACAAGCATGTGCTCAGCAGAGATTGGCACACAAAGGGCACTACCTGGGGACACCACTGACATCCCCAAAACATCCAACTGCTAAAAATAGACCTTTTACAGCAGGAAAACCAGCGTGAATAATGGGGGAATTGATGTGCTGAGCACAGCTGGCTGAGGAGGGGCCAGGCTGACAGCACCAACCTGCCACACGCTGAGGGCTGCCAACATCCATGAAAATATCATCAATATTGATATTCCTTGAAGATATACAGACTGCTCAGGCTGCAATGTTGCTCTCTGCTAAAGAACACCATAAAGGCCAAGAACAAATCTAAAGTGACTTAAAAAGAGAGCCATGGAGATGCTCTGAGGGCTGGAGCCCCTCTGGAGCCAGGCTGGGACACCTGGGGGTGCTCACCTGGAGAGGAGAAGGATCCAGGGAGAGCTCAGAGCCCTGCCAGGGCCTGAAGGGGCTCCAGGAGGGCTGGAGAGGGACTGGGGACAAGGATGGAGGGACAGGACCCAGGGAATGGCTCCCACTGCCAGAGGGCAGGGCTGGATGGGATATTNACAGCACCAACCTGCCACACGCTGAGGGCTGCCAACATCCATGAAAATATCATCAATATTGATATTCCTTGAAGATACAGACTGCTCAGGCTGCAATGTTGCTCTCTGCTAAAGAACACCATAAAGGCCGAGAAGAAAACTAAAGTAACTTAAAAAGAGAGCCATGGAGATGCTCTGAGGGCTGGAGCCCCTCTGGTGCCAGGCTGGGACACCTGGGGGTGCTCACCTGGAGAGGAGAAGGATCCAGGGAGAGCTCAGAGCGCTGCCAGGGCCTGAAGGGGCTCCAGGAGAGCTGGAGAGGGACTGGGGACAAGGGCTGGAGGAACAGGACACAGGGAATGGCTCCCAGTGCCAGAGGGCAGGGCTGGATGGGATATTGGGCAGGAATTGTTCCCTGGCAGGGTGGGCAGCCCTGGCACAGGTGCCCAGAGCAGCTGTGGCTGCCCCTGGATCCCTGGCAGTGCCCAAGGCCAGGCTGGAGCAGCCTGGGACAGTGGGAGGTGTCCCTGCCCATGAGACAGGCTTTGAGGTCCCTTCCAGCCCAAGCCAGTCTGTGACTCCATGATCAAAGCAGTGATAAAAGCTCGTTTGTACAGAGGTGACATCGCAGCTCAGGACAAACAGGTACAGCTCCTGCTGGGCACAGCAGGGCTGCAAAGTCAGCCCAGGGAAGGCTGGATGCTGTCACCTCTCCCTGGGCACACAGAGCCACCCGAGTGTTTCAGTGTGACCAGGACATTTTCCTCTGGCTGAGTTCTCAGCAGCGACTGAAGCCTGCTGGCCGATTCCCGCACGGCGCAGCCCCGACGCTCCCCGGGAGCCAAGGGCCTCTGTGCCGACTCCAGCCTCTGCACCTGCATGGCAGAGCTTCAAATAAATGAAAACAACTTCTTCAAAAGCAGCTTGTTATCAAACGTGCTGAGAGCAGGCCAGTCCTGTCTGAGCAGTGCCCTGGGAGCGGCTGATGCTCTCCCGGGGAGCCCAGAGCCATCCCTCACCTGGCTGACGATGAAGAAGATGACGGTCATGGCTGCACAGGCCAGGGTGATGAGCATCAGGAACTTGAACCTAAAAATCAGCCCCTGTTTGGAGAGAAATGTCACTGGTCACATTAACGGAATCCACAAAACCCATTTTTGGTTTTAGGATAGACAAGACACGAGGATAAAAAAATAAAAAATAAAACAAGGGTCCAACCCACGAAACCCCAAAGCAAAACAACCTCCACCCACTCCTGTGCCCTGCTCAGCACAGCCCATATCCTCCGCTCCCCACACGTCTGCGCTCCTGCCGGAAGCTCCGCGCGGGGTGGGCACGTCTGGACAGCGCTGCCTTTCCATGACATTTGCTGGTGCCTGATTGAGCAGCAGTTAATTAAGTGGAAGAGGTGGCACGTCGGTGTGAGCCGGGCTGCAGGGGGGACGGCCCGACAGCTCACGGCTCTTGTAAAACAAACACGCGGCGGGTCGGTGCCTCAGCGTGGGCTCGGGGTCTCACCACACTCATCCTCACCCCAGCCC
>WEZZ01012256.1:109713-131090 GCA_013400585.1 Chloropsis cyanopogon | reverse complement strand
GCTCTCCCGGGGAGCCCAGAGCCATCCCTCACCTGGCTGACGATGAAGAAGATGACGGTCATGGCTGCACAGGCCAGGGTGATGAGCATCAGGAACTTGAACCTAAAAATCAGCCCCTGTTTGGAGAGAAATGTCACTGGTCACATTAACGGAATCCACAAAACCCATTTTTGGTTTTAGGATATACAAGACACGAGGATAAAAAATAAAAAATAAAACAAGGGTCCAACCCACGAAACCCCAAAGCAAAACAACCTCCACCCACTCCTGTGCCCTGCTCAGCACAGCCCATATCCTCCGCTCCCCACACGTCTGCGCTCCTGCCGGAAGCTCCGCGCGGGGTGGGCACGTCTGGACAGCGCTGCCTTTCCATGACATTTGCTGGTGCCTGATTGAGCAGCAGTTAATTAAGTGGAAGAGGTGGCACGTCGGTGTGAGCCGGGCTGCAGGGGGGACGGCCCGACAGCTCACGGCTCTTGTAAAACAAACACGCGGCGGGTCGGTGCCTCAGCGTGGGCTCGGGGTCTCACCACACTCATCCTCACCCCAGCCCAGTCTGGGCTCAGCGTGGGCTCGGGGTCTCACCACACTCATCCTCAGCCCAGCCCGGTCTGGGCTCAGCGTGGGCTCGGGGTCTCACCACACTCATCCTCACCCCAGCCCGGTGTGGGCTCAGCGTGGGCTCGGGGTCTCACCACACTCATCCTCACCCCAGCCCGGCTGGGAGGGAGCTGCAGCGATTCCAGTGTCTGGAAAACCTGGCTGGCTAGCACGGAATGCAGATTCCGAGACAAACTCCTTGGCTGGCACTGCCGCTGCCCACCACCCCTGCTTTCACTGGTTTTACATTTTTACTTACAAATTCTTTTGGTTTGGGGTGAGTGCGTGGGTTTTTTTAACCTGGTTCTGGAATTGAGGTGGAAATGTCAGTGTCTGCGTAATTACCCTGCCACACCACGACAACAAAGGACTATTAATTTAACTCTTCCACACCAGACCCCTGCTCCCCAGATGTTTGGATGTGGAGTGTGGCAGCAGCAGCTCTGCACCACAAGCTGAACCCCTGCGCCTCCTGCTAGAAGGAAGAACACTCCGTATCTGCTTCAAATTCTTTCAAGTCCAGTTTTCTATTTTTTTTATGTGCATTCCTGATGAGTGATAACGACTTGTTTAAAGATGAATTTATAGTAATTTAACAGAATTACTTTGGGGATAAATATTTGCACCCCTGTAGAAGCAGGTTAAGGACTGAGAGTGAGCTCCTCAGGTTTGGCAGCAGGCAAATCAGGCAGGACAGAAAAACATACAAAATAATGGGCTAAAAGTGGGGGATAATGGGGGGAATGTGTTGTGCTTTGACCCTCCAGCAACTTCATAAGGAAATGACAACCTCAAAAACCCAAATTTATACCATGAAAAACTAGATGGTCTTAGCAAGGCCTCCCATTAAACACAAAAATTAATATTAGAGGAGGAGAAATGGAAGTATGAGGGGATTATGGATAAAAGGGGTCTCAGAACAGACTCTGAGGTCCAAAATGTCTTTTAAAAACAAGGAATCTGCCCCAAGGAGCACCCTCACCTCGTAGTGAAGGCGGCGAGCCTTGCTCATGGCAGGGAGGCTGGACTGCTTCCCACTGATGTTTCTGAACACTTGGAAGACCATGAAACACAGGAAGAGAAAATAGAGGCACAGGCAGATCCCTGCGACTATAATAAAGGCCATCTGTGCAGAGGGAGTTAAGGGAAAATGGTACAAACTAACAAGAAATCCTAGAAAACGTTATCCAGGTGATTCCCATATCCAGCTCCCCAGTGATCTCCTGCAGTGCCTGAGCCACCCCCTGTCCCCCAAAAGCAGGGAGTGTGCCCACACCTCCCAGGGACCTGGCAGGAGGGAGCACCTCCCTCTCCCACAAACCAGGGGAAGGATACAGCCAGCTCCGTGCCCACCTCGGTGGTCCAGATGCTGTAGAAGGGGTTCTTGAGCTGCACCCCCCTGCAGAGGGGAGAGAAAACACCAACTGTCAGAGGGCTCAGAGGGCCCCTTGTCCCCTCTGCAGCCTGGGGGTCACAGAGTCAGGGCACATCCTGAGTTGGAAGGGCCCACAGGAGTCACTGATCCAGCTCCTGCCCTGCACAGACACCCCAACAATCCCACCCTGTGGCTGAGAGTGTTATCCCAATGCTCCTGGAGCTCTGGCAGCCTTGGGGCCGTGCCCATTCCCTGGGGATCCGTTCAGATCTGCCCAGCACCCTCTGGGGGAAGACTCTTTTCCCAAGGTTCTGCAGGGGAAAAGCCAGCTGTGCTGCTTTCCCATGTGGGTGAGGAGAAGGTGAGGTGGGAAGTGTTTCCACAGCCAGCACCCCCAGGAGCCTCTCCTGGCTCTGGGAGATGGGGCTGTGCACCCAGCCATGGGTTGGACTGCTGGTCCCTGCTGCAGGAGAGGACCAGGACCCTCTGCTCTGGGATGGCCGAGCCCGGGCAGCCCAGCTGCACCCACCTCTCACACATGTCGAAGATGAAGAGGCAGAAGGAGCCCACGGCGATGGGTCCAACCTGCTTCCAGTACCCCGAGAGCCGATTCCGCTCGTTCTGGTCCTGATCGGGGGGGAAGGAGGAGAAAAAGGAAAAGCAAAGTTAACCTGAAATCCCCTCAGCTGGTGCAAGTCCCCCCAGCATCACTTCCAGCCATCAGCAAGGGAGCTGCCAGGTTTTCCTGGAAGCAGGGCTGGAAACCAGCTTCCCATGGGTGTGGTGCCCACCATCATGTGCTCCCCGCAGAAGATGATCCAAAACGAGAGCAGCATGGCGTAGAAGATGCCCTGTCGAATGTCTCCAAAGAGCAGCATCCAAGTCCAGTCAAATCCGATGGAAAACCACTCCACGGGGATGTTAATGAATGTCATGGAAATTCCCAGAGCAAAGATGACCCTGGAGAGGCACAAACACCATCTCTGACCAGTGTGCCACGGAAGGACAGAGCCCCAAAAGCCAAAGCTGTGTGTGGAGAGCAACGGAAGGAAATCCACTTTTTGGGAAGTGTCACCTCCTGCCACCAAAGCCCTAGGACTGAGCTCCTCAGAGCAGCTCCTTTTTCTCCAGAGGTTTAACAGGAATGAAACGAGAAGCTGTGGAGGTCTCCAGTTCCCAGTGTGCCTGGGTGGAGGGAGGGGATGGAGAGGAGACAATTCCCGTCTCCCAACCACGGGCTCTGCCTGGGAGCAATGACCACCTCAGTGGGGTCCCCTGGGCCACCATGGGCCCCTACTCACTTCTCCAGCAGGACAGGAGCACGTGTCATCAGCGTGATCCTCCTCCAGTACCACACCATGATGATCAGAATGCTGGGCGTCAGGAAGGTCTTCATGGCAAACCACACCTTGGTGAAGCCTCCGTTTTGATGGATGCCCTGGGGAGAACCAGGGTACAGGGTTTGACATCATCATCATCCTCTGCTTCTCCTCATGGAGTGTCAGGAGAGGCACACGTGGAAGTGTGTGCCAATGATGGTTTGGCCAATGATGGACAGAGAACGGGTGCCCACTGAGCCCCCAGGCCACCTGGGCAGGCTCCAGAAGAGAACAAATGCCAACAGACACGGCTTCCATGGCGAGGGAGAGAGGGAATTCTGACCCAGCATGGAAAAAGCTGGCAGAATTACTCCCAGACAAGTAACGGGATCCTCATGGAGCCAAGTCAGCCCTGGTGGGAAGAGCGTTGGCTCATTAACGTGTTTCTCCAGCCACGCGTCCTCCCACCGCTGTCTGCAGCCGCCGCAGCCGTGGTGGGAGGGCCTCCAGCTGGGAAAAGCATCCCTGCTCACCAAGCCTCGAGGGCAGGCAGAGCAAGGATCACTGACAGCCTCCCCAGACACGGCCAGAGCCACCTCCAGGACAGAGCAGGCCCCCTCTGAACCCTCCTGTCCCCATCCCTAAGAAGGACTCTGCATCCCAGGCAGACTGTGGTGGGAAGCAGAGGACACGGGGAGCTCGCAGGCTTGGGAAGAGGCCGGCTCTGGAGGGTCCCCAGAAGGGCAGGGCATTCCCAGGGAGGAGGACGGTCCCCCCGGGGGCAGGAGCTGCAGCAGGCCGGGCACAGGCGGGCCGGGGCGCTCACCACGAGGCGGATGTCCTTGATCTCGCCGATGCCCACGTTGATGCCCTTCCTGTCGTTGACGGGCAGGCGGATGTTGATGAGGTAGTACTTGTGGGCCACGCTGCCGATCTCCATGAAGGGCAGGAAGTCACAGTCGTAGTGCCGGCCCTCGGACTCCACGGTCTGCAAAGGGAGCAGAACCACGGCCCTCAGCCCCCGGGGCCGGCACACCGCAGAGCCCTCCGGCTGGGAGCACTGGGAGCACCCAGAGCCAGTGCCCGAGGGACACTCCTCCTCATGCTTTTGATTGTTTAGGATCACTGAGTAGGTAAGGTTCGACCTCAAACAGGCTCACATTTCAGGTTTTAATGGGAGCCTCCCAAGACGAACACTCTACAGCTCCCAAACAGGAGGTGGAGCCAGGTGGGGATTGGCCTTTTCTCCCAGGTAAAAAGTGACAGGACAAGAGAAGACGGTCTCAGGTCGTGCCAGGGGAGGTTTAGGTTGGATATTGGGTGATTCTATGGTTCTGTGATTGGAAGAGGATAACTCCCACTCATGCCCACCACCAGTGTCATTCAAATTCCTTACTTTTGGAGAGCCGAAGGTGCACTTCAGCTTCCTGATCTCTATGGCATGTGCTATTTCCTCCCAGTCATCGAACATGTCATCACGGTAGGCCAGCGACACATCCAGGGTGATCTCTGCGTTCTCCTCTGCAACAGCAAGGAGACAGGAGGCTCAGAAGGTTCCCAGAGTAATTAAAAAACACGACACAAAGCTCCTTCATGAAGATAATTAACGAACTGAAGCTGAGCTATGCTGGTCTAGCTGGAAAAAACCTCACAACCAGCCACACACAACAGCATTGATGTTTTCTATACATCTTGTTTAGCTTCAGTTGTTCTACAGAAGGGTTTTGGAGCTCTCCCTTCCTCACCTACAGAACATTTTAGAGCCCTCCCCTGCTCCTCCACACCTGCCCTGACTTGTTCCTGCCTCTGCAGATGTCCCAGCTCGCACGCCAGTGACACACACGGAGCTCGTGGGCTGGCAAGGTCTCACATCCAGGTGGGACCAGCAGCTTGTCCCCTCCTGGACACGTGCACAGTGACAGTCTGGGACAGAGCTGCTGGGAGAGCTGCTCCTGGCAGGACACTGCTGGGATCCTTGCTGCCAGGAGGGAATGAGGGTGGGTCAGGCTCACTGAGGAGCCATCACTGAGCGAGTTCATGCACAGGAGCTGCAGCTGAGGCTGCCAAGCAGCAACACATCGACACGGTTAAAAACCTGAGGCAAGTCTGTACCAGCCCCACCAGCTGGAAAATCCTCCTGTTTACCAGGCACAGATCCCAGGGAAGGCTCTGAACGAGGAACAGGCTCCAAAATGAGCATGTGCATGTTACAGCCTAGCCTCCTTTTGTAGGGCACCAAACTCTGACAGCCACAGCTGCTGGAAAAGCTCCAGAACCATCCACCTTGGACAGGTGTTGGGAGATGGCTCCAGAACCATCCACCTTGGAGAAGCACTGGGAGATGGCTCCAGAACCATCCACCTTGGAGAAGCACTGGGAGATGGCTCCAGAACCATCCACCATGAAGTGTGGGGAGATGGATCCAGAACCATTCACCTTGGAGAAGTATGGGGAGATGGCTCCAAAACCATCTGCCATGGAGAAGTGTGGGAGATGGCTCCAGAACCCATCTGCCATGGAGAAGTATGGGGAGATGGCTCCAGAACCCCTCTTTTCAGCTCTATTTTTCTTGGGAATAGAAGAGCGTGGTGGCACACTCATCCCACCGGATGGGAAGGGGCGTGGATGGGCTCTGTGGCTTGCAGCTCTATTTTTACACCCTTCCGAGGTGGCTGGGCTGTGGATCTGATGTGGACACTTCAGGATTTTTCTGAGCATTTTTTGGTGCACGTGATCTGTCCCATCCAGATCCATACCCAGTCCCTCTCCAGAGCTGCCAGGAGTTGGGTTTCCATGAAACACGAATTTGCCATCTCAGATCCGCTGTTTAGGAGACCAGCACAACAGATAAATGGGAACATAAGGTTGAACTTGGCCCGGCTAAAAAGAACCATGAACTCCATTTCAGAAGCCATAAAACCAACTGGAATGCTTGGGATGAAATCCAAGAAAAACAGCTTTCAGTATTTCATCTTTGCAGTCCAAATGTTGCTGCTGCCATCGAGTATGAAAACCAGAAGGCAGAAGATGAACTGCTGCGTGCCTTTCCAGGCCAAGGGATTAGAGACTCCCTCTGGAATTCCATCAGCCTCTCTGCTGGGGTGACACCTCCCCTTGGAAATGAATTTTGTGCAAAGACCCTTCAGGGCTGTCAACATAAAATAGAGATATATCCATATATCCATATATCTCAGCACAGCAGACTGATGGCAGAGCTGTGTTAGTGGTTGGACTCCATCTTTAAGGTCTTTTCCAACCTAAATGATTCCATGATAATCCCACGCCAGCCTTCCATCAGGAACTCCCATTGTCCCTGAGGAACAAATGAGGACAGTGACAGAGAAGCAAATCTTAATGAGATTCGTGCCTCATTCACATTAATCAGATGGTGAATAGACAATTTTCTGGGGAGGGGAGGGTGCCCTTTTCCTGCACAGCATTATACAGCTTCAAACAGAGAGGGAGCAGCATCAGAGTGGAGCTCAGGGATAAATCCTTCCCTGGCAGGGTGGGCAGGCTCTGGAATAGAATTCCCAGAGCAGCTGGGGCTGCCCCTGGATCCCTGCAGTGCCCAAGGCCAGGCTGGAGCAGCCTGGGACAGAGGGAGGTGTCCCTGCCATGGCTTTGAAGATGAGCTTTGAGGTCCTTCCAACCCAAACGAGGACAGGACACGCTGCTGGAGGTTTCCCAGCCCTGACCCCCGCAGTGAGGGACTCCCTGCTCATGCTCCAAGCACCACCAGTGTCATTTTTCCCACTGGCATTTTACTGCCCAGGAGCTTTTCCATGAATCACTTTATAGGACAATACTTGCACAGGATATCTTCACTCACATTACAATGGCCTAAAAATAGTGGAGTTGTTTCAGGAGGGGGCTCTGTGCCAGCTGCACACTAACACAGCTGGCTGGGGAGAAGCCTATGGCAGGCAAGCAGAAATGCTGGAATTATTTCCATTACACTTCCATGCTTCACCAGCTCCCTAAAATTACAAAACCTACCAAAAAGCCCAAGGCTGGATGAATAAGAAAAGGAGGCTGCAGCACTCTGCTCTCTCACACAGTTGCTTTCCAGCTGCAAAGAAACTCCATCTCCTTCCTCTGGCCCCCTCCTTTCCCAGATCTGGGAAGGGGTTTTAATAATTGAGTGCACAATGCATCAAGAAAGGAAAGGGACAGCACAGAAATAGTTCCTCAGAGGAACACTGAGTCTCTCCCAGCTTTCTGGGAAGGATAAACACAGGGAAGTAGCTCAGCTTCTGAACATCTGCATTTTCAAAATCACAGAAGGAATTCCCAAGGTGGAGGTGGTAAGGGCTGGCTGCTCCTCTGAAAGGTGAGATCCCACAGGGTGCTCCAGGAGGCTCAGCCCCTGCCAGGCCCTCTCAGGGCACCTGAGCAGGGCTGCCCTTCCCCTGCCCCAGAAATACCCCTATTTCCTTCTGGCTGGGTGGGGAGAGCTGAGCCAGGCCATGGATGGGCAGAGCTGACACAGATTATGGATGGGGAGAGCTGACACAGGTCCTAGAAGAGGAGAGCTGACACAGATTATGGATGGGGAGAGCTGACACAGGTCCTACAAGAGGAGAGCTGACCCAGGACTGACTCCAGCTCTCTGTGGATGAGGAGTCAGCCATGAGTCACCAACATTTCCCAACAGGCACAGCCCAGCTGCCCCTGCCCCTGCCCCAGGGGGGTTTAGGCACCCAGCACCCTGAAAAAACCAAATGCAGGTTTACTCTGTGCCTTGGCCTTGCTCAGGAATTGCAGGGGAAGAGGACAACCTTTGAGGAAAAAAGCAGCAGACAGTTTGGTGTGGCTCAGAAACCTCCCTGGTGAAGGCCAAGGGGAGCTGGCAGAGCCCAGGCCCCTGCAGAGCCTGCACTGGAGCTACAGGAGCCAGGAGAGCAGGATGTGCCCCAGGCAGCAGCTTCTTCAGGAGGACAAATCCTGTGCAGCTCCCAGCAGTGCTGCTTTCCTGGATGATCTCAGGCAGCTCCAAGACAGTTTTTAGGAGTGACCAGAGGCTTCAGCAGCTGTGGTGCCTTCCAGGAGTGGCCCTGGTTTGGCACCAGCCCCTGCTGGCACTGGCCACAGCAGGAGGAGGCCTGGAGGGCTCAGAGCCCCAGAGAGAAGAAACTCGAATTGCTGCTTTAAAAGGAGAACTGAGGTTATTTCTCATCCTTATCACTTCAGAGGAGCTGATCCCATCACCTGATCAATGAGGCCCTTTCATCTAACAGCAGGGGACAGACACACACCTGCAATTAATTCAGCTGAACAAGTCTTCTCTGTATTTCTTTAGGAGCTGTTACAACACAATCTAGCAAGCAACAAACGTGTTACTAGTTCCTGAGATTCCACACTTAATTTACACCTGCCTTCAGCTTGGTACAAAGTGTTGGATAACCCCCAAACCTCCTTTTTATTACCTAGGGGGTGGCTCTAGATGAGCTTTTCTGCCTGGAGGTCTCAAAAAAAACCCCTCACCCTTGCAGGACTCAGTCACTGAAGGGCACAAAGCTGCAGCAAAGGCAGAAATGCTGCCAGAGGCTGGGCTAGCATTCCAGCAGCCTGCTCCAAGGGCTCAGCCAGCTCCTGACTCCAGCACCGTGGTTCAAGTTGAGAATCCTTGGAATAAAGAGCTGTTTCCCTAATGCAATCATCTGTCCAAGTGGAAGGAGGTGAGGCCTTAATAAAGGCACAAAGCTGCTCTCTCTGCATTTCAGAGATAATTACAGGGATAAGAACTCAGGTGAGAGCTTTCTACAATCTCATTTCTGACTTATCTTAATGATAAGGCACTAAATCATCCCTGCTCCATCTCTGCAAGTGCTGAAGGCTGGATGGGGCTTGGAGCAACCTGGGATAGTGGAGGTGTCCCTGCCATGGACAGGGACTGGAGCTCTGAGGCCCTTCCCAACCCAGACCAGTGCTGGATTCTGGGATAAATGGCTGGAGGAACAATTCCACGCTGAGCAGGAAGGGGGTCAAGGACACAAAGATGGCTAAAAAAGCTCCTAACCCCGACTAACTCCCTGAACGAATCCCCTCTAGGGATCCCTGAGCGTGGAGCCAGCCCCACAGCCAGGCTGGAGCCAGGGCAGGAGCTCCACACAGCCCAGCCCAGCCAGGCTGGAATACAAATTGTTTATTCACTGTGGCTCACAGTTAGAGAGGGATTTCCCCCAGCATTTTAAAACATGCAAACACATGGACAACGTCCCTTCCAGGGAGGGCCAGAGCAGTCCTGCCCTTGCTGCTCTCAGCATAATTCTGCAGGTTTGATTGCAGGATTATTTTTGAGTTGGGGGGGGGAGTTGTGTGTTTTGTGTGTGTGGGGGGGGTGTTATATATTTCCTTAGTATTTATATAATAGCTTCAAACAGAGAGAGGGGAAATTCAAGTTAGATATTGGCAAGAAAGTAGAAATTTCTGGCTGTGAGGGTGGAGAGGGGTGGGAATAGAATTCCCAGAGCAGCTGTGGCTGCCCTGGATCCCTGGCAGTGCCCAAGGCCAGGCTGGAGCAGCCTGGGAGAGTGGGAGGTGTCCCTGCCATGGCAGGGGTGGCACAGGATGGGCTTTGAGGTTCCTCCCAACCCAAACCATTCCAGGATCACCAATTCCCAGATTGAGGAAGTGCTCCAGCACCACCACAACTCAGGGCACGAGGTGAAAACCCCTTTAGGGGAGGGACACTGGGAAATGAGAGCCAGGCAGCAGCTCCCTGTCCCTCTGCCCCCTCAGGCACTTACTGAGGTCGTTGTCCATCTTGAAGGCGATGTCCAGCTGCATGATGAAGAGCATGAACTGGAACCAGGGGCTCATCTCCTTGCTGGGCAGCGGGATGTGCACGGCGAACACGATGTCGTTGGCCTCGATCTGCCGGCTCACGGCCTCGTCAAAGTCCTTCAGCTTCTTGCAGTGGTTGGGTCCCCAGGGCATCAGCCACTTGGTTTTGTGGTGGTTCTTCCTCACGTCAATGCACTTCACTGACATGTAGGGAACAGCTGTCGTGGGGCTGGGAGCTGGCAAGGCAAGAGAACCACACTTGTAGCATCTGCAGACATCTGATACAGCGGCTTCCCCAGCGAAACTCGCAGCTCCCCGCTCCACTCTTTGAAGGCAATTCAAAACAAATGCACCCACTGCTGCTCCTTCACAGCTCTTTGATCTCACAGTCAAGTAATTAAGTTTATTACATCCACAGATGTATTACTGACTTTGTAGTGGGATCAAATTAGGATTAATTGAAGAGCTGGGATCTGCTGGTTCAATCTCAGATAGCTCGGTCACACAAAATCATCCCGATTTACTGAAATCTTTTCCTTTCCCTGTGCTCACTCAAGCAAATCCACACAGAAAGCATGTGCCCAGAGAAACCTGGGTGCATAAACTAATCCCAAACCTCGTGGTCCTGCAGGGCAGGGCAGGATCTGCCATGGGGATTTGCACCATGCAAGGCCACACATCTCCTCGGGCAGGAAGATTTTCCTCCAGGGCAGTGAGGGAATGGGAAATGAGACTCTGCAGAAGGTGATTTTCATGTTGTCACCATCCTCATTCTGATCATCCAGGACTTCCCTCACAGATCACAGCCCCCCCAAAAACTCCAGCAGCAATAACACCACCCTACAAACTCCCAAATTCCAAGGAGCAAAACAACCCCAGAGTGAGCTGCACCCTCCCGCTGCCCCCAGCCCCGCACTGCTACACCCAGATGATTCAGCCCCGGCTCCCTTGTAATTTGGGCACAGCAGGATCATCCCAGCAGCTCTGGAGCTGTTTGGGATGGCAGCCAGGAGCCCTGTGGAGCACCTTGCCCAGCGTGCCACCTCGGCACAGGGTGACATCCACACGGCTTCCCACGGGCAGCAGCGGTGACTCAACGCCAGGCGGGAGGAAGTTACTCAAAAGCCAAATGTTTATAAACTGCATTTTTTCCATTTTTTCACAGCACCGAGTTTCTCCCAGCTCCAAAGGCACATGGATGTCAGGGTGGGCTCCAGGGGACTGGCATGAGCAGGTGGGCAGTGCTGGGTTAATGGTTGGGCTCGCTGACCTTCCAGGGCTTTTCCCACTGAAAGGATTCAGGAATACTCCCAGATCGATCCCAGCTCTCTGGGATGCATTGTTGCACTGCTACATCCCAAACTCTTCCTGCACGCAGGAATCACACAACACTCAGACATTAAAGCAGCCCCAAAACCAAACAAGGTCTTGACATCAGAATCAGGACATGCTCTGAATTGGAAGGGACTCACAGGATCATTGATCCAACCCCTGGCCCTGCACGGACACCCCAAATCCCACCCTGACATCCCTGGAATGCTGCCCAAACGCTCCTGGAGCTGCTCTGGCAGCCTCGGGGCCGTGCCCATTCCCTGGGGATCTGGGCAGTGCCCAGCACGCTCTGGGGGAAGAACCTTGCCCAATATCCACCCTAAAAACTGCATCAAGAAACGGCAAAGTAGGATAAAACAAAGCATTCCACAAACAAACACAAATGAAGCTGCCAGTCCAGGGTTACAGAACTCTCATGAGGTGCCCACAGTGCATAAAACACTGCAATAAATGTTGATTCCTCTGCCTCGATGCAGAGCCCAGTAACCCCAGCTAAAAGTGCAGCTGGAAGGGAATATCAGGAATATTGCTGTGAAACAAGCCAGGCATTTCAGCCGAGCTCTCTGAGCTCTCTAACTCTGACACATTCTGGGTGATTTCGAAGGCATTTCTGAATTAAGAGACAGCGTTCCCTCTACAGAGAAGCCGAGTGTTTCTTGCTTTGATGCAACTCATTATAGCCATAAATACATGTTTTCATCACTGCCTGATTATGATTTTAAACACTTGGCACGCTCCCTGCAGCCTCCCCTCTGCCAAAGTTACAGCTTTGAGGAGCATGAGACAATTACTATACATATTCCTCGTCGGGAATCGCGCACCAAACAAACGTCGGCACTTGGCTTCCATTACTGATTTGGCTCCTGGCCCATTAAATCGGAATGGGAAAAAAAAAAAAAAAGTCTTTGTGGAGCTGTGGAGCTGCAGCCAGCTCAGCCAACAGCATTACAAAGTGCTATGCAAAACAAAGCTCGCAGCCAGGGATTTGGGCTGTGCTGTGGTGCCAAGGGCTGCCCCAGCCCCTCTGCCCCCAGCCCACCTGGGGTGGGAGGGGAGCAGGGCTCCCGGAGCAGGGTTTGGCAGGAGCCAGGGGAGGGCAGCTCTCTGGGGGCCAGCTCAGCCCCCTGGAGGAGCCCGAGGAGGAGCTGGCAGCAGCCACAGGGCAGAGGCCCCTCGTGCCAGGGAGTTGGACACCAGCAGTGCCAGGTGCCAAAAGCCACGGGCAGGAGGTGCTGGAGCTGCCAGCACTGCCACAGGATCACACACTGAAAGACACCCTAAAGTTTGTGTCATTCCAAACCCCTGCCATGGCAGGGACACCTCCCACTGCCCCAGGTTGCTCCAAGCCCCATCCTGGCCTTGGGCACTGCCACGGATCCAGGGACACCCACCCTGTGCCAGGGCCTGCCCACCCTGCCAAGGAACAATTCCTTCCCAACATCTAATCTAAATTTCTGCCTCTGCATCTCCTCCAGCTGGGCCTCCAAAGGTGCAGAAATCCCAAGTGTAATCTCAAGTGCATCCCAAATTCTGGGGGCAGAGCAGATCCTGCTGCTCCCTGTGGCGGTTTTAGCCAGCAAATACTTGGAAAGCTGGACACCTTCACCGGTCTGGCCACCACTGCCCAGGGAGGGCTTCCATGGACTGCCAGGGCCACCTCAGCCGTGTCTCGCTGACTGAGACAACTCCTGCACAGAATTTCATCCTTCCTGTCCAGCCAGGAGCTCAGGGCAGGGTGCTCAGGGCCTGATCCCACCAGGACAGAGGAAAACAAGGTCCAAGGGGCTTCTTTCAGGAGGTTGTCCTCAAAGAAATAAAGACCACACTGCTTCTCTGGTTTTAGACTAAAATCTTTAGTTTAAAAAAATTACTGAGACAAGTGAGCTCAATTTTTTAGCATTTTTTTGGAGGGGGATATTATGTACAGCTATGTTTGGGGTAAGAGCCACTATCACTCAGTATTTTAATTTCAATAAAGCAGGCAGATCTTCAAAAAGCTCCTTCCCCCTGCACGGAAGCTCCAGGATTTCCATCCCGTCTCAGCTCACCTTGGGAATCACATCCTGCACCTTCTCATCCCAGCACCTCCAGCACTGCCATTAACCACCGACCCTTGCTCCGGCACCATAAACAAGCCCTTTGGAAACTCTCAATTGCATTGTGTCCACACTGATTAAAGGCTGAATCCCCCTGACCTCGGGGGGATTTAACTTCTCCCGGCAGCGGGAGCATTCTGCTTTTCTACTCAATTACCCCCTCCGGAGCCAGCCAGCACTTCCCAGCGAGCACACACAAAGGGCTTCTGCTTCATTACCCTAAGCGACTGCGGGGTAGGAATAAACAAGCTAATTTAGCACGGACAGACCCAGCTTTTCCAACTGGAACAGCCAGAACCTGGAGAACAACGTATATACACCCAGCATTATAAAGAGGTATTTATTGCAGCGTGATTTTTTCTGCCTCCCTCTTTCCTGACCTCGATAGCACCAGTTTAATAAATTTGAGTGACACAGAGACTTTTAATTACCGGGTTTTTTGATAGTTCTTATTTCACAAAGCTTTTTGGAGCATTGCAGCAGCTTTTATATGCAGAATAATTGTATATTTAAATAACCCCACTGCCTACTGGAAGCCCACGCCCCTTGGGAAAGGTTTTTCTCTCTTATATTTGACTTCAAGCTTTATCCAGACCAAAATCCTTTGAAGCCCCGGGGCACCAATTCCATCCTGATTTACAGTGGGGGTTTCCAGATATCCTGTTGCAGCTGAACACCCATATTTCTGTTATTTCCAAGACTTTTTTCAGTACTACAAGTTTTTCTGTCTTTTTTTTTTTTTTTTCAGACCATAAAAATGAACCTGTCCAAACCATCAAACCCAAATTTGCTGGATCAGAACAGAAACTTTGTGGCTGCCCCTGGATCCCGAACAGGGACGGGCTTGGAGCAGCCTGGGATGGTGGGAGGTGTCCCTGCCATGGCAGGGGTGGGGTAAAATGGGATTTAAGGTCCATCCAACCCAACCCTGGGATTCTGTGACTCTACACTCCAGTCACATAGTGCTGGGCACTCATGTCCCAGGGCTTGTGTTTTTCCTCAAGGTTTGTTCTCCAGTGCTACTTTTGCAGCTTTGCTACCAGCAAAGCCTCTTCAGAGCAACACAAACTGAAGGTTTTTCCCCAAAAAATCAGTTCCCAAGGAGCTGCAGGAACAGCCGTGCCCAGAGCCCTCAGAACTGGGGGAGCAGGGGATTCCCAGCTCCCTGACAAGCAGCCAAAGGGCTCCTGGGGAACAGAGATAAGGAATTATTCCCTCAGCCCCAGGCAAGTCACAAAGCAGGGAAAATCTCATGATGCACAACTTGCTGGGAGAACTGAATGAATGATCTCCATAATTCACATCCATATTCAACAGCAGCAGCGAATACAAATGAGGTGAGCACGAGTAGAGCTCCCTAAATGCAGAAATGGATAGTCAAAAATATTTCATTTAAAAGAAAAAAGAAAAAAAAAAAAAAAAAAAATAAGACTGATTTCCTAATTGCCACAGAGAGCCTGATCCTCTTCCAAGTCAGTTTTCCAGTGGGATGAGATGCATTTCCTGCAACTCCCAGCCAAGGTATGAAATCCTGCACACAGGAGCAGGAAGAGCTGTTGTTCTCCAGCAGCTTTTCTGCTGAGCCTGACACTCCCCAAGATAAAACACCTTGGAAACAGCCCGTGCTCAGATATGTGAGGAATTTCATCTCCATGTGAATGGGCCAGTGCAGGCCCTTCCCCACCGGACACCTTGAGCCTTCAAAGGCTTTCCCAGGCTAGCAGGGACTTCAAAGGCCACCAATGTTATTTGCCAAGGAAAAGGCTTCCTGGGCAGTGGTTTTCCCTCTCAAAGGGCAGGAGCACTGCTTGGGAAGCGCTCAGGTCACATCGAACTGGGGAGCAGCAGGAGGACTGAACTTGTCACCTGGGCTCTCCCAGGTTTGTTTGGAGGGATGCAGCTGTGAAAAGAGAAAAACCCAGCACCTCCGAGGGCTCCCAGCTCCTCAGGGCCCAGCTGGGACATTCCTGCCTGGGAACTCTCCATTTCTGGCACTTTTGCCCATTCAGCTACAGTTACAGCTCTTCAAAAGAAGAATCGAGCAGACCTAAGCTAAACAGAGCTGACCTTTGGTGTCTCTTTTCTCCTGGGCTCCCAGCGCCTCTGCCAAGGCTGCAGCCCTGCAGGAATGTGTCTGTACAGAGGATCCATTGGCATTCATGGCCACGGAGCACCAGCAGCTCCTGGAGAGGCCCTGCATGAAAGGAAGTCAGGCGCACAAAAATGTTCTTTATCCCCAGCCTGAAACACTCTTTCCTGCCCGTACCTTGGAAATCTGAGTGCTTTCCCAGTCAAAAGATCAGCTCAGGCAGAGGAAGGTAATGAAATCCCAGGAAAGAAAATGAAATCCTGGAAACTAGGGGCTCAGGAGCCAAATCAGACATTTAGATAATGAGCTGGGATTGTGGAGAGCTGCTCAGCCATGGCCACACATGACTCATTATCTCTCCAGGCCAGACACACAAGGAAGTTTGAGCTCCTCCAGTCACAACAATTCTGTTTTTTCCAGCCTAAGCCAGGGAAGGGAGCAGTGAACCTGCACCTCCTTAATCCATCCCCTCAGCCCAGAGGACTCATGTGCCAAATAAATCCCTCCACTTTTCCAATCAGTTAAATTTGTGAAGTGTACGGGTGGGCACTGGACTTGCAGCACCTCCCCGGGTGTGAGCCTGCTCTGGGATAAAGGGACCTTTAAAGTAACTCACACAAAATAAGTCATTGAAAATTCCCTTTCAAAAAGTTTTCAAAGCTGGGATGTTGCTGCACAGAGATCTGGGGCTTTTTTCCTGTATATATATATATATAAAATAACTTTATATATGTATAAATTCCAGGATGAAAAGGCAACTAGAAAGGGACACCGACAGCTTCCCACACAGAAAGATAATTTGTAATCAAAAGCTTTGCTTTCAAAACAACTAAGAGGCATCAAACCCACACAAATCCAGTCAGACTGTGCACACGCAGCTTCCACCCCGCAGCTGCCAGGAGGACCCCGCTGTGTCCCAGCTCAGCTTTGGCCTGGAGCAGCTGTGGTGACCTCCCCTGAAACATCCCAGTCAAAATTCCCAGCAACAGGCATAGCCAGGTGGATGCTGCAGCTGCTCCAGCTGTGGGAATCATGGAATTGTTCAGGCTGGAAAACCCCTTTAGACCAGAGGACTGAACTGTTCCCAGCACCGCCAAGGTCACCCGTGTCCCCAAGTGCCACATCCACAGGGATTTTAAACCCCTCCAGGGTGGGGACTCCACCCCTGCCCCAGGCAGCTGTGCCAGGGCTGGACAACCCTTTCTGTGAAGAAATATTCCCAATATCCAACCCGAGCCTCTCCTGGCCCAGCCTGGGGCCGTTCCCTCTCCTCCTGTCCCTGTTCCTGGCAGCAGAGCCCAACCCCCCCGGCTGTCCCCTCCTGGCAGGAGCTGTGCAGAGCCACAAGGGCCCCCTGAGCCTCCTTTGCTCCAGGCTGAGCCCCTTCCCAGCTCCCTCAGGGATTCTCCTGGGGCTCCAGCCCCTTCCCAGCTCCCTCAGGGATTCTCCAGCCCCTTCCCAGCTCCCTCAGGGATTCTCCTGGGGCTCCAGACCCTTCCCAGCTCCCTCAGGGATTCTCCTGGGGCTCCAGACCCTTCCCAGCTCCCTCAGGGATTCTCCTGGGGCTCCAGACCCTTCCCAGCTCCCTCAGGGATTCTCCAGACCCTTCCCAGCTCCCTCAGGGATTCTCCTGGGGCTCCAGACCCTTCCCAGCTCCCTCAGCCCCTCCTGGGGCTCCAGACCCTTCCCTGCCCTGGACACGCTCCAGCCCCTCAGGTCTCCCTTGTCCCGAGGATCCCAGCATTGCCCCAGGACTGGAGGTCCAAGGTTTGTCCTCGTGCCTTGCCCAGGGCTGTCACAGCCCCCACCTGCACAAGCCTGGTGGCACCCCAGGACAGCCGGGCTGGATCCAGGGAAGGCAGAGCCCGCAGGGGCTCCCAGGAACGCCGGCGTGCCTGTAAATGATCATCAGCCCCACTCCTCCCAAAGGATAATAGAAACCATCCCTGGTGATGGCATTCTCCTGTAACCCACACGTGCCATCATTTACAGAGGGACAGTGAAGACAAGGCTGCACTAGGATTCGTTTTGTGGATGGTGTTCTGTCTCCCACTGCTCCATCCCCACTGAACTCATCACACACAGCCCAGACCTTTAAACAGGATGTTTTCCACGAAGGGAGCAGACACCAGGAATCCTCTGGGGTTTCAAGCAGTGACAGCCCCACTTTCTAGAGCCAACAGTTCATTACCAAAGCACAGCAAAGAAACAGCCCAATAAAATTCCCTTTTGGGGTGTTTGCTCACTTTTGAGCTTTGCAAAGCTCCCTCCAGGCATGGGGACTCCCCCACTGCCCTGGAGAGCCTGCAGCAGGGCTGGACAACCTTTTCCATCAAGAAATTTTCCCAAATATCCAACCTAAAGCTCCCCTGGCACAGCTTGAGGCCGTTTCCCCTGATCCTGTCCCTGTTCCCTGGGAGCAGCAGAGCCTGACCCCCACCTGGCTGCACGCTCCTGTTGGAGTTGTTGGCACAGGAGCTTCCTCCTGCCACAGGAATTTCTCCCACCCGTGTGCATCTCCTGCTTTGCCAACAGCCAGCTCTGAGCAAATCCCACCTGAGAGCTGATAAAGGTTCCTCCTGCTAAATAAAAGAGCTGTTGGAAATGTGGAAGTTGCATTAAAACTCTGGCATCGCACACCGACTGCCCAAAACTGAGCAGGGAACCAGCAGTGGCAGAAACCCCCTGATGTGAGGAAAATCAGCTTTGTGGTGGCTGTATCAGGTACCAACGTGCTGCATTTGGGTATTTTGGACTGGCACGAGGGATCTGTTAAAATAGAGCACTTAGTCATTGTTTTGAAACATGACCTAAGTGCCTGCGAGGGGAAAGGCTGGCTCGGCTTCGCAGCCCTGTCCCACTCGCGGACGTATTTTGGGTTGTCTAGACCTGGGCACGCCAAAATAACCGGATTTTGGTGTCTGTTGGGTCAAACCAGAGCGGGGCCACTGTGTCAGTGCCACCTCTGCTGCCACCCCACCTGGTGTCACCCCCGGGGTGGCACTGGCAGCTCTCCCGGCACGGCTCTGATCCCCTCGGAACGTCGGCCACCAACCTGCTGCTCACCAGGAGGAGTCTCCTTGTGGGAAACACCCCGTGCTTGGGATCACTGAAGGGGTCAGCCCAAGCCCCTGGAGCAGTTTCCAGGCATACAGGCAGCCCAAAACAAAGCAGGTTCCTGGGAAGGGCTGCTCAGCCTCCCAGGCCGTGTGCCACCCTGCCAGATGTTGGGGACCACACCTAGGTTACACATGGAACTCTGTGTTTCACAAGCACCAAATCCCTCTGGATTCCCAGCTCCCAGGAGGGCTGGCTCAGGGATGAGCCTCTAAACTCCTTAAATGCATCAGAAGGGGTAAATGCTGCAGAGGAAAAAACAGTTTGGATGATTGATTGGAGCAGTTTGATCTGAGGGAAGAGCAAAGCGGGGATTTCCAGGAATTAAACAACTTTTGGGCCAGCACAGGACTCGAACAGAGATGAAGATGCATTTACTGCAGCAGGATGGAGGGACTGGGCTTGTGCAGGAATTCCAGCAGGATGGAGTGACTGAGCCTGTGCAGGGCATTGAACTCAGCCCCAAATCCCTGCCCCTGCTGGCCCCAGCCCACCCAACCTGTCCAAGCAGCTTTCCAGCCCCACCTGGGAGACCCATCCCAGATGGGAGGGCCCGAGGTGGATGCCCAGCAGCAGCCAATAAAGCAGGGCATTAACCAGCTGGAAAATGGAACTAACATAATTTAAATTCTTTAATCTCTGAATCTCTTCAAAACTGAGCAGAAACATTTGTCTTTTCCCTGTAAAGCCAACCATAAACATCTGTTTGTCACATCTGTCCCCAGATACCAGCACAAACAAGGCATTCTGAGCCACACCAGCCTTTGGAAAAAGCAACTATTTCAATTTAGCAGCAAGAAACTGCTAGAAAAACCCTTGTAAGATGAAGTCTGGCTTCTCTGCATAGCACAGGCCAGGACATTTTATCTCAGGGATCAGCAGTGGGTTCATAACCTGTGCTTAAGGAGAAAAAGAAAAAAAAAGAAAAAAAGGAAGGAAAAAAGCTAATCCTGATAAACTTAATGTGGTTTCAGGCCTGTAAGAGCAGGAAAAATGAGTTTTAGTCAGTAAGTGCCAGCAAATCCCTTGTGATGGAGGTGAGGAAGGAAGAGAATGAGGGAAACTGAAGTTTTCCAAAATTATGTTCAGTGGAATATCATGGTTATTAGAGGCTGACAATTCAAGGCCACAAAGGCAAAGCACCGACGGGCACCAGGAGCACAGATTTGCTTCCAGAGGAGTGGCTGGAGCTATTCCCTCAACCCCTCTCAAACACAGAGAACAGCCGGACTTTATTTTCCCAACGAAGCGCAACAAAGTTTCAGAGTGAATTTGACCCCGATTCTTCCCGAAAATCCCCGGAGCTCCGCAGGGATCCTGCCCGGGAAGGAGGGATGGACCCGGGGGAGCCGGCCCTGCCCCCGGCATGGGGGATGTCCCGCAGGGCTGGGCAGAAATGCAACATTCCCACCCTGGAAATGGCCAAAGCGGCCACATCCATGCGCCCATCATTCCAAGGAGCCGGCGCAGAACTCAGCTGCTTTCTAGTAAAAAAAAAAAAAAAATTTAAAAAAATAAATCCCAGGACTGCCCTAAACTCGCTCTCCTCCATCTTCCTCCTTCCATCCCCCAGGGAAAACTCTCCTCGCCGCAGGGCTCTGTCCCAGTTCCCATCTCGCTGCCTTTGGGAACGCTCAGGGATAAATAAACCCAATCTGGGCTTTGAAGTGCCCGGAGCGGAGCTGGGGGGCCCCAGAGCCGAGGGGAGCCGGGGACGGGATGAAATCCCTCCCTGGGCAGGAACAAACCCAGGCCGAGCCCAGGCGGGTTTGAGCTGCTCCTGGAAGGGGATCGGGAACGGGGGATCCCTCCTGGAGCGGGAGGGGGAAGGGACGGGACCCGTCCTGGCAGGGGTCGGGAGATGGGAGGGAGGAGAGGGGACCCCCCTGGAACGGGATCGGGAGGGACTGGGGGATCCCCCGCAGAAACGAGCCCGGACAAAGCGCGAGTCCCAAAAAAACCCCAGCACCGGGATCCCCCTCCCACCAGTCATTCCCCTCTTTTTTTTCTTTTTTTTTTTTTTTTCCCTAGATTTTTTATTAATTTTTTTTTGTTCTCATTCTGGCAAGGGGGGAGGTTTCCTCCGGCGGCCGATTCGGAGGCCGAGGCACTGGGAGGTGCAGCGCCAAGAAGGGAGGAAAAATCCTTTTAAAAAAATAAATTATTATTATTTTCTAAGCCAACTTTGAAACGCGAGGCTCCCTGCGCGTTCCGTCGCCATACTGAAGCTTTCCCACTTCCCTCTTTCTTTAAGTCCAGGCTGAAACCAGGCCAAAAAAAAAAAAAAAAAAAAGAGAAAGCAACACAAAAACTTTTCCTTGGCCGGCTCCCCCCGCAGCAGCCGCGGGACGGGCACAAAGGGCCCGGAGCCGGGATCGCCCGGCTACAAAAGCGGATAATGAGATCATGGGAGCGAGTCAGCGATACTGTAACCAGCACTAAACAAGCGGGCAGCGGCGGCAGGAGGAGGAGGAGGAGGAGGAGGAAGGCAGCGGCCCCCGGCACTCACCGATGAGCCCTCCCACCAGGAAGGCGATGACTTGGAGCACGAGCAGGATGCCCCCGACGATGCAGAGCTTGCGGGTGCTCATGTTCTCGATGATGGCCCCGGCCATGCTGGCGGGGCTGTGCGGGCCGGGGCGCTGCGGACGGAGCGGGGG
>WEZZ01012256.1:88664-109305 GCA_013400585.1 Chloropsis cyanopogon | reverse complement strand
CAGCACCGGCCCGGGGGTCTGCCCGCCACCGGCCCGGGGATCAGCCCAGCACCGGCCCGGGGGTCTGTTCGCCACCGGCCCGGGGATGAACCCGGCAGCGGCCCGGGAATGAGCCTGGCACCGGCCCGGGGATCAGCCCGGCCAGCCCCGGCCATGGCAGGGACAGCTCCCACTGTCCCAGGCTGCTCCAGCCTGGCCTTGGGCACTGCCAGGGATCCAGGGGCAGCCACAGCTGCTCTGGGAATTCCAGCCCAGCCCCTCACCACCCTGCCAGGGAACAATTCCCAATTCCCAATATCCCATCCATCCCTGCCCTCTGGCAGTGGGAGCCATTTCCTGTGTCCTGTCCCTCCATCCCTTGTCCCCAGTCCCTCTCCAGCGCTCCTGGAGCCCCTTCAGGCCCTGGAAGGGCTCTGAGCTCTGCCTGGATCCTTCTCCTCTCCAGCCTGAACTCACCATCACATTTTCCCCACTGCTCTCCCATCCCCATGGCTCTGGGCAATGCTTTGTCCTTCTCCCAGCACTACTTTGATTCACCCAGTTGCTCACACTGGGCAGTTTCCCCAGTTCTGCTCCCCTCCATCTCTCCCATTTCCCAGAGGAGGATGCTGTGTACCCATCCCACCCTCTGGAAGCTGCTGGCCTGCTGCTCTGAGCTCTGTGTGCTCACAGAGTCCTTTGCACAGCCCAGAATGAGCTCATCACCCCCTGGCATCACCTTTTAGCATCAGGACTAGGGGATTTAAACTGAAGGGGAAGAGATTTAGATCAGATATTAGGCAGAGTTTTACAGTGAGGGTGTGAGGCCCTTGCACAGGGTGCCCAGAGCAGCTGTGGCTGCCCCTGGATCCCTGGCAGTGCCCAAGGCCAGGCTGGACACTGGGGCTGGAGCAGCCTGGGACAGTGGGAGGTGTCCCTGCCCTGGCAGGGGTGGCACTGGGGGGGATTTAGGATCACTCCCATCCCAAACCAGTCTGGGATTCCAGCTCTGGTTTTTGTTTACTGGATACCTTGAGGATCCATGCTCTGCTGCCTGTTGCACGTGGAGTGATGGATACAGGACATCATGAGCTGTATGATTGAAAGTAGACAGGGAGTTGCCAAAACCACTTGAGAACAAATAAGCCATGAAAGGAGACAGCTGATAACAAAAATGCACACAGGAGCAAAATGAAAGACAGGTGAAAGATGTAGAAGCACAAAGCAACGATGAACTAAAGGAAAAAGTAGCAGGAAAAAAGTTGGGAAGGACTCCAACACACCTTGACCATTCAGTGTAGGAGCACTGTCTGTACCCAGAGTTTTGTTGGTAGATGTTTAGGAATAAAATAACTTGGGATAATATAGGTTGGGATATAGGCAGCAGGAATAACTTCAGCTATTCTGTAACTGCAGGACAGTTTAAGCTTTAAGAATATTGTGAGTTTTACCTTTTTGTAGTTCAGTCTCAGCTTTACTTTCCCATTCCAGTTCTGACTTCACTGTTAAAAATAGCTCCTAATGGATGGATCCTTGTAGCCATTATGATCCCACTCGTGGATTTGCTTCCAAAAATCAAAGCCTCTTAGTGGCTTTTTGCCAGCACAATTAAAGACTTCAAATACCAAATACTTCATACTGGAATTTAAAAAAGAAAAAAATCCCACATAGAACAATTACTATTAAAAATGCTTCTTTTGAAATATCTAATAATAATTTTTTGGATGTCTGTCTGACACAGTGTTGATTCTGAGTGATGATTTTTGCTCTTTTCTCTGTTGGGAATGGAGCAAACCTTGGAATTGAGTTTGTTCCCTCACACTCTGTAAGCAGACTGTGGTCCTGCTGACGAGGAGAGTCAGACAAGTCCCAGCCACTCTTTGAGGTCCTGCTCATCCCAATGCAGGGACCTGTGTGACCAAACAGAATCCTGGAATNTGCAGGACAGTTTAAGCTTTAAGAATATTGTGAGTTTTACCTTTTTGTAGTTCAGTCTCAGCTTTACTTTCCCATTCCAGTTCTGACTTCACTGTTAAAAATAGCTCCTAATGGACGGGTCCTTGTAGCCATTATGATCCCACTCGGATCAGTCACATGATTTTGCTTCCAAAAATCAAAGCCTCTTAGTGGCTTTCTGCCAGCACAATTAAAGACTTCAAATACCAAATACTTCATACTGGAATTTAAAAAAGAAAAAATCCCACATAGAACAATTACTATTAAAAATGCTTCTTTTGAAATATCTAATAATAATTTTTTGGATGTCTGTCTGACACAGTGTTGATTCTGAGTGATGATTTTTGCTCTTTTCTCTGTTGGGAATGGAGCAAACCTTGGAATTGAGTTTGTTCCCTCACACTCTGTAAGCAGACTGTGGTCCTGCTGACGAGGAGAGTCAGACAAGTCCCAGCCACTCTTTGAGGTCCTGCTCATCCCAATGCAGGGACCTGTGTGACCAAACAGAATCCTGGAATGGTTTGGGCTGGAAGGGATCTTAAATTCACCCAGTGCCACCTCATGCCATGGCAGAGACACCTCCCACTGTCCCAGGCTGCTCCAATCCCCACCCAGCCTGGCCTGGGACACTGCCAGGGATCCAGGGCAGCCACAGCTGCTCTGGGCAGCATCTCTGGAGCCACGAGTGCCACTAAATCCAATCTGCCTTTAATGACTCTACAAAAGTTACACAGTCCAATCTTCTGTTAAATGTTCCTTTTGTTCCAAGCCATTTATTTCTGGGACAAGAAACTCAAAGGTAGAGCTCAAATTGTGACATCAGGAAAAGAATCTGGATTGGAAAAAGTAAAATAACTAAACCACAGGAAACAATCCTTCACATTTATAAGGCACTTTCCATTTCTACGACCTTCCTACACTTTAATACTGCAAAGTTTGGAGAAATTAATGACTTGTGATTTTTGACACGTGTCCAAAGGGCATACGGAGCACATTCCACAGTGACCACACACAGACTGGCACCAGAGAGGAGCCAGCAGTGCTTTCCAGCTGTTCACAAATCAGAATTCCTGTCTCTGAAAGGATCTGAATCAATCATCTGGGAACTCATCTCTTTGCCGCTTCTGACATGATTTTCTCCTGCCTGCTTTAGGCTGCTTGGAAAGCTGAGCCTTTACAAGAGCTGAGCCAGGCTCAGCCCCAGGCAGGAGGAGGAGCTTTCCACAGAGAGCTCTTGGCAGGGTTGGGCCTAAAGCCCAGATTTTCAAAGGGATTTTGCTGCCTAAAGGTGCAGTCGGGGCTCAGCAGGGTTTCCACACACTCCTAAACTTTGGGGCTGTGAGATCTCTTTTCAGGGTGGGTATTGGTGTTACTTGATGCAGGTTCTTGTAAAACATTACAAAGATGCTCCAATGTGCAGTTTAAAGATAATTAAGAGTGTTCAAAAGCCCTGCTTACTTCTCAGTATGGACTGCTCTGAAAGGTAAATTCTTAGTTCTGTTCTCCTGCAAATCCTGATAACATGGAACATTTTCTCACTGAACAGGAAAGGAGTGTTTTATGTCATTTCCAGCACACAGATAGTGGGGGACATTTTCTGTTTGGAAAATGGAAAAAACCTTTTCTGTGGTTTGGAAAGATACTCAAATGTGGCACACATGAAAATAGACATGGAGGGTTGAGATTGGTGAGCAGACAGAGATTTACACCTGGTAATGAGCACAGCAGCTGGGAGCAGGAAGAAAATCCACAGGTCTGCAGTGCTCCAGCTGAAGCAGCCCTGCTCCAGAGTGTAAATACTTGGAGAGATTTCCAAGGCAAACATTCATCACTGATTAGAAGGCAGGAAAGCTGAATTTCGCCACTGTTCCTACAACTGGGAACTCAGAGCTAGATGTAATATTTCACAGAATCACAGATTAATTGAGGCTGGAAAATACCTCCAAGAGCACTGAGAGTCCAAGCTGTGACCACCAGAGCAGCACTGGGTGGGTGACACTGCCCAGCTTAGGTCCTTCAGAGCCACTGTCTGCACTCAGCTGTCCTGGGCTCCCTCAGCAAGGAACTGGGCAAGAAAACCACAATTTGTGGGTTCCTGGAGTCATTTCTATCTGACAAACATGGACAGAACAGTCCCAGACAACTCTTTTGATGGCTCTTCCCTAACATCCTTTCAGGTGACAAACTTTCCTCACATTGGGTGAAGCTTTGATGGAATTACAGAATGGTTTAGGCTGGAAAATCTCTGAGACCATCGAGTCCAGCTGTTCCCCCAGAGCTGCCCCATGTCCCCAAATCTACAAACAGGGAATCAAGGCTTCCCTCAGGCTGTAAGACAGAGCTGAGCTGTTGATTTGACAGAGCTCATTTCAGCCTGTCAGACTGACAGTGCAGACTTGTGATATCCTGAAGGAGGGGGCCAATAACAGCACATTAAAATAATTTATTGAGGACTGTTTGAACTGGCTTTTTCAGTGTTATTTATAGTCTTTATAATTACCATGTGGTTAAAAGGCTCAAGCCCTCCAAAGCTGTGGAAGTCTTTGATTTGGCTCTGCCAAGATGTCTTTTTCAATCATCAGCAAACAGGCAGAGTTCCTGCCATGGGATATCTGACAAGTCTGGGGAGGATTCATCATTATCACTGAATTCCCAAGTTCTTCCATCCAAACCTCTTCCATAACATAATGATCATCTGGCAGCAGGAGCAGCTCTGCTTGAATCCTTCAGTTTGATTGAGCAATCATCTGGAGGCCCATAAGTTTTGCCTCATCAAAACCACTCCTAGCACTCCCCCCTCCACCCATCCGTCCCTCTCACCTCCACAAAATCCATTTATAAAAAGCCAGGTCTCCCAGCAGGCCCCACAGGCAGGAACATGGAATATCAGGATGGCCTCAGGCATCCCTCCAGGCTGGGATCTGCCTTTCCCTGCAGCCTGACCTCCTCAAAAGCAAACAGTGAAACTGGTATTGCTAACAGATATGGACATGTTAATATTTAAAATGATGTCCAGCATCCTGTCTTAGCACAGCAAGGTCAGCAAAAGTAAAATCTGAATTGCACAAACATTTATAGCAAAATCTTCATGGTTCCATCACTCCTATCCATGTTCAGAATACAAAGACTGAATTCCATTTCTTTGTTAAGCCTTTATATTCCCATGAATCCAATCCATTGCAAATTTAGCACTGAAGACCAAATTAGCGGATGCTAAACTGAAGAAAAAAAAAATTAAATTAAAAGGAAGCTATTTCTTCATATTGCCATGGAAAGTGAGCTCCAGGGGCCTGAGTGTTTGTAGTGGTGGCACCTGGTTTAGAATTATAGCACCAAGAAACAGGCTCTCATTAAATTTTAGTGAACACTGATATCAGTTAATTAATGGCAGAGATTTAACCAAGTTCCTGTGCTGTCTTCAGATGAAAAGCTGACCAATATGAACCTCATTTTATTCTTCTGTTATGTTAAATAATGTGCATTTTGTAGGTGGCTATTCTGGATTTGGGAAGGAATCACCTGCAGTTTCTCTGCACTGTGTGTCCACACTGAGTTATCAGTTCATGCAATCTGAAACTTTGGAAGTCTGGAGAAATTAGAAATTTCAAGTTCAACCAAAGAAATACCTGCCCAAAATGCCACCTAAACCCAAATATGAAGCATGGATTAGGTTTTAGGATCTCCTAGAAAGAGAAATCTCTTTTGGAACAGCCACAAAGGGCTACGGCCAAAACTATCCCGTAATAGTTACGAGCTGTAATTTGACATTTTAGATGCACATTCCTCTTGCCAAGCAATATCATATTTTGGCTCTTGGAGAAGAAAATAAAGAGAAGGATCTGTCCAGGATGAGTAATTCAGTACAATGTAATCAAGGCAAGCTGCCCCACAGACTGGGGACTTAATTAAAATTAGCAAGTCAGGGCTTTTGTCCTCTTAAATAAAAGTGTGTGCATTAAACAGGAAAAAAATTAGAAAGAAAAATGTTTTTCTTATTAGACATTTTCCATCTGAGCCCGAGTGTGGGTTTGTAGTCCAAGAGCAGCTGAGTGAAGTGGGGTGCCTGAAGCAGTTACTGAGCTGTGTTCCTTGCAGCTTTCCATCCCTGGAGACACATCCCAGCCAGGGAACCTCCTGTTCCCCCACCCTGCACTGAACTCACAGATTTCAGACTGGCCAGGAGGCACAGGCACACCCCAAACCTCCGGGGGGGATCCCTGGCAGCAGAGAGCAGCTGGCACAGGAGAATCCACCTGTAACCAGGAATTCTGCAGCTCCTGTCCCCGGGCAGGGAAGAGCCTTGGAGCTGTGCTGGATTTAACTCTTTACACTACATAAATCTTCTATCAAGTTTCAAGAATTTTCTGTAAATCTGTTTCCCACAGAACTGGAGCATTAAATTGCTGTCCCTGTGACTGTTCAGGAGAAATAATCTGTGGGCTCCAGTCTCCAGACTGGGATTCCTGTTCTTACCCAGCATCTGGGTGGTTGCTGAGCCCTCAGCCTCGCTGCTCCCACTGCACTCAACTCCCAGCTCCCCATTTAGGGTCTTTTCCCACCTGAAAATTCCACGGGTTTTGTGCAAACCCACCCACAGCAGCTGCAAGGTCACAGTCCCACGTGGGGATTCACCAGAGCTCAGGCTCTGTGAGCTCTCTGCTCTAACTGCAGAGGAAATGACCCAGATAATTTTTATTATTGGCTTCTCTCACATTCTGGGTTTTTAAAATTTGAATAATTTCCTTGGTTTGCTGTCAGCATTTCTTTAAAGGCAAAGCACTCAGGGTAAGCACGTGTTGTAAACCCTGACATGGATTTTTTTATGTCATTGAAGTGCTCATGCAGACCTGCAAATCTATTTGTTAAACAGGACATTATTTTTAACAATTCTTATGGTATATTAAAAATGCACCAATATAAGCAAAAGAAGATAAATCAAACAATACATTTAAATATTTAAATTCTCTTGTACCACAATTGAGTATTTCCCAAATTATACCCCATGCCGATGCAAATCACTGTAGGTTTTTTACAATTAATCAAATTTCAGCTGATTTGCTGATCTTGTGTGTTGCTGTTATTTCAGATTTTTATCCAAGCGTTTTCACCAGTTCAAGCAATGGAAAACAATGGGCTGAAAGGGTAAGAAAAGCAAACTTTATTTCTTAACTCCAGCGCTGTTCATGATTTAAGGAAATGAATTAATTTCTAGGGAACTCTGCTCTCACAAAAGCAAAAAATTGTGCCCATAAATCACAATCATTCATGTCAAGGATTATATTTTTATATATTTTCAGGGGATCTGATTCTGTAATAGCAATAAATCCCATTTATTGCTAAAAGAATACTGCAGAGTGTGGCTCAGTCCAGCCACGTTTCCTGTGCAGGCAGAAGAGAAACAGGAATCACTGTCCTGGAATGCACCGAAACCTCTCAGCAGAGCTCCTGAAATATTCATGAACATTTAGGAAACAGCAAACTTTTGGGGAGTGTGCTGTTTAGCTGGAAGTTGCTATGTGCTGCCATGCTCTGAGCTCTAAAATTACCAAGGGAAGGCTTTTTGCAGAAAGTAAATGAAGTAACAGAGAGTTGGGAATTTTATTTCCTGGCTGCCACAGACCACACGGTGCTGAATAATTCAGCTCCTCAATTACTCATCCTAACGGGGAAGATTCTTATGTGTTTGCTGGTGTGGATCAGCAGGGAGCTCGGAATTTTAAGATGAGATTTACTAAGTGTGTAAATTCTTCGTAAATAGTTGAGGAAACACCAAACTTACCAGCTGAATTTACATGAAGTGAATGACTAAATTTACATTCACCAGCTGATTTACATGAACTTCCCAAACTGCTCCTGTGTTTTTGTTCCTTTTGGAAAGTTCAAAGGCAAACACTTTTTGATGGAGGAAGGGGGGAAAATAGGAAGGAAAAAGAGGGATAAGGGACTTCAGCTGCAGGTAGGGAACACACAACAGTGCAGGAGTTTTTGTCACCACTTCCCATCCCTTCCCTGCCTGGATGTGGGTCTGGGATTGGATTCAGGGGATTTGTGACTCTGGTGAGGCAAGTCAGGAGCTCCCCCAGTGTGGATTAATCATACTGAAGGGGGTTTAGGAGCATGGAAACAACAACTTCACATGAAATGCTGGGAATAAGAGACCTCTGATGAAATGTTTATGTGTTTCACAAAGACATAAATATTTGGAGACTAGCAAAGGACACGGCTTGGCCCGGGCAGACTGGAAGCATTTACCTGATTAGCTGGCAGCAGTTGCAAAGACTTTTCCTTGGCAGCAGCCCCAGCTCTGCCCAGCCCCGGGCACAGGAGTGGTCCCTGCTCCGTGCTTGTGAAGCTGTTTGTGGCGCTGCACAGGGGAACCGAGGCACGCTGCAGGGAAAGAGAGAGGAGAAAAGGATGGGGGGGAAATTGTTTCCAGGTGGAGCCTCAGACTGTCTCGCATTCCCAGGCTGGGTTGCTTCAGGCAGAACTCAGCACTCTGTCCTGTCTGCACACAGCACAGACTGAGCAGCAATCTGGCTGGGAGAGCCTTTTTTGGGTTGGAATGGGGATGTGGATTTTTGCTTTTCCAGCTGGATCGATTTCCCATCCGGTTCATTAAGAGGCTGTGAATTCTTGTGCAAGTGGGGGGAACGGGATGAGGGATTCATCCCTGTCAGAAATACCCAGGGGGTGCTGGGGTTTGGTGATTTTGGTGCTTCTGGCCTGATTCACTGTGCAGCTACACCAGAGCCAGGCAGCTTTGCTTCTTCTCTGTGTACTTGGAGATAAAATCCAGGAGAAGCTGCAGAAGGACAGGAGCACAACCTGTTCTGAGGCAGCAGGAAGCGTTTCCCAGGGCAGGACTATTTCTGGCAACACTCTCCCAGCTATTGATCACAAGTCTGATGTTGTGAATAACACTCTGATCTGGAGTCTGTCTGCAACTGCTATTTTTGTAGGTGTAGGGACTTCTTTTGGATGCAGATATTTTGAAAAACAGCCAAGCTTCCCACACTGTGCTTAATAAAATTATTTGAATATATAATAATGTCAAGTTTCAGCATCGTGTGGTTTCTGAGAGCTTGTTACTGCCTCAGAAGGTTTAGCTGATTAGAACATTTAATGAGAGGTGTTTGGCACAGGGTTGGGACAAGATCATTAAAGTCCCTTCCAGCCCAAACCATTCCAGGATTCTATAATTCCATGAATTTAGGATGTGGGGATTTGTTTACATTTTAAAGTATGCAATTCCAAAATTATATTTCACTGCTATTTTGCCATTCTGCACCTTTGTTTTCAATCTCTCTTTGGTTTGCAAGGCCAGTTCAGGGCCACTTCAGCCCCAGACTGTGCAGAACAAGCATTTACCACCCAGCCCCTCGTGCCAGGATATCACAAGGTTGGGAATAAGCAGTTGGAAGTGGTAATGGTGCTGTATCTTGAGCAAAATGTCTGACAAAACAACCTGGGAGGAGGGAGGTGGAAAAATCAGATGGGGGTGAGCTGAATGACACGGGGGAAGGGATTTTTAAATCAGCATTGCCACTGGAAAAATAATTTTTTATGCATTTCTGCTGTATCTGTCGTGTCCTCAGGCTCACAAAATTTGGCTGGGAAGAGCTGAAAAGGCCTGTTTGTTCTCAGTATTTTTCATGCTTCTGTGGTTCTCTGGGCTTATGTATCTTGTACATGCATATGTAAAAATCTCATATTTTAGTTATTTTTTTCTTTTCTTGTATTCCTACCAGTGAGCAGTTGCTGGACACTAAGCAGGCATTGTTTAAACACTTCCCCTGCAGCTCCACTGGGATGCTTCAATCTGTCTTGCTAAAGAGAAAAAAAAAAGATTAATCATTCTTGGTTTGTGTTTTTTATTCTGAATGCTTTATTCTGACAGTGACAGCAATTTGTGGGCCTTAACTGTGATGCAGACACTTTCCTCCTGTTGTTTGAGTCATACCCACCTTATTTTATCCAAGTTTTTCGAAATAACTCTCTGAAAGGTCAATCTTAGTTTAGTAATTGGGATTTGGGGGGTTTGGTAGGAACACTCTAGTTCCAAATCATTAACCTGGACATGTTATTCGAGGAAGGAAAAATACCTCCCCCTTTTCTCTGGATGCCACAGCGGAGGTGACACTGCCTGCTCACCTGTTTGCCTCCCTGGAGAGGGGAGGAATGAGCAGAACGTGCCTGAATTCCATCTGCACAGGAGAGCTGAGCTGGGGGGAATAATTGACTGCAGATACAGACTGACAATAAATTAGCACACCCCCAAGAGTCTGGAAGGAACAGAGGAGGAGCAGTGAGTCATTCCTGAGTCATAGAGCCTCCCTGGATTTATCCTGGGATGAGGTACTGCACGCACCACTCCTTGATCTGGTCTGCCTCGAAAGGACAACCCTGAAAATAATTGTGGAAAAATAAATGCTAGCAGCAATCATTCCTTGGCAGCAGCAGGCTTTCTTATGTTTTGTAAGAGCCTCCCTGTATCAGGGCAGTGTTTTGATAAGAAATGGTGGAAAAGATGCAGAGCAGGTTGGTTTGGCTGCTCAGGCAGGCTGCAGTCAGGGGCTGTCCCTTGGCACGAGCTGCGGGGGCTCTTTGGGGAGGGTTTTGGGGATCACTCAGAAATCCCTGCCTTGTTCAACAGGCAGCACTTTCTGTGCTTTTCTTTCCCCCCTCTTTTCTGTAAAGGTTGTGCCAGCTGGGAGCTTTTTCCCTGCTCAGCACTGTTGGATGCCTGAGGGCCCAGGATGTCGCAGCCCTTCGTGCTCAGCTCCCGTTCCTGAGGGCAGAGGGATGGAGGAGCCCTCTGGCACAAAGCGCCCTGCAATCAAAACCAGCTGGGTTTTACACCGGGTGGGAGCCACCACCGGGCAATACCAATGGTACCAGGAGCTTTCCCAGTCCAGCCAATCTCTCAGAAGGGATTTGTGCCTGAATTCCTTGTTCCAGGAGCAGAGGTATGTGAAGAGCCCTGCAGCCTCCTGTGCCTGCGGCTCCAGCGTGCTCTGCTTCCACTCTGACATTCCAAGGATAGCACTCATTAGAGTTCTCGGTGAGCTGATGAAATTCCCTCTCTGGCAAGGAGCTCTCAGCTGTGCCAGATAAAAACTCTGTTTTCTGCTTGGTTGGCAGCTGGAGGGGCCCAAGCAGAGCCAGCAGATGATAAGCTCCAGGAATGCAGGGAGGAGGAGGAACAGTTCCTCTCCCAGTAAGGATCTATCAGATCAGGTTGCTCCATCTCTGTAACTTCACCCTGAACCTCCCACCTTGTTCCAAATTTGAACAGGCAACAGGTTAATTAAAAGTGAGCAGGCTTTCAAACTCAGGGAGGGACCAGCAAGTTAAAACAACCCCAGAAACTCAGCTGGGGGTGCAAAAGCACCAGGAGAGCTCTAATTTCTCCTGGTCTAACAGACCTCTTTGGGCTTGTTAGATCTCTCTCCTTGTGAAAGTTTTGTGAATCTTAAGTACCTTTACTGGACTATCTTGGCAGGGGTCTGTCTTAGTGACAGTTCTATTTTAAAGATGATGAATGTCCACTGTAAAAATTCATTTTCTTTCTTCCTCTTGAGAGAGCTATTGATAAGACCCAGAAGATGAAGCTTTCAGAACTAAGTATCATAAGCTTTAAAAATGTTTATAAATAAATAAATTTTCCTATTCCTATTTCTTTTGCACACACCAAGTATGGTGAAAAATGAGAGATTTGGGTTAAAGATTAGTTAAGATTAAGATTAGCTGAGTCTAAGATTTAATGAACTAACTGTGGTGGACACTGTGCTGAACCATTCAGCGGCACCAGTGGTGAATATACCTGGAGAAAAAAGCCAAATTCATTGGAAATGTCATTGCACAAGAAGGAGCATTTATTTCTGTGACTCTTCTATCAGGTGGAGTCCTGGTTCATGAGCAGTTCTTACTTCCTGCTACACGAGTAGCAGTTCTCATGGAATCATGGAATGGTTTGGGTTGGAATTGACCTCAAAGCCCACCCGGTGCCAACCCTGCCATGGCAGGGACACCTCCCACTGTCCCAGGCTGCTCCAAGCCCTGTCCAATACTTCCAGGGATCCAGGGACAGCCACAGCTGCTTTGGGCACCCTGTGCCAGGGTCTCAGTAAAATAACAATCTAAAGAAAACAGAATTCCTCATTAAAATCTCCTTAAATCAGGAAAAGAGCAACTCCCAAGTGGCAAGACAATGGGCTGTCAGTGAATTCTCCCAGCCCTGCTTTCTGTGATGCTGAGGCCCAACATTCCAAAATACCTCCATTCTCAATTTGCCTCGGAGAATTCGGTAACTCCAAAAAATAACCCAGAAGCTTCAAGAGGGAGCCGCACTGACCTTGGAGCGCTCCTGTGCCCAGGCTGGCAGAGGGAGCAGCACCTGAGCGACCCGCTGGGGCCGATCCATGTCCTGGAGTGCCGGGAGCTGCCAGCGCTGCTCTCCTCTGGCAGTGTCCCAGCACCAGCCGCGCCCGGCACAGACAGAGCGGGCAGGGATTCGCAGCATTCCCGCTCGGATCAGTCCCGGCGGCCCCGCTGCGCCCCAGTGAGCTGCGCTGGGTCTCGGAGCTCTGCTGGGGAGAAGTGACACAGAGAGCAGAGAAGGCTCGGGTACAGAGCCCCTCAGCTCGGTCCCGCCGCTGCTCCTTCTCCCAGGAGGAGAAGGGAGATTCCAGGCTCCGAGGCTGCTCCAACCACGCAGCAGCTGCCCCGAACCCTCCTCCCCAGCTCCCTCCTTTCCAGGCTGGACAATAATTCAATATCAAATTGTAGCATTCTTTGAAAAATGAGGGCAGATGTAGAAGTGGTGGGAAAGCTCTGGAGGTGTTAAACTTCCCAGAAACTGACCCCAGACTTGGAAAGTGGCTCAGGAATCCGATTGACCACGTACCTCGGTACTATGTGCAAATGTGCATGGAAATTCTGATTATCCAAGGCCAGGTTGGACTGGGCTTGGAGCAACCAGGTCTATGGAAGGGTCCCTGCCCTGGGAACTGGATGAGCTTTATGGTCCCTTCCAACCCAAACCATCCCAGGATCCTATTCCATGGATCTGTGAAGGTTTTCATTCTGAAATCTACTGTGGTGACTCTGAGAATATTTGCATAATACAGCCATAAGTATAAATGGAATAAACAGAGCAAACAGCAGCTGGGACCTGGATTATTTGACCAATTATAAATATGAAGCACAATTCTGAGTTTTGCACTGAAAAAATTCACAGCAGACACATTGTGATCATGCTGCAGCAAGGAAATAAATGAAAATTAATCATTTTAAACACTGTTATAATTGAAATCTATGTACAGACACTGAGTAATCCATCTGCAATATTTCCTCCTTTTTAACATATTGGTATTTGTAGATTCAGATTAAATAATATTTTTCACTATTTCTTTTACCTTTACACGTTTCTCCTGAGTTCTGAAGAATCAAAAAAGCTGCTGCAGTTCTACAAGAAGAATTCCTGATGCAACAGCCATTCCTGCAGTTCATCATTATTACTCTGGAATTAATGAAGCTGTTAATTACACCACTGCTCTTCTGCTGAGACCAGAAGATTATGGTCAGAGACCTAAAAATGAAAATTTTGGTTATATTTTCAAATTTAAAATGTTACAGCTGGAAATCTCAGGGAGGTTTTTGTGGAAAAGTTCCCTCTGCTAGCTGAGGTTTCTGGAATTTCTGTAGCATCATCTCTCTGAATATTCCAGAGTTCCCTGTTTGTTCCTGGGTCATCAAGGCTGGATTTACTGGGGGGCAAAGTGAGCTGCACGTCCAAGGTGCCAGGTCCATGTGCCACAGGAAGCTCTCAGTGACACCTGCCTGCAGGAGAGCTGCTTCTCCATCCCTTTTTCCCATCCTATGGATATGTTCTGCCTTGTTCATAGAAATTCCTCATCCAGCAGCTACACCCAGACAAGGTAATCAATCCAGGTCTGGAACCAGTGAATTTCCACTTTCAGTTCTGCTCTCACAGTCCTGATTTTACTGGATTAAAGCCACGGCCAGGACATTGAAACTTCCTTCCATTTCTTTACAGTTATACAGAACAGCTCTTCAGAAGTACTAGTGTGTTTCCTGTTTGAAAGTTTTGTGTTAATTTATTTTTTTTTACGTCATTTCTAACAATATCAGCTAAAATTGCCTCCATCAGGATGGAGAACTCACTGTTAGGGGGTTTTGTCACCTGAAATGATTCAATTGTGGCCATCAAGGCTGAATGCTGGAAAAAGGATCCAGTCAAACAAACTGGGGGAAATTTGAAGGACTCTTTTATGCACCAGCAAGGCTGAGAGCTGCTCAGAAAGATTTTGAATCAAAGGATCTCTCCCCTGCCTTGGGGGCTCCAAAGAGGCTTTTTGAGAATAATCTCACCCTCCCTTTCCAGCCCAGCTGAAGGGCTCCCTGCTGAGTAAATGTTTCTCACACACAGCTCAGTTAAACCAAGGCTACCGGGGAGGATGATCCAAGTACCGAGGAGAGGAGAGGAGAGGAGAGGAGAGGAGAGGAGAGGAGAGGAGAGGAGAGGAGAGGAGAGGAGAGGAGAGGAGAGGAGAGGAGAGGAGAGGAGAGGAGAGGAGAGGAGAGGAGAGGAGAGGAGAGGAGAGGAGAGGAGAGGAGAGGAGAGGAGAGGAGAGGAGAGGAGAGGAGAGGAGAGGAGAGGAGAGGAGAGGAGAGGAGAGGAGAGGAGAGGAGAGGAGAGGAGAGGAGAGGACAGGAGAGGAGAGGACAGGACAGGACAGGACAGGAGGCTGGAGAAACCAAACCCTCCCACCAAGCCTTTAAAATGCACCTTCACACTTCACAGGGTGCTCTAACTGATTTTAATTTTTCCCTCTTTTTCTGGCATCATTAATTGTTCACTAGTTCATACTATAGACATAATTTTTAGTGCACCAAACTTGGCTAAATATGTTACCAATAACTAAAATTGTTATTAATATATCAAGGGAGTACATGCAAACCAAGGGTAAAACAATTCCAGACTGAAGAGGCAACAGAATTTTCACAAAAATCTAACAACTATTAATTTTTTATCATGATTCCATCTGAGCTGTAAATATTCACATAGGGGTTACCAGCAGGAGTAAAATAAGCTGTTTGATGTGTAAATCCATGGATTCTTACAGGCTGGGGGCTTGTAGCTCTGATGTTTGCCAGAGGTTGAGATGCTGAAGCAATTTTTTGGAGCCCCATTTCTGTCCTGTCACTGCAAAATGTGAATTCACATGGTACCAATTACTGGATCTTGGACAAAACAAGTAGCAGTGAGAAGAAACCCCTGTGGTTTTTATGAGAATAGTAAGTAGAAGTCAAGAAAACATTTCATGCCAAGTGGATCAGGAAAACAGGAACTGGAGGAGGATTTTCTGGTATCGCTGCAGCATCTTGTGTGTGATTTTTTTATGTATTGCTCCTTAATATTCAGGTTTTTTTGCTGCAACTTTGCACCATAACTCAAGGTAGAGATATTTTATGAATCGTGGCAAATTTCATGGAGTTCAAGGCTCAGAAATGAGGTTTTTGTCTTTAAAAATGTGCTTCACGATTTCAAAACTCTCCAGCCTTGCTGAGGACTTTGCTGTCACAGAGTGGGGCTGCTGGCTAATGGGGTGCCCCAGCACCCACCAGGAGGGTAAGACTCTTCAAGCAGACTTATTGATCCACCAGGATCCTGGAAAAGTGCAGAAGACAGGACAGAAAACTCCTTGCAGAGCTTTTTTCCCCCCTGATTTTGGTACTGTATCGCTCTGGCCTCTTTCTGTGGTGAGCAAATCACAGTAAATGGTATTTTTATCCTTTTATATATTACATGCTTGCAAAAATTGCTGACAGAAACTGCCAACAGGCTGCTCTAATCACTATAATGCTGCTTCACTGGCAAAAAAAAAAAAAGCCTTTTTGCTTTAACCCAGACCATCTGCTCTGGGGGCTTTTAATGATGCAACTACGCTGGCATTTCCAGAATGAAAACTTCTCTGCTGTGACCTCAGAGTGGGGGATCAGCTCTAAGGGGAGGGGTAGGAAGAAGGAGGAGTGTTAAATTGGTCTGGAGGAGACAAGAGATGGATCAGGAAGGTGTGGAGCTGCAGATTTGGAACACATCTAACCTCAATCCTCCTTTCAAGTGACGTTTTCCTGAGAACAAACCCGTCACATCCCCCCAAAGGTGCTGTGAGTAACAGCATCGATAGATAGGATATTTACTCAGTGATTCAGCCCCTTCCTGCAGTGTTTATCTGCCTGCCCTGACCACATCCAGTCACCAATTACTAGCTGGGAACGGCCTTACAAACCCATGGGCAAGGCACTCCAAACGCTCAGGCACAGGCTGAGGCTTTGGTGGCAGCACTCAGTGCCAGGGCTTTGCACAGGGGAATAAATCCATCAGCACTTTTCCTGGAGTTTGCAACTGAATCTGCATCTCCTCTCACCCACAAAGAGCTTTTGGATTACCTCAGAACGCTCTTGGGTAGGCCTGTGAAACAGGCAGCAGCAGATCTTCACACAGTTGTTGCATTTCAAGCTGTACAAGAGCAGCTGCTCAGAGGTTTCACACACCTGTGCAGGTAAAACCAACAGCTTTTGGCCCATGAAAGTTGTTTTTCTTCTGATTTGGGTATCATCACCAGTTACCTGTGTTCTCAGAATAAAATTCTCTTCTTTTCAGTTCTTATCAGTGCGATTTAGGACAGACTGGCCCTGCAACAGGGAATTGTACACACTATTAATTATGTACACACTGTTAGTTATGCACACGTTATTAATTATGCCTTAATCAGGAGATAATTCTGTTCCTCTAAGGTAATCCTTCTCCTTTTGCTCTGTATGTTTTTGCAGGAGTAAGACAAACCAGAAACTCACATTTCTCAGTGATGGAAGCAAGAGGACACATTGTTTGTCTTCTCCACATCAGCTGTGACTCCACAACTGGAGTTATTATGGGATCATTCTTGGGTTTATCAACTCCTTGTGGCAGCGGGCTGAGAAGCAGGGAAGGCTAAACTCGAGTTAAAAATACTGTGATGCTGTTAAATGATGTGAGAAATAATTGTGCCTAAGGGTTTGATGCCAACATATGATTTTTTAGAGGCGGTGTAACACAGCTGCTGTCTCATACAGCTGTGATGAACAAATGTGTACCAAACTTCCATGACTCAATGCATCTCCCTCATCTTTTGGCACAGCTTGGGAAGACATCCCTGGGTCTCTGTCTGGGGAGTCAGAAAAGCTCAAACCACCCAAAATAAGAAGGTGAGTAGTATGGAAGCATCTGATACACCCTCAGTGGGAATGGCATTTACTTACTGAGGATAAGGCACCCAACTTCTCCTGTATCTTCTAACAGTTTAACCCCTTGTGTTCTCTTGGATCTTCCAGCAAGTAAAATAAATAAACTTCTTAATATTTCATATCAAATCCAGATTCTCCCTCAGCACACCTGCCCGGGCTCAGCTCTTCCTTTGGGATAGATGCAAACTCATCAAGAATTACTTCTTATCAAATTTGTTTTGAATCAAATCTATTTTAGAATGATGTAAGTCCTGAAAAACGCTGCAGGACCGTCCAAGTCTGTTAGCACTTTTAAGTAAACAAAAAAAATCTGCTTTAATTTAGCCCAGTTTCCAGGCCGCCATGGTCAGAACCCAACTAAAAGCTCTTTGGGCATTAAAAAACAAAATCTAAATATGAAACAGCAGCTCCACAAGGAGGAGGGCTCTGTGGGAACCCTCCTGCCTTTGGTCTGACAATCCAAAAAGTGTGTTCTGGTTTCCCCCAGCATCCGGTGCACTCCAGCAAAGTTTCTAAGTTTAAGCTTCGCTCAAAGCTTCAGTGTTCCTTAAATGGCACAGCTCAGCTTGGCTGGCAGAGCTGCAGCTCATGGTAAAGGAAGCCACCACCACATGAGCATTTTCCCTAAATGCTGCTCTATATATTCTCAATGCTCAGCTCAGGAGCTGCTAAAATAAGCTCCTGAAATAACAACTTCAAACACTTCACAAGGCTGCAGCCTCTCGGAGGGGCTGGGTTTTCCTTCCTCAGGGTGCCTCAAACAAAGGATGCTCCATGCCATGGCAGGAGAGCGGGGCTGAGCCCAGCTGGAGGACTAACATAAGTCAATTAGGATCCGTTGGCTCTTAATTAGAGGATTTGTTATTTATCCCAGGCTGCCTCCCAGTACAAACTGGTGGCTGCCGCCTTCTCTCTGGGATAAACAGGCACTCAGAAATGTGGGGGTTGTTTCTGTCTCCTTTAATCTGAGCAAACAGCATTTAACTTCCATGAGAATGAAATTAAATTACTCTTTAAAGCCTGAGTGAAAACCCCTTCTGTTGCATACAGCAAGTTCTGCCTGTGACCACTGATTCTATCTACTGGAAAACCTGTAAAATAATAAAGAATCAGCGAATCATTTAGGCTGGAAAAGAGCTTTGAGGTCATGGAGCCCAACTGTTAAACCAGCACTGCCAAAGCCACCACCAATATAAGCCAAGAAATTAACAGCAAATGGTATTTATAGAAAATCTGCACATTAAAATCACATATAATGAAATTGCTATGCGACACCAGTGACTCAGAGATAATGTCTCCTATGGAAGCCTAACAATTATGGAAAGTGAAATAAGCATGAAAATATAATTGGACAAGAGTCACTGATACATTCACAGAACAGAGAACTCAAAAATCTTACGAATCCAGGGAAGTGGTATGTGGGTCAAGTTTAAAAGGAGCCCAGACACACCAGGGAGCCCAAATCTCACTTCAAACACATATCCAAGTGTTTGCATCTGCAATTCCTCCTCCAGGAAGCCGAGCACCACCACCAACTCTCTGAAATTCAGACTTCTTCAAATGTATTCTGCTTCACATGGATTTCTGTCACCACTCCTTCCTTCCCCATTACCACCTGCACCACAGAGAGCACAAGAATTCACATGATATCCCACAGGAAATGCAAAAGATCTCTGTGAAGCTGCACAGTGACTCTGTCTCCTCTTCAGCTCTTCACAAGTTTCTCAAGGTATTGGGAGAAAAGAGTTCTGGCTACACCGGGGAAGGAGGGAAGAACTGAAGTGAGCACCAACCATCCCCAGAAATGCCCCAGAGCAGCCTGGATGGTGCAGCAGCTGCTGAATTCATGCACGGGCTCCATCAGGAACCTCTTGTGGCTCTATCAGTCCCCATAACATGTCTGGATCAGCGGTTTTGTTAAATTTCATTGTTCAGCCCAGAGGAGCCCCAGGGCTGCTGCAGGGCTGGAGCCAGGCTGGGACACCTGGGGGTGCTCACCTGGAGAGGAGAAGGATCCAGGGAGAGCTCAGAGCCCTGCCAGGGCCTGAAGGGGCTCCAGGAGAGCTGGAGAGGGACTGGGGACAAGGTAGGGAGGGACAGGACACAGGGAATGGCTCCCACTGCCAGAGGGCAGGGAGGGATGGGATATTGGGAAGGAATTCCTGTCAGGGAGGGTGGGCAGGCCCTGGCACAGGGTGACTCTCTGCAGTGTCTGTGCTGCCCTTGAGTGTTACATTTGCTCTGGCAGAGCATCTCTGCCCGCTGCTCCCGGGGCTCTGCCTGGTCCAGCACAGACCTTCTCCCTGTCACAGGGTTTGGGACAGCCAGAGGGACTCAGGCACATCCCCCTGTCCCCCTTCAGGGACAGCTGAAGCCGCCCAGGGTAGCGGCACCACCTCCCACAGCTCCACCTGAACTGAGCTTCTTGCTACGAGGGAGCACAGCACTGAAAAGTGTCCTGTCTGCTGTAACTGCAAAAGGATAACAAATATTATTTTAAATTATTATATCTCAGGAAATTTTAATTATTACCCTCAAGATTTTTAAATAACGTGTATAACTTATTTACCTACGAATTCCAGCCCATGCTGGATACATTCACTCACGAACATATTAGTCATCCCTTAATTATTGCTACCCAGCCTTATTAATATGTATAATACAGATAAAGAGCTCCCTGGCAGGGATGCATTTTAATGAAAGCACTGAAAGGCAACACAGAGTAATTTCTAGAAGGTCGTGCCATGGTTGAGAATAGCAAACCAAATCAGCCCAGGGACGGGATGAGCTGTGGAAGGAGAAAAATCAAATTCGTATCAATATTCTAATGATAATTTGAGAGAGGACACCTGGGGCACAGGACACTCCAGGAAGGGGACACCCAGGGCACAGGACACTCGGGGCATGGGACGGCAGGGACAAAGGATGCACATGGCACAGGACACCGAGGGCACAGGACACCGGGGACAGAGGACACACATGGCAACGGACACACAACACCGAGGGCACAGGACACCGGGGACAGAGGACACACATGGCAACGGACACACAACACCGAGGGCACAGGACACCGGGGGCGGGCCGCCCTGCGGAGCCGCCCCGAGAGGCGGGCGGGGACCGGACGGGGTAAGGAAGGGGCGGTGGCGGCAGGGTCCGGCCNGCGTCAAAGCGGGAACCACTGGTGCCCCCTCACGACCCCTGCGGGAAGACGGGAGTCGGGAATGTCCCCTCACCACTCCCGATGCGGGGCTGGAGTCAGGGCGTCCCCTCATGTCCCCTGCGAGAACAAGGGTGTCCCCTCACGACCCCCGCAGGAGGGCTGGGACCGGGGGTGTCCCCACACGGCAGAATGGAGTCAGGCTGTCCCCTCACGACCCTCGCGGCAGGGCAGGGG
>WEZZ01012256.1:55756-86998 GCA_013400585.1 Chloropsis cyanopogon | reverse complement strand
GTGTCCCCTCACGGTCCCCGCGTGAACAGGGGTGTCCCCTCACGGCTCCTGCGGGAACAGGGGGTGTCCCCTCACGGCCCCGGGAGGAACAGGGAGTGTCCCCTCACGGCCCCCGCGGGAACAGAGGGAGTCTCCTCAAGACCGACTGGAGTCAAAGTGGCTCCTGACGACCCCTGCGTCAAAGCGGGAACCACTGGTGCCCCCTCACGACCCCTGCGGGAAGACGGGAGTCGGGAATGTCCCCTCACCACTCCCGATGCGGGGCTGGAGTCAGGGCGTCCCCTCATGTCCCCTGCGAGAACAAGGGTGTCCCCTCACGACCCCCGCAGGAGGGCTGGGACCGGGGGTGTCCCCACACGGCAGAATGGAGTCAGGCTGTCCCCTCACGACCCTCGCGGCAGGGCAGGGGCCGGGGGTGTCCCCTCACGGCAGAATGGAGTCGGGCTGTCCCCTCATGACCCACGCCCGAGGCGAAGGGGCCGCGCTGCCACTCAGCGAGGGAACCCACTCAGTAATTCCTGTCGCTCGTTGTCCCTCAGCTCTCGGGGCGATGTGGAGCCCAGCCCCGCTGTGTGCCCTGGGCCGGCAGCGCCCCGGCCCCTCCGCGCCGCTGCAGCCCCTGACCCGCCTGCTCCAGAGGGAATATCGGGAGAAAACCCCGATCCGCCTCCTCCAGAGGGAATATCGGGAGCTGCTGCTGCTGGGGCAGGGCTGGGGAAGGACCCAGCACCTGCCTTCCCGCCGGTTTGTAAGTAATAAACCCAAATCCAGGCGGCATCCCAAAACATTCCCGGTTCTAGACGGACATGTCCCTGCCGTGTGCCGACATGTGTTCGAAGAGAATTTAAGGAACAGCGAGGCTGTGATTAAAAGGTAATAAATGGGTTTCGTGGGGTTTTTAGAGCATTGCTGTTTGTGACATGGTGGAAGAGTCACTTATGGGCGCTTTAGGGACTTTTAACATGGGGCAATGTTTGCCCCATGGAACAGTGTAGCTGCCCAGTCCCTGGAAGTGTCCAAGGCCAGGTTGGACAGGGCTTGGAGCAGCCTGGTGTCCCTGCCTGTGGCAAAATGTGGCACTGGATGAGCTCTGAGGTCCCTTCCAACACAAACCAGTCTGAGAAATGTTGACTGAAATACCCAAACCGAGGTGCTAACTATTTAAAACAGTGCCATGTGTTGTTTTGCATATATTGCCAAGAAATACTTTTTCCAGACCTACGTAACATTTGCTTGGTGTTGCATTTTGAATGCAAAGACGTAAATGGTGACTCACACACTCCTGACGGAGTAGGGGATGGGTGCTGCAATCCATCATGATTTATGGATAAAACGACAAAATGTGTTTTATGTGTTTATCCCGAAAGATCAGATGGCAAAATTGCAAAGGCCTTTGTTCAGGGGAGTGATCCACGAGCTGGAAGCAAAGCTTTGGAAAACACACTGTGCCCTCCTGTGGTGGCAGTGAGGACATGATTAAAATCCTTTTCCTCCCAAGTTTTTCCAGCCTCCACAGTGTGCAGGGGGCCACGCTCAGATCACAGGGTCACACCCAAAGTGCCAAAATGCAGTGTGAGTCTTTGTGTCAAACAACATTTACAGTTAAAGGTGATGCGTCTGAGGGGAAAATATCTGAAATAAAGGAAGAATTTGGTTTATTTAAGACCAAAGTTGAGATCCCATGTTTGTTTACAGTTTATTCAGTTTTTTTACCTATAAATGGTGCTGCCCTGACAATAACATTGGGTAATCACTTCCTCCTTGTGACACTGCAGTATTCCCTGCTTTTAGTGTATCTTCCAAATTTAGTAATTTATTCCACTTCCCAGTTACTGATTTTTGTCAGATAAACTTGTTGCAGGACCTGACAGAGGAAGCTCTTGGCTGGATTATTCCCAAGAGTAGATGGAACATGGAGGTTCATGCTGAATTAGGACAGGCACATTATGATAGCCTCATTATTATCTATTATATTATTGGCTTTATTAAACAGTTTTTGACTAACGAAAGTGAAATGTTTGCTTTAAATAACAGACCACTGCTTTTTATTACGCCTTGGAAAAACAAGAATCTGAAAATGTGAATTTATCTTCATTTTCATGCCATTTATGTGAAAACTGTGCAATATATTTAAACTCAATCTGCTAATGGGTAACTTGTAAGGAAAATTGTTTGGGTCAGGAGAGCCCTCAGAGCCCACCCAGTGCCACCCCTGCCATGGCAGGGACACCTCACACTGTCCCAGGAGTTCCAGCCTGGCCTTGGGCACTGCAGGGATCCAGGGGCAGCCCCAGCTGCTCTGGGAATTCCAGCCCAGCCCCTCCCCACCCTGCCAGGGAACAGTTCCTAATTCCCAATATCCCATCCAGCCCTGCCCTCTGGCAGTGGGAGCCATTCCCTGTGTCCTGTCCCCCCATCCTTGTCCCCAGTCCCTCTCCAGCTCTCCTGGATCCCTTCAGGCCCTGGCAGGGCTCTGAGCTCTCCCTGGATCCTTCTCCTCTCCAGGTGAGCCCCCCCAGGTGTCCCAGCCTGGCTCCAGAGGGGCTCCAGCCCTGCAGCAGCCCCGGGGCTCCTCTGGGCAGGGCAGGATGAGCTGCTCATCCACCAACACCCCAAATCCTCCCGGGGCTCCTCTCCATCCCTTCTCCCACGGCCTGTGTTTGTCCTTGGGATTTTCCCGGACCTGCACTTGGCCGTGTTGAGCTCCTGAGCTTCCTCCAGCCCCACCTTCCCCCTGTCCGTGTCCCTCTGGAATCCACCCTCCCTCCAGCGTGTGAGCGCACCCCACTGCTTTGCTCCTCTGGACCGAAACTTTGGGTTTTTTTCCCATCAGGTACTCGGAATTGCTGGAGAGGGTGAAGAAAGGAGGGGGAGCAGACGCCGTCCTGCGGCACACGCAGCGCAACAAGAAGCTGTTCGTGCGGGAGCGCCTGAGGCTGCTCCTGGACCGCGCGGAATTCCTGGAGCTGTCCCCGCTGGCAGGGCTGGACATGCCCTACGGCGATGTGCCTGCTGCCGGCTGCCTCACGGGTACCGGGGTGCCGGGGGGAAAAGGATGCATGGAACAAAGTTTATGGGGTATTTTAGTGTCTGAAGTGTTTTTACTAGGAAAAGTGAGCACTGGTTTTATCCAGTTCTTATTCACAACAGGGATGAGTTCAGCCACTGCTGTATTACTACAATGGGAGAAACTTTGAAAAAACGGTTTTAATTACTTGTAGATTTAGTAATTCTAGTACTGCATAGCAATTTAGTAATTTAGTAATTTATACCACTTACTAATTTTTGTCTCAAAAAATGCAGGGTGATGTGTCAAATCAGCTGTTGCCTCTTAAAGGAGAGGGGACAAAGCTACTGTGAGAAACAGGAGCTGTGACATACATTTTGAAGTGTTTTTCAAATCACAGACAATTGCATTTTCTATGCAGACATTGCATAGAAATGTCTCTAAAGAGACATTGTCTCTTTAAGCTGGAACATAAATTTCGTAAAATGAAACTTTATTGAAATTCAATGAAATTAAGTTTCATTCAATATCAGCGAAATTGCATTTTGAAGAGTGGTTCCAGTTCAAAAAGTACCTAGAAGAACAGTATGAAAACCCTTTTTTTCATCACAGATAGTTACGTTTTTCAGTTTTATAGGGGTCATTTTTAATTGCCTTCCCTTTTATCTCAAGGGTTGGGAGTCACGGTGTATTTTTTTCTGTTACATTGTCACCAGAAGTAAATTTATTTGAGGTTTTTCTGTCCTTTAGATTAATTTTTTAAATACTGTCATTGCAGAGAAGAGTGTAGATTTCTTCCCTGTGTGGTATTTTCAAGTTAATTTGGAGCTTCTTGATGTAGCATTACTGAGAAAAACTCCTAAAAATTTGCCCCCCTTGCTTTGCCTGTTGCTTTAGAGAGTCCTGATAAATATCTGTGGTACTGCTTGCAGGAATTGGCAGAATCTGTGGGGTCTGGTGTGTCTTCATTGCAAGTGATGCCACTGTGAAAGGAGGAACAATTTACCCAATTGGAGTGAAAAAGCAACTGAGAGCCCAGGAAATTGCCATGGAGAACAGGCTGCTGACTGTGCACCTCGTGGACAGTGGGGGAGCCTTCCTCCCCCTGCAGGTACTGCAGAGCAGAAAATATCAGTATTTATTTCATCACTTGGGCTGTTCTTGAACCTCCCACCTGATCAGAGGTTAGAAACTCCAGTGAGTGTGCTGAACTGCTTTTGTGTCTAATAAATGAGTACATAGTGGATGTGTCTGTTCTCGCTCCAGAATCTCTGAAGTGTTCTGTATTTTATTGTCCTGTTTGTGCCAGTGGTGCACTAAGCTCTGTGGCCTTTAAAAGTGGGGTTTTTGCAATTCTGACTGCAAAATAAGAATTTGAACAGGCTTTTTTGTGAAATGCAGAGATCATCCTGTCATAGAGACTGTAGTTGTTCTCTCTCCAGACTGAGGGCAAGCTCACAGGAAAAGTTACCTGGAATTTTAAAGTTATTTAAAGTTATTAAATTTTAAAAGTTACCTGGAAGTTTACCTGGAATTGAATCCAAAACTAAGTAAAAAAGGAAACTGCTGAAGGCATTCCACAGATGAAGTCAAGCTACCACCCTTCCCTTCTCCACATTTACAGTCAGTTTGTGTGGAATATATTGATTTCAGAAAAAAATCACAAGACTTAACCTGTGCTTTCAAAGCAAATGGGTATTTTTGGGGGATTTGGCAACCTATAAAGGAATAAATACCATAATGACTGCTGCATATGAAAGGCTCAGGAGTGATTATTAATGGGGACCTTCCCAGTGTCAGTTTTGGTGTGTTTGAGAATGAATGGAGTGAAGAGGAAGCATCAACCTTCGTAGTTAACATTAAAAATCCTTTTTGTTTCCCCTGCCCCTCAGTCAGAGCTGTTTCCTGACAAGCTGCACGGTGGCAGGATTTTCTACAACGAGGCAATCATGTCTGCCATGGGAATCCCTCAGGTACAGTGGCATGGGGACTGCAAGGGGGTGTAGCAAAGGTGTAAACCTGTAGCAAATTTTGTTCTCTCTCTGGTTTGTTGCCCAAGCTGTGATTTAGCACTCTCTGCGTTTCTGAAACAACTTTGGGCTTTGCTTTGCCTTTCCCATCCCCTGTCCAGCCCTGCTGTGTCTGTGTCCCCTCAGGTGGCCGTGGTGTGTGGCTCCTGTGTGGCTGGAGGTGCCTACGTGCCCACCATGGCCGAGGAGTCCGTGATCATTGATAAGATTGGGACGCTGTTCCTTGCTGGGCCACCGCTGGTGAAAGCTGCCACGGGAGAAGACGTCTCTCCTGAGGACCTTGGAGGAGCCAGGCTTCACTCACAGTAAGTGGAGTACTCTCAAAAATGGGAATTCAGCACTCTCAGCCTGAAAGGGATGTGGCATTGGCATTCCAGAGCAGGGCCAAGAGTGGGACCTGTGGTTACACTGGCTTTCCTTCTCAGGTTCAGGGGTTTGGCTTAAATCAGCCAAATGGAATTAAATGAAGTTATTTATGGGCTGAGGCAGGGACTGGACAGGTTGGATTTGGATCTCTATTGTTCCACATACTTCTTGAACAGCTTCAGGCAAGTCATTTCCTCTGTGCTTCACAGGGAGCAGCTACAGAAGAGGGGTGCTATCTCCTCTTTTCCAAGTGTTTTCCAGAATACACATATTTAACCCAATTCTGCTACATGGAATACATTCCTGCCTTTATATCTTGGCTGCAACCACTTATTTTGAAATAATTCTTGAAGTTTGCTTTCCTCTTTTCCTGTTTTGATATTGTCTGCAACAACAGCATCACAAAAATAAATTCCAAGGTCTTTCTTTAATCCAGATAAACACAAAAGTCACAGAGAAGAACAACTCTTTACTGTGAATTTAATTTGGGATTGGACTGCACAGAAATTCCACTGAGTGATTGCTTTCAGCTCATTCATACAGAACCAAACCACACAGTATTTCCACAGGGCATTTGGAGAGTCTCAGCCTTTTTCCTAGAGTCTGGATTTTCCCTCAGGATTCAGAACTCATTAATTCAATGCTAATTAATGTCTCTCTCTCTCCTAGAGTCAGTGGCTGCAGTGACCATTTTGCACCCTCAGAAGAGGAGGCCTATGAGTGCGTTCGTAATGTTGTCTCTACCTTAAACTGTGACCCAGTGCCAGAGGAGGACAGGGAGCCTGACAGTCCCTTGTACAGCCCTGAGGAGCTCCTGGGGCTGGCACCACTGGGCTACAGCTGCACTCTTCCTGTCAAACTGGTGAGGGAACAGGGATTTCACTCCTGCATCCTTCACTCTGCTCTATCCCACAGCTCCACGTATGATTCTGAATTATTACCTCAACTGTTGCCAGCCCTTCTTAAGCCTGAAGCAAAGCAGGATGGCAACAGTTCTGTGGGATTGTAGAAAATATTTAACCTGAAATCCTGCTGGAGATAAAATAATCCCAGATTGTGCCAGTGCTGCCCAGCTGTTTCCATGCACTGTTGGGATGGTTTCTTTATGTCTTGCACTGTGTTGGCTGCCTTGAGGACATACACCCCCTTCATGTCTGTGTTTCCCTTCCCCTACCCTTTTGTTTTTTCTCCCCAAGGGTTCAAGATGATGTAAAAGAAATGGTGAAATTACTGACTAAAAACACAACACAGCTCAAATCAAACTTGTTTGAGGTTGGGACAGACACTAAAGCAGAGACATGCTGAGCTGCCCACGCTGTTTTTGTTGTGTTCTACATGAGATTTTGTCTCCATGGATGTGAATCCAGCATCTTTTCCAGTGGCAAATCCCTGCACTTGAGGGAATTGACTGTAGAAAGCTTTGAAGGCAGCTTTTAACTGTGATGGAAAAAAGCATGAGCCATATGAACCAAGCATTTCTTATGCACAAAATCTGGAACTGCACACATTGGAGTTTGTTTTTTGCTATTTTACATTTTTATGCACGGGAACAGCTGTGCTTTGTAGAACAAAAACAATTTTGGAGTTGGCCTTTGTCTTAAAATACACAATTGGTAATTAAACTAAACACAAATTGGGTGGTTTGTGCATATTGAGCATTTAGCAAGTCACCCAAAACCCCTCTGTGCTCATTTTGCATAACTCAGGTCTGCCACTGTTTGAGCAGAGCATTTCTTTTAGCAGAACTCTCCCATTTTCACTTCAATTTCTCTAGTAAAGTCAAGTCTGTGTATTTCTTTGCAGATTCTGAGCCGGCTGGTGGATGGAAGCAGATTCCAGGAATTCAAGGCTACTTATGGAACAACACTGGTGACAGGATTTGGCCATGTGGAAGGGTATGGCTGGGAACATTCCCCATCCAAATGGATGGACGTGCATTTCTCAACAGCTTTTGTGTCCTCAGCAGGTTCCACACCATTCCAATCATTTCTGGGGTTCAAAAGGGAGAATCATGGAATTGCTGAGGTTGGAAAGAACCTCTCAGATCATGGAGTCCAACTGTCCATGTCTGTTCTGTAGGCACTTGGTGGGGATAGTGGCCAACAATGGGGAGCTGGCTCACGATGCTGCTCTCAAGGGCAGCCACTTTGTCCAGCTCTGTGGCCAGAGGGGAATTCCCATCCTCTTCCTCCAAAACACTGCTCCTCAGCCAGCAGGGCCTGCAAGCATCTCACAGGTATGGCATGTTTGCTTCAACATATTTCAAACAATTCTTAGTTCTCATTGTGCCTAAAGTTACATTTTCAGAATTACTAACTGTTAGGAAAACTATTTTTAAACCACTCCTGATGAAGCTTCATAATGACTTTCCTAATGGAAGGATTTAAGAACATTCTCACTTGAATTTTAAGCAGGCCTGGATGCTGATATAAAATGGTGCTGTTCAGTTAGAAAGGCAGGCTGGAAAGTTTGGGATTTGCAGTGCTTTTGATATTGAAATGCAGCTTATTGATTCCTCTGCTAACTCTGCACTCCAGAAAATTGGCTGTTTCTCTTTTGAAAGTGAAGGCATTACAGCCCAGTAGGATTTGTCCTGGGCTAAGGAAAGTAAAACCTCCATTAGATCCCAGATCTGTTTCTGCAGAATTGTAAATAAATAAATAAGTTATTTAGAAATACAAGTTTGTTGGGAGTGGAAAGAATCTACAGCAAAGCCTTAAAGGATCTAAAATATCTATTTTTATTCCAGGCAGAGGCTGATTCCAACAGGCTGAAGGCCCAGGCCTCCATGATGGCTGCAGTTGCCTGTGCTGCTGTTCCCAAAATAACCATTGTCATTGGAGGCTGTTTTGGGAGTGACAGCTACGTCATGGTACGGGTGGCACCAGCCCAGGGCTTGGGGACACACCTGCCACACTGCTCAAGTGTCACTGCATTTCTAAAACACAGCTGGGGAACTCCAGCTCTGAACTAATATTTAAGTAAGAAATGCAACACGGCATGTGATTGCTGAAAAGCAAACGTGGAAGAATTAAACATGGAGTGCTTAGAATTTCAAATGAAATATTAAAATGTGAATATTGCAGGCAGTGGGGAGGCAGTGGTTCCTAGCACAGGGTGTCTGTCCTCATACAAATCCATCTGTGTCCCATTCTGCCTTGCCCTTGGTTCTTTCATCCCACAGACACCTTTTTATGATTCATCTCAGTGAGTTTGTTCTGTTCTTTGGTGTTTTCCTTGTAGTGTGGGAGATCATTCAGTCCAAACTTCCTGTTCCTGTGGCCCAATGCAAGAGTTGGTCTTGTGGATTCTCAACGTTTCCCCACAGTTCCACCAGCTGGGGACTGGGCAGGAGAGGAGCTGGAGCTAAAACAGCTGAAGGCAAAGTAAGGACATTAAATGTAAACCTTACAGGGATTTCATTGTTAAATTACCTGCTTTTGTTCCTCTTGCAGAGCAACACATCCTGACTAATGAAACAAACATGGATCTACTGAAAAAATATTTTAAATTTCCACCTAATTTGATGTCTTTCTGTTAGGGTCTTCCCATTACTGCAGAATGGTCAGCTCAGTTATTTGCTGGTTTCTGACTAATTTTATCAGCAGTGCTGCCCGTTCTCTTCAGATGGATGGATTTGCCTGTTTCATTTTATTTTTTTTTTTATTTTCACTGCTCTGCTGTTTTTATTGTGCTTTTAAGCCTGTTCAATTCTCTGCCCTCTCAAGGCTAGAGGAAGAAAGCAGTGCCTTTTACTCCTCTGCCAGGCTCTGGGATGATGGGATCATCCTGCCCCAAGACACCAGGAAGGTGGGTTTTCCTTTTGGGCCATTTTATTCTCCAGTCTCACAGTGGGTGAGCATGACTCACTCAGGGCTGGCAATGTGCTGCTTCCAGATCTGGGCCTCCCACTTCTCACTCCATGGAATTTCTCTCTGTAATTCTCATCCTGGCTCTTCCCCATTAGTTTATCAAAAAAGTTTCTCTTGAATTCTGGTTACTTGACCACAGCATTTCCTCACTGAGCCTCTCCTTTGACTTTACCATAATTTGAATCTGCATCTGAATCCCTTTTTTTCCATAAAATTACCCATATCTTCACTCTTTGGAGTTCAGGCTCCTCAGAATTCCTTTTGTTTCCAAAACATTCTTTTATCTTAGGATGTTTCTTTTTTCAGTTTTCTCTCCCTGCTTTAAATTTGCTGTGTCCATTTGGGATGCTCCCCTGCCTTTTTATTGATTTGAAATTGGCAGACATCCCTCCCTCCATTCGGTTCTTTCTGAAAGCTGCTGCCTTTGTTCTTTTATTTTTCCTTGTTAGATTGTTTATTAGCAATAAAAATCTTCTCTGCACTTCTGAAGTTTGTTTACTTGGAGATATCAATCTGTCCTGGTTTCAGCTGGGGTTAAATCACAACACAACCCTTCTAAATATGGTGCATATTTATGGAACTATGTGCATGGTAAATATTTTCATGGAGTTTATGGGAACTTTGATAATGGGAGAGCACCAAGAAGTTTTTTTAGTCCTAGAGCCCTGAAATTCCCACTTTGTGAGCTACACATGAAAATAAGTAAATAAGTGAGAGTTGAACTGTTCATTTGATCATGTTCAGTGTTTCACAAAAAGAAGGAACAAATAAATAAGTGCAGAACTAATGAGTTTTACTGAGTTTTTTTGTTTTTTGTTTTTTGTTTTGAGGCTCATTGTTTATATTGTTTGTTGTTTTTAATTAGGTGATTTCCCAGTGCTTGGAGATTATGAAACAGAAGAAGTCCCAGGCTGTGTCTCCCCGTCCCCATCCCATCATCAGGATGTAACTGCAGCCCCCTCAAACCAGAACCCTCTAGCAGGACTCTGAGTATAAAGATTTTCTAATTCTTTGATACCATTAATAAAAATGTTGAACAATTGAAGACAAACAAGAATCCCAGGTTTTAAATCTGCTGGCAGGAAGTCTTTATTCTCAACAATAGCCTCTTTTAACATCAGCTGAAAGTTTATTTTGGGAGAAGGAAGGATTAAGCTGAACATCTGTAGCACTCTAAGGAAGCAAACTCAGCCCAAGGGGTAACAATTGCTTGATTTTTTCATGTCCATGCTTTAACATGAAATCCAGAAATCAAGGAACTGCAGTTGGACAAAAGGAAGGGAAAGGGGCAAACACACAAGGGAAGGTGTGCAGTTTGCAGCCTGGCTGAAGAACAAAACTCTACCTGCCACCCTCTTGGGATTCCCAAAGCAGCTGGGGAAAAGCTCCACTGGGATTGCTCTGAGGATACTACAGCAGTGACCAGGATGATGTTTAATCCAAAATCCTTCAGTACAGGCTAAAAATTCTCAACTATGTAACAGAGCACAGCCAGTTGTACACTATGTTACCACATGTAAAAGTGTTGAGGTTACTCTCTGCTCTTTCAGCTTCTTTCACTCTGCTGCAGCTACAAAGTTTAATTTTGCATAAACAGAACCTCTCCACCACCCCCAACTTGTGGTTTAACTGGAAATGATACCAAAGGGTGCATTTAAAATATACCTGATTAACCATTTTGAAGAATCATTGGCAAGACTGAACTGCTTGATCTGAGTTAAGCAGCCCCACAAATGCCAGGGGCTGTGGAAGGAGTTTGGGTCAGCTGTAAACGGAGACTGCACCTTTTGGGAGCTGGAAGAAGCCCGGGCCGGGTGCTGCTGTTCGTGCTCACGCCCTCTTGAAGAGCCCGTGGAATGTCACGGGAATGTTCACCTCCACCTCGGCCCTGGCCACCTCGCTCATGTCTTTGGCGTTGAGGATGAGGAGGAAGGCGGGCTTGGGCCCCGCCCCCGGGCTGATGACGATGCTCAGCACCACCCCTGCAAGGTGAGAACGCGATAGGAGTGGCCCAGGTGGGTGCGGGCTGTGTCTGACCCCGGCTGGGCAAGGGGAGAGCAGCCCTGGCACTCGGGGCACCAGAAATCCCGGGGGTGTCATCGATGCTGAGGGACACGGGCAGGGACACAGCACGGGCTGCCCAGGGGGGCTGTGGCTGCCCCAGCCCTGGCAGTGTCCAAGGCCAGGTTCAAGGCTTGGAGCAACCTGGGGTAGTGGAAAGTGTCCATGCCCACGGCAGGGGGTGGAGTGAGATGAGTTTTAAGGTCCCTCCAAACCCAAAAATTTTATTATTCTAGTTTTAATTTTCCCGTGTTTCCTCAGAAATTTCCCAGAGTGTTAGCACTGTCCCATCACATCCGGGAGCTGCCTGCAGGCTCTGCCTTGCCCAGCTGTGGCACAGCCCTGCAGCCAGCCTGGCACAGCCCTTCCCAGTCCCATTCCCTATCGCAATCCCAATCCCAATGCCAATGCCACCAACACCCCCAGCATTACCATCATCTTCCTCCAGCGCGTCCGGGTGGGAAACGAAGATCGGCTCCGAGGGGTACGCGTCCGGCTCCTGCCATACCCAGGTCTCCTTGGTTTTAACGTTCAGCTTGCAGAGCTAAAGGTGGGGACAACACCAAACCACAGAGCTCAGAAATACTCCTTGTTGTCCCCAGATTGAAGCCATCCCCCGCTGGCTGATAGTTACCCTGTCTGGGACAAAGTGGTTCAGCCCCAGCCCGTAGGTGTACGTGTACGGCTTCCCACCGTACTTCCTGTAGTTGATCTGGGGGAATTCAAAGGCTGCAAGGAAAAACAAATCTCTGTAAATGCTGAGGGTCAGTGGCACACGGTGTGCAGGCAGCACCTGGCTGCTGTGGTCTGGGGGAGCTGGGGTGTCATTGTACCATGACGTGGCCCTGAGAAAATCACCTCTGGCTCCAGCCAGATGGTCTCGTCGCTGCGCAGCGTCGCCGTGGCTGTCGTGTAGGGCAGGGTCACCAGGTTCTTCCCTGTGTCAGCCTGTGGCAAAGGGAAATAAATACCCAAGAGACTGGAGAAAAGTTTTGGTTTATTTGCACAGAACTGCAGCAAACAGCACTGAACAGGGAAGGCAGCGACGTGCAGCACAGCCTCAGCGAGCGGCAGGAGGCGACTGCTGCTGTGTGCTTGGCTCTGCTGCAAGATCTGTCCTGTTCCTCAGCCTAAACACAACTTCCCTCCCTGCTGGAGGCATTCAGAGGGTTCATTAAGCACTGCCATGTGGGCTTGCACTTCTCACTTGATCCACAGCTCAGTGAGCTCCGTGAGAGTCTCGGCTGACCGGTTCCCTGCAGCCCTGGGCCCACCCGCCAGCACCACGAGTGGGGTCATGGAAAGGAACCCAGCAGCTGCAAGCCAGAGAGCTCTGTCTGTGCCAGGCTGGCAGCTCCAGGGACCCCACACTGAGGGCTGGAGGATGTAACCACACATGCTCGGGCTGTGGCTGCTCCCTTCTGTGCTATGAGCAGATCCAGTATCAACTGCTGCCCCACAGGCTCTGCCATGAACGGTAACATATGGAGCCATCAAAGAGTTTGGGCTGGAAGGGACCTTAAAGTTTATCTCATCTTCCTTGCCATGGGCATGGACACCTTCCACTAGACCAGCTGCTCTATCCGGCCCAACCTTGGACTCTTCCAGGGATGGAGCAGCCACAACCACACAAATAACAAAAAAAACCATTGATCAGCTGAAGAAAATACAAAGTTTCTCTGAAGGCGCATACTTCAAGTCTGCCCTCTTAATCAACAGGTTGGATTTGGAGTCGGTGGGGCAGGAGGCCTGGCAGGAGTGGAGCAGGCTGCAGTACCTTGTCGATGCTCAGGGGCAGGACGTATCTGCGGGCCTCGGGCTGCGGCGCCTTCTCCGCCTGCCGCTTCACCTCGTCCCAGTTGGCCCGAAGGTTGGCCAGGTACAGGTAATTGTAAACAAACTCAAACCTGCTCCAAACAGCATCACAGAGAGAAACACAGCTGGGCTTTGCAAGTGGGGGGGAAGTGTCGGTGTTTTTTGCCTAAAATTCATAGATGTATAGAATAGTTNGTCACGGGAATGTTCACCTCCACCTCGGCCCTGGCCACCTCGCTCATGTCTTTGGCGTTGAGGATGAGGAGGAAGGCGGGCTTGGGCCCCGCCCCCGGGCTGATGACGATGCTCAGCACCACCCCTGCAAGGTGAGAACGCGATAGGAGTGGCCCAGGTGGGTGCGGGCTGTGTCTGACCCCGGCTGGGCAAGGGGAGAGCAGCCCTGGCACTCGGGGCACCAGAAATCCCGGGGGTGTCATCGATGCTGAGGGACACGGGCAGGGACACAGCACGGGCTGCCCAGGGGGGCTGTGGCTGCCCCAGCCCTGGCAGTGTCCAAGGCCAGGTTCAAGGCTTGGAGCAACCTGGGGTAGTGGAAAGTGTCCATGCCCACGGCAGGGGGTGGAGTGAGATGAGTTTTAAGGTCCCTCCAAACCCAAAAATTTTATTATTCTAGTTTTAATTTTCCCGTGTTTCCTCAGAAATTTCCCAGAGTGTTAGCACTGTCCCATCACATCCGGGAGCTGCCTGCAGGCTCTGCCTTGCCCAGCTGTGGCACAGCCCTGCAGCCAGCCTGGCACAGCCCTTCCCAGTCCCATTCCCAATCCCAATCCCAATCCCAATCCCAATCCCAATCCCAATGCCAATGCCACCAACCCCCCCAGCATTACCATCATCTTCCTCCAGCGCGTCCGGGTGGGAAACGAAGATCGGCTCCGAGGGGTACGCGTCCGGCTCCTGCCATACCCAGGTCTCCTTGGTTTTAACGTTCAGCTTGCAGAGCTAAAGGTGGGGACAACACCAAACCACAGAGCTCAGAAATACTCCTTGTTGTCCCCAGATTGAAGCCATCCCCTGCTGGCTGATAGTTACCCTGTCTGGGACAAAGTGGTTCAGCCCCAGCCCGTAGGTGTACGTGTACGGCTTCCCACCGTACTTCCTGTAGTTGATCTGGGGGAATTCAAAGGCTGCAAGGAAAAACAAATCTCTGTAAATGCTGAGGGTCAGTGGCACACGGTGTGCAGGCAGCACCTGGCTGCTGTGGTCTGGGGGAGCTGGGGTGTCATTGTACCATGACGTGGCCCTGAGAAAATCACCTCTGGCTCCAGCCAGATGGTCTCGTCGCTGCGCAGCGTCGCCGTGGCTGTCGTGTAGGGCAGGGTCACCAGGTTCTTCCCTGTGTCAGCCTGTGGCAAAGAGGAAGAAATACCCAATAGATTGGAGAAAAGTTTTGGTTTATTTGCACAGAACTGCAGCAAACAGCACTGAACAGGGAAGGCAGCGACGTGCAGCACAGCCTCAGCGAGCGGCAGGAGGCGACTGCTGCTGTGTGCTTGGCTCTGCTGCAAGATCTGTCCTGTTCCTCAGCCTAAACACAACTTCCCTCCCTGCTGGAGGCATTCAGAGGGTTCATTAAGCACTGCCATGTGGGCTTGCACTTCTCACTTGATCCACAGCTCAGTGAGCTCCGTGAGAGTCTCGGCTGACCGGTTCCCTGCAGCCCTGGGCCCACCCGCCAGCACCACGAGTGGGGTCATGGAAAGGAACCCAGCAGCTGCAAGCCAGAGAGCTCTGTCTGTGCCAGGCTGGCAGCTCCAGGGACCCCACACTGAGGGCTGGAGGATGTAACCACACATGCTCGGGCTGTGGCTGCTCCCTTCTGTGCTATGAGCAGATCCAGTATCAACTGCTGCCCCACAGGCTCTGCCATGAACGGTAACATATGGAGCCATCAAAGAGTTTGGGCTGGAAGGGACCTTAAAGTTTATCTCATCTTCCTTGCCATGGGCATGGACACCTTCCACTAGACCAGCTGCTCTATCCGGCCCAACCTTGGACTCTTCCAGGGATGGGGCAGCCACAACCATATAAATAATCCAGAAAAACATTGATCAGCTAAAGAAAATACAAAGTTTCTCTGAAGGCCCATACTTCAAGTCTGCCCTCTTAATCAACAGGTTGAATTTGGAGTCGGTGGGGCAGGAGGCCTGGCAGGAGTGGAGCAGGCTGCAGTACCTTGTCGATGCTCAGGGGCAGGACGTATCTGCGGGCCTCGGGCTGCGGCGCCTTCTCCGCCTGCCGCTTCACCTCGTCCCAGTTGGCCCGAAGGTTGGCCAGGTACAGGTAATTGTAAACAAACTCAAACCTGCTCCAAACAGCATCACAGAGAGAAACACAGCTGGGCTTTGCAAGTGGGGGGGAAGTGTCGGTGTTTTTTGCCTAAAATTCATAGATGTATAGAATAGTTTGGGTTGGGAGGGGCATTAATGTTTATCTTGTCCCAGCCCTGCCACGGGCAGGGACACCTTCCACTACCCCAGGGTGCTCCAAGCCCCATCCAACCTGGCCTCGGACATCTCCAGGGATGGGGCAAAACAGAGTGACACAAGCCCCAGTCCAGCTCCTCAGCAGAGCTGAGCTGTGTGTGCACCACAGCCCCTGTCAGGAACACCCAGCAACTGCTGGTGTTCAACATGAGCACAGGAAGGGGCTTGGAGCAGCCTGGGATAGTGGAAAGTGTCCCTGCTCATGGTAGGGGGTGGAACAAGATGAGTTTTATGGTCCCTTCCAACCCAAAGCAGTCTGGAATTCCATGATTCTATGCCAGGATCAGCTCAGCTCAGGGTGTCCTGGCTCAACACAGGGTTGAGCTTCATCATTTCAGTGCCACATTTCTGTGTTTACATGAAGAGCAGCGTTCAAGCCTCACTCACACCCTGCTCATTGCAACCCCAGGAGCCAGAATAGCATCAACCCTTCACCAGTCACCAACATTTCTTAAAGATAAAAGCAAATAAAAGATAAAAATATTTTTTTCCTGGATTATGAGTGCCAAGCAGCCTCCCTGCACCTCTGGAGAGCTCAGNTCCTGGATTATGAGTGCCAAGCAGGCTCCCTGTGGGGGGACCTCTGCACCTCTGGAGAGCTCAATGCTGTATAGTCTACATGTCACCACATGTTAAATGTTAAATGGGTTGGTGGAAGTGCCAGAGGCCCCAGCAGGGATGTGCCAGGGCAGGGAGTGGCGTGTGTGGTGCAAGGGGCAGTTGTTGTGCCCAGGGGCCCTTGGCCTCACCCCTTCCAGGTGCACAGGTCCACGATCAGGAACCCGTTGTCCTCGTAGGTGTTGATGTGGTGGAAGAGGTTGAAGGCCGAGGTGCGGTACTTGAGGTTGAGGAGCCTGCCTTTCTTCTTCTCTGCCACATGAAGCCACACCTGGAAACCACACAGCAGCTGGCCTTAGCCTCAGGGAGATGAAGGGGAAGCCAAAGGACCTCCCAGCCCAGGTCTGGCCGCCCAGTCCAGCCCAGTTTGGGATGACCCCATGCTTACCCCCATGGTCTCGTTGGACTCGAAGCAGTCCATGTAGTTGGCTCCCCACAGGCTCCAGGAGGAGAGGAACTTGAGGAGGTTGATTTTCACTGGTGTCTCCACAAACACGATGTAGTTTGGGGTCAGCCCAAAGCTGTTGGGAAAGGCAGGGGAGCACATCAGGCTCACTGGGGTCAGTTTGGACAAAAAGCATGGAGCTGCTTATCTTAAACACATAGATCATCGCTCAAGATGACCCTGATTTTGGTTAATCACCTAATTTTCATTGCTGATTACATGTGAAAACCAGTCCCTGCTTCCAGCTGCCCTGCTGACCCCATGGAATGTTACCTGTGGACATAGGAGGGCTTAAATCTGTCACTGCAGGGGAACTGCACCACCACCTCCGACTTGTTTATGGGGTCTTCCTTGTCTGGAATGGGACAGGTGAGAAGTTATGGAGGTCTCACCCACACTTGGTCTGTATTTACGACATCTACCCAGCAAACTTCTGCCTTTAACACAAAATTCATCATTTAGAAGCCACCTGGAAGTAGTTTAAATACAACATCAAAAAAAATTAAAGGAGCTTAGAAAAAACCTGACTCGGTAAAAAAGTTCATTTAAAGGATAAAGAAACGATTCCTAAGGGAAAAGTTTCCCAGCTGGCTCAGAGGTGGGACTGACTGACCTGCCTGCAGAGGAGGAATCCGGATGATGTTGTAGGCCAGGGCAAAGTTCTTCCCAAAGCAATTCCCGATGTTGTACACGGTGCCATCGTTCTCAATGTGGGGGTGAGCCGTTGCCCCGTTGACCGACACGTATTTACAGAGATCCACCTGGAGAGCAGCAGGGACAGTCAGGAGCTGCCCTGGCAGGAGGGGGGAAGGCACAAGCTCTGCAGGGTGTTGTGAGTCAATATATCCTTGCTCTGCATGTGGGAAGTTCCTCTCAAAGTCTGCAATTGAGCTCTGATTTGTAAACTCCAACCCAAACTTGAAGATGCTCCAGGGGCTGGAGCCTCTCTGCCATGGGAGAGCTGAGGGTGTTCAGCCTGGAGAGGAGAAGGTTCAGGGGGTACCCTTCCAGTGCCTAAAGGGGCTCCAGGAGAGCTGGAGAGGGACTGGGGACAAGGGATGGAGGGACAGGAGGGCAGAATTGGATGGGATATTGGGAAGAATATCTGTGAAGGTGGTGAGGCCCTGGCACAGGTGCCCGGAGCAGCTGTGGCTGCCCCTGAATCCCTGGCAGTGTCCAAGGCCAGGTTGGACACTGGGGCTGGAGCACCCTGGGACAGTGGGAGGTGTCCCTGCCCATGGCAGGGGTGGCACTGGATGGACTTTAAGGTCCCTGCCAATCCAACTCATTCTATGACTCCATGATTTTCATTTTAGTTTTACTTCTCCACACCTCTATCCACCCAGGACAAAGACCCACCTGCTTGATGGTCTCCAGGGTGTCAGGGTTAATCCTGGTGATGAAGTTGGTCTCAGTACAGGCATAGTAATCCTCACCCACAGGGTAGACATTCACCAGGGCGTTATCCGTCACCTCCACACCTTTGAAGTAGGAGAAAAACCTGAGCAGAGAAAACCAACAGGCAGTCAGGGGCTCCTGGGAAGCAGAAACTCCGTAGGACATCCCAGCAGTGTCTGCACCACCCTGAGGTACCTGGAGAAGATGTTCTTGCAGGGGTCTGGGTAGGCGTAGGTGCCAAACTCCGTGATCACGATCCTCTTCTCCGTCATGGCTCGCACGTAGGCGTCAGTCCGGACAAACCTGGGAGGGCCAGAGGGGACAGTCTGCTACAGGTGACACCAGGCTGTGCAATAAATACAAATATTCCTTGGATGAACCTTGGGAGAGCCCTGGGAGCTCTCCACAACCTCACTGCATCTGGATATCACTGCTAGATTCTTCCAATAACCACGTGGACTCAAAATAACCAGGATCTCCCACAGGCACAGCCTGTTCCCAGCATTTCAGACAAGCAAATGCTTCCTTATTTATTCCTTTGTCTTGGAAAACTGGCACGTACCTTCGGTGGTAGGTGACGTGCCCCTCCTTGAAGTCGAACTTGTGGAGCAGTGCCTGGCCATCAAAGAGGTGGTAGAAGGGCTCCGAGCCCACCTCGAACAAGCCAGGACCACATCTCAGGAGGCTTCCTCGCAGCCAGGTGGGAATCCTGCCTGTGGGACAGGCAGCGTTGGGGTGGGCATGGCAAATCCGACCGAGGAGTTTTTATTGGACAGCAAGAAAATCAAAACTTCAACTCATTTTCTAATTAAACTTTGTGCTTCAACACACATGAGCTCTTTAAGCTCTGATCTCTTCACACCTGCGGTGCACCAAGACAATGAGTATTGAAAGGTCTGAAGAGTTCCCCACCCAGTCTGACCTTTCTCTACCCCAAATCACCAGCCCTGTGAGCTCCTTCACATCCAGCCTTGTGAAGCCTCTGAGCCCTGGAAGGCCCTGAGCTGTGGGAGCGAAGGGGAGCAGGAGGAGGTGAGGCCCCAGACCAACCTGTGACGTGGGCAGTCACTGGAGAGGACAGCTCCTCCACTGTCTCAAAGAGCTTCTTGTAGCCTCCAGCGGGATGCTCCACCCTGAAAGGGGCAGAGCTGGGTGAGACCGGGGCAGGGCACAGCTGGGAGCCCCCTCCCTCCCAGGAGGGATGGATCTTTCTGAAAGGAATGATCTGTGACTTGCAAAGAGCTTGAGAGAGAAAGGAGAAGCACCTTTCCATGGGGATAGGCTCTGAGGCTCCAAACAGCTACTGAGAACTGTCCCTGAGGGACAGGGACACCGAGGGGACAGCCCATCTGCAGCCCAACAAACCCAGGATACCCCAACCATCAGAAAGCAAAATCCAGCTTGTATCTCCAGCTCTTTGAAAAGCCCTTTTTTTTTTTTTTTTTTTTAAGAAAAGAATTATTTGTTGGGTTCCAATTTTATCTGCTGCAAAGCCCATGAAGACACACCAGGCACAGGCTGGTGAATTCTGCCCAGAGCAGCTGGGGCTGCCCCTGGATCCCTGGCAGTGCCCAAGGCCAGGTTGGACACTGGGGCTTGGAGCAGCCTGGGACACTGGGAGGTGTCCCTACCATGGCAGGGGTGGCACTGGATGGGCTTTAAGGTCCTTCCAACCTTTCCAAACCATTCCAGGATTCCTTAATTTTACTCCAAACTCTGGTCAATCCTCTGGAGCCTGGAGTTGAGCCTGTTCCCCCAGACCAGAACCACACCTTGGCATGGGTGAGAGATGGAGACATGGAGACCTCCCCACTTCTCCTCCCCTCCATACCCTGCTGCCCCCAGCCCCAGCCCCATCTGGGACGTGCTCCCACAGAGAGGAGCCTCAGGAATACTCACTGGCTGTACATCCTCCCTGCTGAAGAGAATCCAGAGCCAAGCACAGAGCCAGAGCTGTGCTGGCTATTTATGGGGTGCTGAGCCCTGCCCAGGGCAGCCCCATCCCAAAACAGCCCCCACCGATGAGAGCACCCTGGGAACAGAGCCGGCTTTCAGCACCAAAATCCTCCCCGGGCTTTGGGAGCTTTTGTCCTGCTGTTCACACAAAAAGGGGCTTTCACTGTTTTTCTGAGACCTAAATTCTTCCCAAGCAGAAGTGATTACAAAGGAAAAAAAGGCAGGGAGGAGTGAAACGGAGCGCGCTGGAGCCATGCCGGGAGCTGGCACCGGCACTCGGCTCTGCAGGGACCGTCCTGGCTCCTCCAGAGCCCCACCAGGAGGGATCTGGCACTGGAGGCACCCAGAGAGGAGAAATGCCAGTGGCAAACATCAAGGAATCTCCTGAGCTGGAAGGACCCACAGGGATCACTGATCCAGACCCCCAGCAATCCCATCCCTGGAGTGCTGTCCAAACCCTCCTGGAGCTCTGGCAGCCTCAGTGCCCATTCCCTGGGGATCTGGGCAGTGCCAGCACCCTCTGGATGAGAAACCTTTCCCAAAATCCAACCTGCCCCTCCCCTGGCACAGCTCCAGCCACTCCCTGGGTCCTGTCCCTGTCACAGGGACCCGAGATCGGAGCTGTCCCTCAGGAGGAGCTTCAGCCCCTTGAGGGCTCCCCTCAGTCCCCTCCAGACTCATCGTTAGGAACCACCTCTGGTGAGAGTCAATGTTTATGAAAACAACAGTGCTGTAAAGAGCAATTTCAGAGATGAACAAGGTCTGAGGTTCCTGCTGTCCCCTCACAGGCAGAGGATGAAGGTGTTTTAGCACCACATACACTCAGGTGCTGCTCCCACACAGATGGAAACAGCTCCAGGGACCCAAACTGGGGTGAAGGGACAAAAAGGGACATTAAACAGCCCCCTGTTCCATTTGCTGCCACAACCAGCACGTGAGGGTTGGCTCCTTCCCCTGGTGTTGTTTGCTTGCTCCCTCTTCCAAGGCAGTGTTTCCACTTTGACAGGGGTTCATTTAAGGCTTCTCACAGAAAAACCAGGATTTGACTGAGCCTCCCATGAACCCTTTCTATTGAAGAACCATAATTAAAGTTTCTCTATTTATTCCCATTTTGGTTAAGTTCTGTCAAAACCTTAGAAGGGAACATTAAATAACCTGGATCAAGAACTGGCAATAATGAGGGCAGGCCTTTGAAAGCCAAATCCTGGGAAATGTGAGCTTCTCACCTAATAAGTTACTTAACTGGAACACTACAAAAACAAAGCATTTATGCAACATGGAATGGGGTAGGAAGCACTGGAAGCAAGTTCAGGCAGGGGCTGAGTGCTGGAGGTGGCTGGTTACAGATGTTCCAGGGGAGGAACAGTTGCCCCCTGCCCTCAGAGCACAAAGTCACCCACAGGACATTAAGGCTCATTAATGCAGGGTAAAATGAGGCTAATTTGGGGTTCTCATTTACAAAATATTCCAAAAAAAGGAGAAAAACAGTATTTTTTTGGGAGAGAACTGAAAGGCTCAGGATCATAGAGGTACCAAGGAATTCCTGGGTGTGAGGGTGGGCAGCCCTGGCACAGGGGGCCCAGAGAACGTGGGGCTGCCCCTGGATCCCTGGCAGTGCCCAAGGGCCATGCAAGGACAACCTGGGACAGTGGGAGGTGTCCCTGCCATGGCAGGGGTGGCACTCGGTGGGCTTTAAGGTCCCTCCTTACCCAAACCAGTCTGGGATCTCAGAGTCATGCAGTAGATTAATTATTATTAATTATGCTTACCCAAAAATATTCCTGCAGATTTGAACTCCTGTGGGGGAACCTTGATCTTATCATAATTAAGAAGCAAATCCCTAACTCTGGAAACAATAGGGAAAATCAGTGTATTCTGTTCTCACTTCGTGGGTCATTCCTCACTCCTATTTTGAGAATCACACCAACAGATCCAAAATGAATTTTCCATCAAAACGTCAGAAGTACACTTCAAGTCTTTTAATATAAATAAATATCAAAAAGCTGATGAGGGTGTTACAGATGATATGAACAGAACCATTTATGGAGTGAGATATTCATTTATTTATGGTGAACTGGTTCTCCTGGTCCTGAACTCATAGAAGCTCCTTTGTTTAAAGACAAACATTTTGAGAATAAAAAAGGCACTTAGTCACAAGACCCACACATAGAAAAACTACAATAAATGGCACAAATTCCTGACCAGACATTTAAAGGTTATAACAAGAGGCAGGTCATTAGTTTCCCATAAAAAACCATATATAAATTTTTGGTTAACAACAGCTTTATGTGTATTTTCACATTTTCCTACTCCAATATATTGTAATAATTTGTAAACAGATAAATATTTTTCTTTTAGAAGTTACTCCAAAGTATCTGCACCAAAAAAAAAGTATTTTGGCACCTTCCAGCACAATGTCCATGTAAACATTTCCTCCTCGTAGAGCGCAGCCAGCACCAAACTCCTGCAGCAATTCCTTTGGTGAATCCCTCAGAGTGCCAGCAGGGAGGGTGGCTCAGGTGAGGCGAGATCAGTACCTGAGGCTGCGGAATTTGGGTTTCCTGAGGCTCAGCATGGGCTGCTTGATGGTGGGCTTGTTCTCCAGGAGCAGCGCCTCCGACTCCGTCGTTGGGAACCTTCTCCTGTAGATCTGGGGATATTCCTTCTGGAACTGCAGCACACACAGGCACCAGTGAGCAGAAAACCCCAGATCCCACAGAAAACTCCAGCTGTGCCAGAGCACACTCCGTGCCTGCTGTGCCTCCAGGAATTCCTTGGATAAAGTGTTTTACCCAACAGGAAGCCAAGACTCAGCCTGTTTTGGAAGGGTTCTCCAGGAAAGCTTACCAGTGATTCCATGGACATGAGAACACCTGGAATCAGAGCAGTGATTTGGATGTTGTGCCTGTGTCCCATGCAAGGCCTCAGGAAGGGATGAAAAGTTGTCAATACATCTGAATGTGAGCCAAACCTTTCCACTGATGGATTCAAACCACCTTTGTAACTTCTGGTGTTGACACAACTGGGACCTTACCCTCTAGAAAGTGCTGTGAATTTGGCTTTTCCCAAGAATTCCCAACATTTCCCATCAAGAAAATGTGTCCAGCAGGCCCAGGGCAGTGCCCATCCCTGTGCTGGCACTGCTGAGGCACCTCCAGCCCTGGGATCATTTCCTTCCTCCCCTCTCCCCTGCTGCTGCGAATCATTTCTTACTCCAAGCCTTAATCAACTATAATTAACCATTCTTCTTTAGATTCAGAAGTTTTGATGTCTTGAACCAAACCAGGCTCACTTTTAGAGGCCCAGAAAGTTTCCACAACACACGTGGAAGTCAGAGCTGCGGGAGGGGCACCAAAGCCAAGTGTGGCTGTCCTGAAAAGCTGCTTGTTCAAATGGGAGTCACAAGACTTGCTTAGGAGATTCCAGGACAAGTACAAAACTATTCCATTGGGCAGAAAGACTTGCCAAAAGAAAGAAAAACCCTCCAGGATTAAATCCTACCAGAACTGCTGTGTTTTAGCCTCACTATTAGGCAAGTTAGACCAGAGAAGTGCAAGATAATCTTGAGCACTGTAAATGTTACAAAACACAAAGCCAAGGCCACCAAAAGAATGTTTCAGGATTCTCAGCAGAGAAAGTTTGGTCTCTTAAAGCCAAAAATTATTGCTTTTAACACCTATTGAGTTTAACCCCACCTATGGCATGTTAATGCTGACTTGGATGGCCAGCACAGGAATCCAGGCTGCAGTTCCACCAGGAACCACTGAAGGGAGAGCAGGAGCTCCAGCAGAATCATTTGTCCTGGTTCTGCACCAGTGTTTGAACACCACTGCTGCCAGCCAAAGGCTGGATTATTATGGGTTGGTTTGGATTGGAAGGGACCTTAAATCCCACCCAGTGCCACCCCTGCCATGGCAGGGACACCTCCCACTGGCCCAGGTGCTCCAGCCCCCGTGTCCAGCCTGGCCTTGGGCACTGCCAGGGATCCAGGGGCAGCCCCAGCTGCTCTGGGAATTCCAGCTCAGCCCCTCCCCACCCTCCCAGGGAGCAATTCCCAATTCCCAAGATCCCATCCAGCCTGCTCTCTGGCAGTGGGAGCCATTCCCTGTGTCCTGTCCCCCCATCCCTTGTCCCCAGTCCCTCTCCAGCTCTCCTGGAGCCCCTTCAGGCCCTGGCAGGGCTCTGAGCTCGCCCTGGATCCTTCTCCTCTCCAGGTGAGCACCCTCAGCTCTCCCAGCCTGGCTCCAGAGGATGCAGCATTAAAAACCACCTTTAAAATCCCAGGCAGAGCACAGGAAGCATTGACAGCTCTTGAGCACAAACATTTCTCAGCAATTCTGCTCCTCTCCTGTCCCAGGCTCTGGTGCCTGAGTCCTTCCCTCACAAAGGCACTGCAGAAGCAGATGAAATAAACTCACCTGTTTTAACTTTTTCTTTTTGTCCTTCACAGAGAGATTTTTATCCTTGATGATGTTCTCCAGGAGCTCTGCCACTGCAGCCTGTAAGGTGGAGACCTTTTGTTCTTCAAACTCCTGAGCAGTGATTTGTTTGCAGTAGGAATACGTTGGCAAGATGGCACAAGTTTCTTCTTTTTCCTGTTTGCACTGAAAGAAAAAGGGCTCTGCATGCACTCAACTGATTCTGTACTGTTTGAGTAAGTACCTAATGAACACCCACACCCACTCACAAGCTGCAAAACATGGTAATTAATATCTATACATTCCAAATGTCCTGGGTTTATTTGCATTTTCCCAACTTCAGAAGTAGCAATTAACAAATGAATGTGACCTGCTCTCATGGCACCAACCTGAGCCATCTCCATGTACTCCAGGTGATCCCTCACAGCAACCTGCAGGTAAGTTGGGATTTGGAAGATTTCCTGCTGATGGTCCATCAGGAAGGACACCAGGCGTGTGGAGAGCAGCTCATCCAGGTCCTCCTCCTCTGCACAGCGCAGCACACAGCGGGAAAACGTCTGGATCAGCTGCAAAAGTTCAGCACAGCTTCAGTGGGTAAAGCTGTGGGGTTTATTTTCCTCCTCTCCACTCTACAGGGGCACAAATCCCCCAGTACCAACTTCCAAGTATGATCACACAAGGAGGAAAAGTCATCCTTGTTCCCTCAGCTGAATTAAAAGTTATTTCTTTGGAATTGAGCAGCACTTTCAATTAAAAATACATATTGTAGAAAGGTAGTAGCAGGAAAAGGCTTAACCTATAGAAAAATGAACATCTTCACAGAACTGTAGCATAGAATCCTGGAATGGTTTGGGTTGGGGCAGGGACACCTCCCACTGTCCCAGGCTGCTCCAAGCCCTGTCCAGCCTGGCCTTGGACATCCCCAGGGATCCAGGGGCAGCCCCAGCTGCTCTGGGCACCCTGTGCCAGGGCCTGTCCACCCTCTGAATAAATAATTTCCTCCTACTTCTAATCTAAACCTAAACCTTCAATTGGTCATCTTGAGACAAGAGGAGGGATTAAAACCTGCAGAGCTAGCCTAACCCAGACCTAATGCACACCAGGTTTAAAGTGGAATGAGATGGGAGTTAAGGTCCCTCCCAGCCCAAACCAGTCTGGGATTCTAAACAGCAGCTGGGTGACAAATCAGACTGAGGAACCATCTGCACTCTTTAAAGAGGAGCTTTTCTTGCTCTCACCAGGGACCTGGTGCCCATGGCATCGTGCAGCCGTGGCATGTCCACGTTGCCACTGATCCTGGCCATCATCCTCAGCAGCAGCTGCAGCTTCCTGCGCCGCGGGGGCGGCAGCAGCAGACAGCAGATCTGCAGAGCTTCCACCGCAACTCTCTCCACGTGAGGCTGCAGGAGATCTGCAAGTTAACCACAAACACAGCTGCCATTAAGATCTGAACCAGCTTCCAGCATGTTTTTGCCTCAGTATCACAGATTTCTTATTTTTCAGTGTGATTATTTATGTTTCAGAGAAATCAGCTGTAACACAGAAGAGAATGTACAGGCTTTCTTTGTGTGGTCATCTTCAACTTCCTTCATTATGGTGCAATTAGGACCACAATACAATTAAGGAATGACACTAATTATTCCCAGAAGTATTTCCAGAAAATACTGATTTACAGAACAGAAAAAGACATCTCCAACAGGCAGGTGTGTGCAGATTCCCTGCCCCCACCACTTACCTGAGCAGAAGGGCCAAATACACATCAAGCTCATACTCCAAAGATACTACACAGTTATTTGTTAGCAGAGCTACAGCAGTTTAAACAACTTAGCCAGCAGATTTCCTTTACAAACCCCACAAATCCATGCTCTGTGCCTATCCACAAGCTGAGCAAGAGTGGCAGAGGTGAGGGAAGCAGGGATTAGTGAGGCCACACAAGGCAGTAGAGCATGCTGCAGAGAGCCCTTACTTGTGCCAGGCAGCACACAGGGGGAGGGGGGGCCTGACAGCTCTGTGCTGCTCCTGCAGAGTCTCTTCTGGACGCTGATGGCCACCGAGGGGCTGGCCCTGCCCTGTCCCCAGGGCTGCACCGTGATCTCAGCCCTGGGGGTGTTGATGGCACTGCAGCTCCTGCAGCTCCTCCTGCCCAGCAGGCTCAGGGAGCGGCGCCGTGCCCGCGGTGCCCCGGCTCCACGGCTGCCATCCCACAGCTCCCCAGCACAGGGACAGGGGCCAGGCACTGTCCTGAGCTCCTGGCTCTGAGCTGAGCCAGCCCAGCCCAGCTCCACCTCCGAGTTCACTCTGTGCTCCTGCAGCAGCTCTGCACTTCTCCTGACGGTGCTCTCAGCACCTCCCCTGAGGGGGGCACGTCCTCCTTTACTACACACACTTGAGGCAGCAGCTCCAATTCTTTCCAAGGAGTAACACCTTGTCCTAAATGCCCTGGGTGGCTCTTGGTCATTCCTGAATCCTGCAAGATTCTGGCAGCTCCCTCCTATCAGGCTCCCAGCTCTGCCTTGCTGGCGTGGCACTTTGTGCTGCTGCCATTTCTTCCCGTGCTGGTTTTGAGCTCTCAGCTCCTCTGAGGAAAACCTCCTGGAAGCTTCTCCTTCCTCCTTCTTGTCAGACTCTTTGAGGAGCAGGCTTAGGAGAAGACACTCAGTGGACTTGAAAGAGTTCAAGTGAGGAGTTTTTGAAGGCTGAGGGTCACATTTCTCCTCTTGGACAGAACGTTTTCCACTGCCCAGATCAGGAATTTGGATGTAGCCACACATAACTATCAGGAAATGAAAGAGATGTTAAAGATGCAAGTGGTATGAAAATGAACCAGTTCAGAGAGCTGCTAACTGGGCAGACAGACAAACAAAGCCAAGATATTAATTAGGATATTAATTAAGAACATTTTAGTTCAGTCCCAAAGCAATTTAACAAGGCCATTGCAACCAACATGCAAGAACAGAGAGGTAACACTGCAATAGTGAGGAGCAGGCAGAACAAGCACATCTTTTAAAGTTTTTGTTAAAGAACGTGAGCTGAAACAGCAATTTAAATGGGAAATCATGGGGCAGAAGTACATTTTAATTAACACTGATACAGAATGGAGCAGTGATGATTCTCCTCAGATTGGAGCTCCCATACAGGTCAGGGGCCAAGCTCTGCTTTGAATCACACACTCGTCCCCCAGCTGGTCTGAACTCAGAGCTTCCCTGACTGTTTCTAAATTCATACATACCTAAGATATTAACAAAGAGCTCATAGTATTCAAAAGTAAGCAATGGCTCAGGAAGACTGAGAAAATAATCAGCAACTGTCCTGAACACGTCCCGCTCAAAGCCACTGTAGGTGGCTTGGCTCATGTCATTGTTCCTGGGCCCTGAAAAGAGGGGAAGAAAGGAAAATCACACCAAAAATCCACAATCCCATTATAAAAGAAATTTTTTGAAGATCAGCCTAAATTTATTCTTGTTTCACGAGCAAAGAATCCTATCAGCAATCCACAAATATTGTGTTTGGCACAGTTTGTAAGCAAAACCAGTGTAAGAGATTCCAAGCAGCCACTGAAGAGCTGTGCTCAGTTCTGTTCCACACCAAGAAAATAAATAAAGAAAAATGGATTGATGGTCTTTATAGGTTCCTCAGCAGAATAATCACCAACCCTTGGCATGTCCCTTCATTTCCAAAGCACAGTGGAAAAGTGCTCCCACAGGGAGTTCAAGCTCCTGGAGCAAATGGAAGCTCAGCACATGGAAAAAAAGCTCATTATCTCTGGTTTCATTTGAGAGGCACTCATCTAATTAATTGAGTTGATTGTTTACAAACCAAAGCAAATTGATCTCCCCAGTTTAATATGAAGTGTAGGGAATGTTTTGGTCCAGTTAAAGGCCAGGGACTGGAAAAGCAAAGTCCCTTTCACTCCTGAAAAACTGCATTAGAGGAAACCACCCACAGGTTCTGCTCAGTTTCTGAACTGAAACATCACAGCTGATTTCACACACACAAATATTTCCCTTTCAACTCTCAAAAGAGGTTTCTGGAACTTGAAAGCTCTTCAGTGACTTACAGTAGGCCAAGCACTTCATGGCTGACAGCACCCAGTGAGGGAGATCTTCTGCAACCCAAACAGATAAATGCATCATTTAGACATGAGCCAAATAATGAACAACTAACAACGGCTCACACGTATTAAATAACACCTAAAGTACAAAAGATTAAATTTAAAACTGATTTTAAATATTGCTCCACATGTAAATTTGATAGGATAAAGGGGAATAACTTCAAGCTGAAGGTGGGCAGGGTTAGATGGGATATTGGGAAGGAATTTTTGGCTGGGAGGGTGGGAAGGGGCTGGGCTGGAATTCCCAGAGCAGCTGGGGCTGCCCCTGGATCCCTGGCAGTGCCCAAGGCCAGGCTGGAGCTCCTGGGACAGGGGAAGGTGTCCCTGCCATGGCATGGAATGGGATTTAAGGTCCCTGAGCTGTGGCTTGGGGGAAAAGTGTAAACAACAGACTGTGAGACAGCTGAATTATTATTTCTAAATAAAGAGTTTTTAAGCAAATCTAGGGAAATCCAAGTCACCTGCTTTGTCCTGCAGGATCACCACCCCGTGCTTGCTGGTGTTGCTCATGTTGTACATGACAAACTCGGGGACGATCTGGGCTGGCTGCAGAACCTCCTCCAACGAGGGCAGTCCCAAAATGGTTTGCAAGCTGGGGAGGAAGAGAGCAAAGACTGGCAAGGGATGAAGGAAAACAATTTCCATACCTATTCCAAAACTCTAAAGTGCTGTTTGATAACTTCTCACTTGCAGGAGGACAACCTGAGGACACCCTTCCCTGGGACAAACAGCAACAATCACCAAGGAAGAGCACCTGAGGTGTTTAAAATACATTTCAGCACCAGCACGTGATCAGAAATTCCTTAAATGCAACAGTCCCAAGTTAATAAACAGATTAGAAAACCTGTGTAAATAACAGGTAAAACCTGTGTAAACAACAGAAAAAAAAATTCAACTTAAAACATTTTTAAAAATTTAACAGTTTAAAAAAAATTAAAATTTTTAATTTAAAAAAATTTATTTTTTTTTTAAATTTAAAAATTTAAAACAGTTTTTAAAATGAAAACCAAATGGTAAAAGCTTGTTTGGGCTATTTCACACTGCAGGAAAAGGTGCTGTGTGCAGTTCCTCCCTTACTGTATCCGGATGATATTTCTCCACGTTTCTTGCACATGCTCCTGGCTTATTTCCCTCCTTTGCACTCTGCCTTCCTTCTTTTCTTCTGTTACATCAGGTTTTGGTCTCGCTAAGTTTTCCTGAAAATGAGTGGTTTACACTGTAAGCTAAAGGAGCCTCTTAAGGCAATTAAAAATTAAAATTAAGGCAATTAAAAAATGACATTCTGTGGAACATTAAATTCCCCATGAGCCAGGGAGTAACCTGCAGCCTCAGCACTGAAATGGAAGCACACAACTAAAAAGAAATTAAACCCCTGATCAATCCAAAACCAGCAATTTAAAAGGTAAAAACAGCTCAAATCCAGATGTATTAATAGGTGAATTATTCTCCTTTAGGACAGGAACCTAAATTCAGAATTTATGCACACAAATCTCAACTGAATCAAGAGTCTCACACACATTCCATCTTCTACAAATGATGACCAATTAAATTATTTGTGCCTTTTATTTGTCCCCCAAAGATAAATTCAATTTCAACAAGGCCATTTTGTGCAGATCATTTCTAGGACTTCACCCTCCAGCCCTCCCAATACTTTAAAATCCCTTAGCAGGGATAATTCTGCACTGAGACAAAACAATAAAAACCCCTCCCATTTGAATTTATTTCTTAATATTTCTCAATTCCTTGAGTCTAAGCTATTCTTTATTAAGGGAAGATGCCACAACAGAACAGTGTCATTAAATTTTAAAGAACAAAGAAAACACAAGCCAACTGCAATGAGGAACAGAATTAATTACCACAGACTGCAGGAGCCCCTGCTTTTTCAAAGCCCTCTTGGATGAGCTGGGCTGTTTAAAAAGTTTTCCTTTGTCTCCAGAGAAGTTTTCCAAGTTCTCCCTTGGTGGGCTTGGTAGAGGTTTGACTGGAGATGTTGGAGGAAATCTGTAATGAGTGGGAGAGATGTTAAATACATTCAGAATTGATCTGTAATCAAATAAATGACTTCAATAAATGAAATCTGACTCCATACCAGTGTGACTCTGTTAGATTCATTAAAAAAAGGGAAGTACTGATTTTTTTTTTTATTTATCATATGATAAATTAGCTTTGGGCTGTTTTCCTTGATGCCAAAGTCAAGCTGAAGATGCTGGCACAGCCTGAGCCCAGAACGTGAGAAGTGAGGGCCATTAATGCCTCTGAGTTCAGAGCTGCTTGGCTCTGCTGCCACTCAGACTTTGAGCAAAAGGTCCAAGAGAAGCAAACCCAGCAGGCAGCTCCTAAAAACCCTCTGGCTTCACTCCAGAGCACAGGAGTGCAGCTTGAATTCCAGCAAAAACCTCGGACAGACAAAACCACGGACACACACAGGAGCGAAGCAAAGCACTCCAAGGAGCAAAATAACACTAAAAATTAACTTTTTACCCAGGCTGTTTAACCCAAACCAAGCTCCTTTTGCAAATCTGAGCGTTTTTAATTAAAACTCTCAACCTGAGACAGCATTGATTTTAACCTTAATATAAAAATATATTATATAATATAATACCTATATAACATTATATAATATTATACCGATATTTAAGTA
>WEZZ01012256.1:6465-42175 GCA_013400585.1 Chloropsis cyanopogon | reverse complement strand
CCGCCGGCCCGGGCCGCCCCCGCCGGGCCCGAGCGCGGCCCCTTCCCCGTGCACGAGTGCGTGTTCAAGGGGGACGTGCGGCGGCTCTCGGCGCTCATCCGCACCCAGGGCATCGCCCAGAAGGACAGTCACGGTGAGCGGGACACCGCGGCGAGCCGGGGCCGCGTCCCGGTGGGGCGGGAGAGGAGGGTGCTGGACCGGGAAATGGGGGATTCGTTGGGAGTTTTACCAGGGAGTTTGATAAGGGTGTGTGAATGCTCTTGAGGAAGGGTTGTGGATAAGGGGTGGAGGGACCGGACGCAGTTCCCGGCTTCAGTGACAGAGGGCAGGGATGGATGGGATATTGGGAATTAGGAATTGTTCCCTGGCAGGGTGGGCAGGCCCTGGCACAGGTGCCCAGAGCAGCTGTGGTTGCCCCTGGATCCCTGGCAGTGCCCAAGGCCAGGCTGGACACTGGGGCTGGAGCAGCCTGGGACAGTGGGAGGTGTCCCTGCCCAGGCAGGGGTGGCACTGGGTGGGATTTGAGGTCCATTCCAACCCAAACCATTCCGTAGTTCCACGATTTTCGTAATATAAATGAGCACTGTCAGCTCCAGGACCAGCCCTGCTGGCAGAGCTGCCTCTGGCCAGGTGTTGCTCTGTGTCCCAGACCCCACTGCGTTTAAAAGATTCGTTCTTTTTTAGGATGTCTGAGCTGTCACCTGTTTGCTTTGGGGGATGCTGAGCTGTTCCTTTGGCTGTTGGCAGAGCAGTTCTTGATATTTTCCCAAGCTACAAAAACCAATCCTTCTTCCCCGCTTTATTTTTAAATGCTGTGGCTCTGGATTCTGAGAGAGTTGTTGTTCTCAGCTGTTCCTCTGTCCACAGCAGTGTCAGTGGCAGAGGTGGAATCTGATCCTTGTGCTGCTCTGAAATTTGTAAATATTGCATGTCTGGCCGGGACACTTAAAAACATTTTAATTTGGGGGATATTTGATACTGTTAGCAGATAGATCAGCCTGGGGGATCAGCTTGACCTTCATGGCTAGTTTTAATCTCTGTTTTTAATAGCTGTTTCAAGAGTGACACGATCCATCTCTGCTGGAGAACTCCGTGCTCACGTGTGTGGTGTCTGAGGAGTTGTGATAAAGGGGATGCTTGTGCTGTGTGGCTGATAAGGAGATCGGCTCTGCTTGGCTGTGCTCTGTAAATTCAAAAGGAGCACAAAGGTGAAGGATGTCTGGGCTGGCAGGAGTGCTGGAGTTGGGAATTCCAGCTGTGTCTGTGGTGGCACAGGGCTCAGCTCCCAGCCAGGACGGGCAGGAGTGTTCCCTACAGCTGGCACAGCGCTTTCCTGAGGGCAGAGTTCCAAATGCAGCTCCAGATCTGTTTATCCTGCCACCTTCATTCCAGCAAATCCTCATGGAGTGAAAGCAGCAGACTTGGGCAGGATTTTTCCCACTCGCTCTATTCCTGCCGCTGCTTCTCCCTGCTCCTCCTCCAGTTCCCCTTCGAGCAACTCAGCAGCTCCAAATCTTTCCTTGGAGGCACTTCCCGATCCCTCTTTGCTGTGCTGTCAGCCTCACACATTGATTCCATCCTTTTTTAATCCACAGATAAATCCCTAATTAATATCCCCCTGCTTTCCCAGCTCTGTTCAGAGCTGGGACACTTTGGGCATCTCTGACTCACCATCTTCCTCCGAGTTTTTGCTTGAACTACTCAAAAAAAAAAAAAACAAACCCACAACAAACCTCTTGATGGCTTGACATTCCAAAGGCCTGAGTAACGTTTCCTTGTTATTGTTTTCTTCCTGCCTGTTTCCATCTGTCACTTGTTTACACGCTGGAACTGGGAATTGTTTGGGGGACACTCCAGCTGATGATTTGCTCAGAAATGAGCCAGAGGAGTCCTGGGATGTGATGAGGGTTGGACAGAGGGGAGAGAGAACTTATTGTTAATAACCCAGGCCTGTTTTAGTGTTGGTTCAGTGCAGGAAAGCCAAATCCTGTGGAATGGGAGACTCCTGCTGTTCTGCTAACAGCAATCGAGTGTTAATTGAGTGCCTGCCCAGCTCCCTAAATGAACCTCCAAATCACTGCCCAGAGGAAGGCCAGTGCCATTATTCCCAAACAATGAGTTTCCTGGGGGAAGCCTGTAGCTACACCTAGCAGATGACTTATAGTTATATTACAACGTGCATTTAAGAGCTTAAATCCTGAACAGACAAATCCTCTTGCTGGAAAACAGCTGGAAAACAGCCCTGGCTCCCTGTGGGCGTGCAGGGACCTCAGCAGAGGTGAAAGGCCACACGTGTGTGTGGGGACAGGTGCTGGCTTTGAGGTGTGGTTTTGTGTTTGCCCACGGGCAGGATTCCAGACAGGGCAGCATTCCAGGAGCTGCTGGAGCACTGATTTCTTGGGAAAAGGGGCCTTAGCTGTGCTGGGCACTGATGAGACCTCACCTCGAATCCTGGGGTCAGTTCTGACACTCCAGCAATGACCCTGAGGGGCTGGAGTGTGTCCAGGGCAGGGAGCAGAGCTGGGAAGGGTCTGGAGCCCCAGGAGAATCCCTGAGGGAGCTGGGAAGGGGCTGGAGAATCCCTGAGGGAGCTGGGGAGGGGCTGGAGAATCCCTGAGGGAGCTGGGAAGGCTCTGGAGCCCCAGGAGAATCCCTGAGGGAGCTGGGAAGGGTCTGGAGCCCCAGGAGAATCCCTGAGGGAGCAGGGAAGGGGCTCAGCCTGGAGCACAGGAGGCTCAGGGGGCCCTTGTGGCTCTGCACAGCTCCTGACAGGAGGGGACAGCCGGGGGGAGTCAGGGGACAGGGACAGGAGGAGGAAATGGCCCAGGGTTGTGTCAGGGGAGAGTCAGGTTGGACACCAGCAGGAATTTCTCCATGGAGATTGTGGTCAGGCACTGGAAATGCCCAGGGAATTTCGGAGTGCCCGTCCCTGGAGGTGTGCAGGGCAGGGCTGGATGTGGCACTCAGTGCTGGTGACAAGGTGGGCATTGGGCACACCTGGAGAGCTTTTCCACCCTCACCTGTGGCTCCGTGATTTTATGGAAATGTTCCCCTCTGGGTCCTGTAATTTGCATTTCCTGTGGCTCCCTCTCAGCCATGTTCCTCTGGAAGGTTATTTCCATCCCCTGGCAGAGCCTGGCAGCATCCAGGATTCCCAGATGTTGGAGCAGCTATTCATAGAAGCAGGAGTTGAGCTGGGTTAGTGTACAGTGAGCTGGGCTGTGGCTGCCTGGGATGCTGCCAGTGTCCTGCAGGACACAGGGAACAGTTCCCATCTCCATCCCGATTCCCCTGGTGCTGCAGGAGCTGCCATTCCTGGGGCAGCCTCTCCCAGATGTGCAGCACATCCTCTGCACACAGCAGCTTCTTCCTGCTGACAAAATGGGAGCTGGAAAATAACTCTCAACCAAGTGTGTGTCTTAGAATTGCACGAGAAATTAGTTTTCCAGCATTTTTTTTGTCTCTTGACTGCTCTAAGAAGTTGTTTCAATGTGCAAAATGCAGTTAAATGGAAGAACTTTACATCCTTAAGCTCCCTAAATAAAGTGTGTCAGGAGCCTGGTAGCAGCATTAATCCATGAAAAACAGTTCTGGGTGCCTCACAGTGAATATTTAACAACAAAGATACCATGAGCATCCCCAGGAAAATGGGGACAGGTTTGAGAGGCTGCAGCTCATCTCCAGAGCTCTCTTTGGCAGCAACCAAAACTCACCTTTGTAGTGAAGGTGCTGCTCCTTCTCAGTGTGCCCAGTGCTGTGGTTGTGAAAAACGAGTACTCAGTCTTTGAAAAATTAATAAAACAGGCTGTTAAATTTTTAATCAGTATCACATCTGTGAGTAGCTTTTAACCCAGATCTGTCAGGCTGGGAAGGGATCAGACCCTTCAGCCCGTGGGGAGCAGAGGGGTTTGGGTTGTGCCTTTCTCAAAGGCGCCTCTGGACCTCTCTGCCAGCTGGAGGGAGTTTCAGGATATCATTCAAAACCCTCTCTTGGCCCATGAAATGTGTCTCAATCTATTTATTTGACAGTTGTAATCCACATGGTTCCTTAGAAAAATGTCACTCCTCTGGTGCTGCTGTGTTCCTGGGTTAGAGCAGGAGCTGGAGCTTCCTCAGGAAGGGATTGCAGTGGGTTCTGAGAACTTCCATCTCATCTCTTTTGTTTCTGTGGTTTCTTTTAGGAAACACTCCTTTACATCTTGCTGTGATGTTGGGACATAAAGGTGGGTAGAACCATTTCTTTTGTTACCTCTCAGTGATCCTGAAGGTTCAGGGGCAAGAGGAAAAAAGGGCATTTTTCCATTTTCCTGAACGTGATCTTGTGTTTCAAGCTAGTGAGGTTTTCTGGAAAAAGGATGCCATGTGAATTTGGAGGAGAAGAGTGGGAAAAGAAATCTGAGCTTTATTCCCAATATCCCACCTAACCCTCTGGCAGTGGGAAGCCATTCCCCCTTTCCTGTCACTTGTCCCCAGTCCCTCTCCAGCTCTCCTGGAGCCCCTTCAGGCTCTGCCAGGGCTCTGAGCTCTCCCTGGATCCTTCTCCTCTCCAGGTGAGCACCCCCAGCTCTCCCAGCCTGTTTATTGAACTGGGAATGGAATCCAAGCTGGTGTTCCTGCTCCCTGCAGAGTGATGTTCTTGTCCCAGGCACTGTTTCAGGAGCCATAAAACCCCCTGGTGCTTGGCTGGGTCACTCAGGGCCTTTGTTTGCCCCACAGGAGGCACTTCATTCAGCAGGGAGGGATCCCCTCCTCCCCAGCCTGCCCCTGACTCAGGGCTGCTGCATCTGGAATGACCAGTGCAGCTTCCTGTGGCACCTGTGGTAGGAAAATAACCCAGGAAGTCCCTGTCTGGGTGATGAGACAGCTGGGCCTGCTCCATCACCTCCAGACAGCTCAGGGGGGCTTTAGTGACACGTGCTGGGGTGTCCCTGAGGTTGGAAACTCAAGAACCATTTCCAAGGAGCGCGTGGGGACACTGCCACCCTCCCGGGCTCCTTCGGTGTTTCATTCCACCCTCGTGTCCCCCTGTGGGTGGGGAGTGCAGCTCTTGGTTCCACACCTGGGCTGTTTGCCCTCTTTAAATCCCAAATTCCCAGGGTGTTCTGGCACACAGGGGTCTGTTGGTGCCTCAGCCCCCTCTGCCTCCCCCACACCTGATGGGGGTTGCCCCAGATCCGTGTCCCCATGGTCCATTCACCCCTTGGAGGGGGGTGAAGGCCCTGAGGTGTCTCTGTGCTTTGTGTGTGCAGCACAGAGAGCTGATGTCATACATCAAATATAAATACCCTCGTTCCGTAGTGGTGTGTGTATCTGACACGCAGAAATGTTATAAAAAGCAAAATCCACGTAGCAGGAGGGACAAGTCTTCGGTGTTATATAATTGGTGGCTGATCAGCAATTATTTTTAGTGGTAATATTGAACAGGGAAGTGCTGGAAGTACTGGCACAAATGGCTTTGTTTGTTAGAGTGAGTCAGAATGCAGATAGGTGTTGTGATGAGCTGTGTAATATCTCTGATATGAAGTGCTTTGCTAGAGTTTTGTTCTGACTGCTGCATCCTTTCCTGTAAATAACTGTGGCTGTTTTGTCCCAGAATGTGCCCACCTGCTTTTAGCCCATAATGCTCCAGTAAAGGTGAAAAACGCTCAGGGATGGAGCCCTCTGGCCGAAGCCATCAGCTATGGAGACAGACAGATGAGTAAGCACCTCTTCATTCATCCCAGTTTGCCACTTAATCCCAAACTGGGGCTCATTCAGAACAGGAAAGTGGAGCTCTCAAGCTGGGTTATTTTCCCACAGCTCTCTGGAGGGTTTCTCTTAATCAGCTGAACATTTTCTATCTGAACATGATCAGGGACATCATTTCCTTGATAAGAAATTGCACTGGCTTACATAAGCAATCTGTTAGCTCTGCTCAGACTGGGGGGACTGGGGCAGCTCTGCAGAGCGTGTTCTGGGTTTGGGATGGGAGTGATCCCAAATGGATCTGGGCTGGCTGGGATCATCTCCTTGGAGCTGCTCCCTGTGCTCACAGCTTTGTTTATGTATCACTTGCCACACCTGGGCTGCTTTTAGGCTGCATCTCAACAGGCCAGTGGGAAAATAGAATTTATACATTATGTATTATTCAAATGTTATTTATTCACCTCAGATGTGGAATGGCAAAAGGGAGTTATTCTGCTGCTGCTCACTGGTGATGTTAATAGTATTTGGTATTACCATGTGGGCTGGTGCATTCCTAGAGCAGAAAACTCAATATATATTACATATATAAATGTATTATTAATATATTAATGCACTAGTTTATAATCTACCAACAACATTTTCATGTCAGCTGCTCACTACTGATTTTCTCAGTGGAGTAAATGTTACACATATTCAGTATATCTGTATCCACATGTTTACTAGTACCTGTGTAAAACCCTCCTGCCATGATTCTGTAGTTCATTTTACAAACAATTATTGAGCCTTTCCTTCCTGGGGTGATCTGAGCAGGTTAATGTGCACTTCCTGTAACTGGGGTTAATTTCTCAGGTCTGATGAAATGTTCCATTGCATTGTTGGGTTTAAGACCTCAAATAAGACACTCACCCATAATTACCAGACAAACAGAGTTCATGGGTTAATTCCTGTGTAGTTTCAGCACTCCTGAGGAAGCTCAAGCAGCAATCCAGGGAAAGTGTTGAAGAGAAGCGACCTCGGTTATTGAAAGCCCTGAAAGAGGTGAGCTGTGCTGACAGAACCAGGTGGGGTGCAGAGCAGTGACCTGTGCTCTGAGCCTGGACACTCAGGAGAACTGCCAGGAAGGTTTTTCCATGTTTTTACAAATCTTTTTCTCTTAAAAACCATCTTGGCTCTGTTTCAAGGGGTCACATAATTCTTTTTATTTTAAGGTAATACTTCCTTTTAACTTCTAGAAATTAAAATAAAAGGTTTGTGTAAGGCAGACCTGCTCATCATCTTTGCAGTCTCACAGTTAAAGAATCTCTATTTCATTAGAGATTTTTAAGGCTTTCTTAAATCCTGGTATCAGTTAATAATTTCCTGGTCTGTTCAGTCCCCAAATAACTTGCCCGGTGATGGAGGAGAGTTTTGGTTTCATTCTCCATCAGCATCCAGCAGCCAATTCCCCTTGGGCACAGTGAAATACTGCTCAGTTTGGGGACAGCAATGTGTAGAAATCTGTAGTTATTTCTCAGAATTAAATTGTCCCTGTGAAAGCTGAGCTGGGGTCCCTGAGCACCTCGTGGTGGGCTTGGCTCTGGCTCACACGTGCTCTGGAGGCACGGGAGGTCTGACCTGATGACTTCACATTTCCACAGGGCCAGGGGCAGTTGGTGTTTGCAATACTGCTGCCTGAAACCTGACTCATTAATTATTGTATAATTAATTCTAATTCCGTGGGATTGGTTGGGGTCAGTCAAAGCAAGCAGAGAGCTCCGTAGGTGTTTTTCAAACACGTGTTTACAATAAATCTTTTGCAATCCAGGGCTTGATAGTTGAATTAGTATTAATAGATGATGAAAAATGTGAGTTCAAATGAGTTACATCATTTTGTCATTATTGATTCTGCTGCAGTAAAGCTTCAGTGGTGTCTAAATTCAGTACAAATTCAAGTACAACATTAGAGAAAGTTTTCTCTGTTTGCCAAACACAACTTCTGCCTGTCTTCCAGCAAATTTTACAGTTATTTCGCCTGAAAAGCTTGTTAACACATTTTTCTTTTCTTCTCAGCTAGGTGACTTCTATCTAGAGCTTCACTGGGATTTTCAAAGTTGGGGTGAGTGCTTGCATGTCCCTTCCCCGGGGAGACTCTGCAATCAGCCTGCAGCACACTTGTTCTCTGCTTTGTGCTGGAGCTGCCACAATCCAGTGCCTGAGATCTGAGTCCTGAGGAAAGGACACACAACTTTTTCTAGACTTATTTTTCCTTACTCACTTTTGGGGCTGAATTCTCTCATCCAGTGACTCAGGAAGAGGGGCAGTAGCTCCTTGCTTTAAGAACCTGGCCCATGGAAGGTGTCCCTGCCCTGGCAGGGGGTGGGGTGGGATGATCCTTAATGTCCCCCCAGCCCAAACCAGTCTGGGATTCCATGATTTTATGTGTTTTATTCATTTAGTAATTAATATTAGTACTTTGGACCATTTTAATGCTTGTGGCTGTTCTGCTTTAATTGGAGCCAGGCTTTCCCTTGATGCATTATATAAACTGTGGAATAATATAAATAATATATATAATATAAATATAATAATATAAAACTGTGGAATTATATAAACTGTTAAATCCCAGAATTCAAACTGTGAACAGCCACAGTTATTAGGATTTATGAATGGTTTACCTGTGATGGAAACACAAATTCTATCTGATATTGGAAGCAGGGTGTGGAATTACAATTACAAAAGAATCAATTTTATCAAATAGAAATACCCCTGATGCTGGTTGTGTTTGATTGAGATGATGATGGAAAATGCTGTGTTTGCATTAAAACACATCCAGAATCGAGCTGAAATGGTTTTAATGGGGATACTTTGCAGAGGAATCTCAGTGCCCTGATTGCCTTTTCTCTGCCTCCTTTAGTGCCTTTACTTTCCCGAATTCTGCCTTCTGATGCATGTAAAATACACAAACAAGGTATAAATATCAGGTGAGTGCTGCTTTTGTACCCAAATTCTTCTGTGCCAGGGAAAAGCTGGATCCCAGTGGGCCTGACAGAATCCCTGGGGAGCCTGGGCACATCCATGGCACAGCACTGTGCCTTGGAATTTCAGGCTCTCTGATTATCTCTTTTGAGCTGAATTTAACTTAAATATAGAGCAAGAGCAGTTCAGCTGGATAAGGCTTTATCTACCAGACATGCCAGTGAAAAGCAGGGATTGGGGATTTACAACACAATTGCAAATAAATGCCAGTTTTTTGTGGAGAAATGTTGCTTTTCCAGTCTGTAGTTTAAAAAAAAAAGTGATATAATGTCTCTCTTTAAAGTGTTTAATGTGACAAATTCACAAACTCAGTAGGGGGTTTCAGGAGTCTCTCCAAGCTCAGCTTTTCAACTGATTTAGTTTGGAATCAAATGTATTTTCTTTAGGGGCCAAAATTTAAAACAAAGAGGCAAGAACATGATCCTGGAGATTCAATCTGTCAAAATTTTTATTCAAAGGGCCAGCTTGGGTGTGTAAAGTAAATTTTTAGGTGAAATTTGAGTCTGGGGCTGTTGCTTTCCTTCTCATTTCTGAATGCTCTGGCTGTATGAGGCCTGAACTGAGGGGAAATAGATAAATACAGGTTTTTCCTTGGAATCAGAGGCAAATCTATGAGGAGTTTTAATCCCTCACCACTTAGAGTTGAATTCACCCAGTTCAGGTTTTTTAACCACCTTTTTTATGAGAAATAAATGCTCTGGCAATGCTGGATCTGAATTGCTGCAGAGATCCATGGCCTTGGCTCCATCTTCTTCCAGTTATTCAGGTCTGCAGGAGCATTTCCTTGGTGTTGGTGAGGGAGAAAAACAGAAATAGCAATAAAAATAAGTCAAATTTTCAAAAATGAGTTTGTTTCTGAGTCCTCTTCAGATTTTGGGTCACGTCCCAGTGTTGTTACTCAAGTCAGGGCCCTGCTGAGGAGTTGTTTCTCAGTGTGTAGCACTGAATAAACTCTCTCTCCCCCTCCCCTCCTCATGCTGGCAGTATTAAATACAATTTTCTGAAGAAAACTTTACCTTTATAGCAATTTTTTGCTGATTTCTGCATCCAGGCTTCACTTATGAAATCCTATGAAAACTGAAATCCTTTATGTGTTTGTTTGCCATTTAAAAAAATTCACTTTCCTTCTTGAAAGCTGAATTTCCTCCTTCATTTATGGGTAATTTTTGTGAAATTTGGGGTTGTTTTCACAGGCTGGACACAACTCTGATAGACTTTACTGACATGAAGTGCCAACGAGGGGATTTAAGCTTCATTTTTAACGGTGACGCCCCACCCTCCGAATCTTTTGTAGTTTTAGACAATGAGCAAAAAGTTTACCAGCGAATACACCACGAGGTAAAGCTCTGGGAAAGGGGGTGGGACACATCCCAGGCTTTTTTGGGAATGTATCAAACAAAATTTGCCTCAGAAACACCCAAAGAACTGCAAACCAAAGAATTTTTTCCTCAGTTATTCCAGCTTGAGCTGTGAAGGTGACATGGAATTTTGTGAGGAAAAGCAGCTTTGAATCCAGATTTCTGCTTAAGGAAAAGCTGGAATGGGGAAAGATTGGAAAGCTGTGGTTTAAATTATGATGTGCTGCTTTTAGTTTTTCCACTGGGCTTAATTTAGGTGTCCTCAGGTGGGTTTTCAGACCTGTTCCCACTGCTTTGCATCCCTTTAGTCACTCCATGGCCAGTTCAGCTGATAACAACGTGAAGGTCTGAGTCACTGGACCCCCTGTAATTAGTCAAGTCTTTAATTGCAGCTTTATCCCCCAATCACTTAAGCAGATGGGTTGTTGCCTGTGCAAAGGGTGTGGCTGCTGAGCTGCTGCACAAATCCCATTGGGATGCTTTATTCACATTAATATTCAAGATTAAACTGTTTGGAAACCATTTGGCCAGAGGTTTTATAAAACCGCTTGAAAATTCAGGAAATGCTGCTTCTGGGAAAAGATCCAAAGGACCAGGCTTATGGATTTGTATTTATTGGTGTATCTTTAGGAGAAGCAATCGTTGTTTGTTAAGTTCTGCTGAGCATTTTGGAATTTTTCTTCCAGGAATCTGAGATGGAGACGGAAGAGGAGGTTGACATTTTGATGAGCAGTGATATTTACTCTGCCACCTTATCCACCAAATCCATCACGTTCACACGGGCCCAGACGGGCTGGCTCTTCAGGGAGGACAAAACTGTGAGTGGGAGGGAAGCTCAGAGCCTGCTGCTGGGCAGGAGGGAGGGGGGAAAGGCCCTGCAAGAAGCACTGGAGCAGATTTCCTGCAGAAACTGTGGCTGCCCCATCCCTGGAAGTGCCCAGGGCCAGGCTGGACAGGGCTTGGAGCAGCCTGGGACAGTGGAAGATGTCCCTGCCTGTGGCAGGGAGTTGGAATGGGATGGGCTTTGTGTTCCCTTCTGGCCCAAACCAATCCAGGGTTCTGAAAGGATGAGTTGTTCAGGACAAAGGAAAAATCCCTCTCCCTGTATCCCCAATTATCACAAGTTCATTCCTTGTGGAATCTCTCTGCTGGACTGCCTTCAGCAGCAGGAAAAAGGAGGAAGGAAGATTCTGTGGCTGCTGGGCAGATTGTCCTGGGAATGGTTTTTTTCCAGGAGGATCTCTGCAGGTTCCAGGGAGTGCAGGAAGGCTTCTGTACATTCCTGCTGGAGGAAGGCANCAGGGCCAGGCTGGACAGGGCTTGGAGCAGCCTGGGACAGTGGAAGATGTCCCTGCCTGTGGCAGGGAGTTGGAATGGGATGGGCTTTGTGTTCCCTTCTGGCCCAAACCAATCCAGGGTTCTGAAAGGATGAGTTGTTCAGGACAAAGGAAAAATCCCTCTGGGGATGGGAGTGCTCTGGAAAGGGATTTCACTTAAATTCTTCAACAGTCTCTGTCTTAAAGCTTCCCTTCATAAGAAGGACCTGTTCCTGCTGGATTTTTGGGATTGCCCACTGCCAGCCCATGTGGGGGGCTGGGGGAATTCCAGCTCAATCCCCAAGTTCCCTTATTGCCGTTATTTGATACTCAAGAATCAAAATGTTTTTATTTTGTCCTCTGTGAGTCATTAATGTCCTGATTTTTCATGCAGGAAAGAGTAGGAAACTTCCTGGCAGATTTCTACTTGGTGAATGGGCTTGTGTTGGAATCCAGGAAAAGAAGGGAACATCTCAGTGAGGAGGACATCCTTCGGAATAAAGCAATCATGGAGAGCCTGAGCAAGGGGGGAAACCTCATGGAGCAGAATTTTGAGGTACAATTGATAAACTGCCCAGGATGTGGGAGAATAATCTTGCACACCGCTCCTCATGGTGCAAAATACATCAATAATGTTTGTATTTTCTTTTGATTGGCATAATCTAAAAATCATAAACATGACCCACAAGTATAATTTTGGTGATGCATTAATGAGTTAGCCTGATTAGTGCACACAGGGAGGGATTTCTGTGGTTATATTGGGTATTCAGCCTTAATTTGTCTCTTAGAAGAGATGAGAGGTTTGGCTGTGGCAAATCAACTTCGGATTCTTTCAGACCCAATGTTGATTGTTGGGAATGAAAGGGAAGCCAGAAAGGCAATCGTGCTCCTTTGAGCTTCATTAAAATGGGAGGAAGCCTGTGATTAGCACCAGGAAATCAAGAGCTCTTCAGAACGAGCCAGGCTTCAGCTGGGAACACACACAGAGCTTTTAAAGTGATTAATTCATTTCTGCGTGAGCTGGAGCTGCTGCCTGGGCACTCAGAGCCCTGAATTAACTCATGGTGGGGGAGCAGCACAGCCCAGTCCTGTAGAAAGTGCCCTTGGAGGGCAGACACCTCGGTGGGGGCTGGGATGGGCAGGGCAGGGGCTGGGGCTGGGGCTGAGGGGCAGCTCCAGGTGGGGATGTCAGAGCAGGGGCAGCTCCAGGTGGGGATGTCAGAGCAGGGGCAGCTCCAGGTGGGGATGTCAGAGCAGGGGCAGCTCCAGGTGGGGATGTCAGAGCAGGGGCAGCTCCAGGTGGGGATGTCAGAGCAGGGGCAGCTCCAGGTGGGGATGTCAGAGCAGGGGCAGCTCCAGGTGGGGATGTCAGAGCAGGGGCAGCTCCAGGTGGGAATGTCAGAGCAGGGGCAGCAGCGCTGAGCTGAGCTCTGCTTGTCGCCCAGCCCGTGCGCCGGCAGTCGCTGACGCCGCCGTCCCCCAACACCATCTCCTGGGAGGAGTACATCTCTGCAGAGAGTGGCAAGTGAGTGCTGCTGGCTCTGCCAGGGCTCCCAGGGACTCCTCTGGGTGCCTGGCATGGGCCTGGGGGTTTTGGGCTCTCCTCTCGGTGGGTGCTGCTGGTGTGTGGTTCTGTGGGGAGGGAGGAGCGCCGCGTTTGGTGTCTCAGTGTTCTCCAGGGGGCTGGGAAGTGATCCTGGTGTGTGGGAGCAGTGTCAGTGCCTCAGCTGCAGGCAGGGGATCCTGGAGTGATTTGGGTTGGAAGAGACCTTAAAGCCCATCCAGTTCCGCTCCCTGCCGTGGGCATTTCTGGGTAGTTGTAAGAGACAGTTAATAAACACTTCCTGTAGGGTTTAGTAACACCATGTTTATGAGGAATTATTTTATTGGAGTAGTTTTCCTGGTTTTGTCTTGTCTCCTGGTTTAGCAGAACTCAGAGTAATCTAAATTAAGGGGTTTTTTATCTTTATTCTGCACAGCTTTACAATAAAGCAAACCCTTTGAAAGTAGGGATTCCTCCCCAGTGTTTTCCAGCCCACGTCTGTTTTCCTTCCTGTAAACCCAGGATTTCTCTGGGAGTCACTGACTTTGCCTCTCCCTCACAGAGCTCCTCACCTGGGCAGGGAGCTGGTCTGCAAGGAGAGCAAGAAAACCTTCAAAGCCACGATAGCAATGAGCCAGGAATTCCCCTTAGGAATCGAATCGTGAGTCAAAGCTTCAGGCCATGGGAGTTATTCCTGTTGGGAATGTTTTAATGTGGTCATGAACTGCTGGACCCTCCAGACCCCCAGGACTGGGAGCTGCCAATGCAAAGCTGGGGGTGCACTCAGGCTGTTGAGCAAGGAATCCCTTAAACTGGGAGCTGCTGGGGCTGGGGGAGGAGCCAGGCCCTTACCTGGCTTGATAAGAGCAGAGTTTTGGGCAGGGTTATCAGCAGCTGGTGCCTGATCCCACAGAATTCTGAAATGGTTTTCCCCATAATAAATTTTAGCACAGAATTGTGTCCTCTAGACCAGTGCAAAGCCAGGTCAGTTCCACATGTCCATGGGGAAGGGGGGTGGTACCTCATCCCTCATCTCCTGTGGAAAATGAGGACAAGGACTTGTTTTCCTGGTGTTGGTTTGTTGTAATTCTGGATGGGGGGTGACCCTGAAGCCCTGGGAAGGAGAAGGGGGATGATGTCATTGTCACCTGGGCCCTTTGGATCGTGGTTTCCTGTTCCAGAGGGACAGGGTGTGGCAGGAGGATCTGTCACGGGCTCTGCTCTCCTTTGCAGGTTGTTGAATGTCTTAGAAGTCATTGCACCCTTCAAGCACTTTAACAAACTTAGAGAATTTGTTCAAATGAAGCTTCCACCAGGCTTTCCTGTCAAATTAGGTAAGAGCACACAGCAACTCCCGGGGCTTTATATCTCCAGAATTTTAGGTTGGAAAAGCCCTCTGAGTCCAACCATTCCCCAGCACCGCCAAGGCCACCACTGCCCCATGTCCCCAAGTGCCACACCCACAGGGATTTTAAATCTCTCCAGGCATGGGGGCTCCTCCAGGGCTGGAAAACCCTTTCCAAGAGAAATTTCCCCAAATATCCAATCTAGATCTAAACATGTGCATTTATTCTTGTGATATGTTCAGAAGGTCTGTTTTTGGAGTTTTGGGGAAGAACTCTCACCTAGGAATGTGTTGCTGGAGAGTTGAGGAGCACAGAAGTGCTGGGGCCTTGCTCCAAGGGCAGTGGGATGTGCTGGATTATTCCTGCACTAGGGGAGGATCTCAGGTGTGCAGTATTTCGTAACATGCCTGTGTTTCCTTTTCCTCAAGGATTTCTGGTGATAGATTTAAGTGACAAAATACAAAACTATTGCACTTGTAACAGATGGAAATGTCTAGAATCAGCTTATTCATGGGGTAGATGATCCCAGAAGCAGCAGCCCCTTTCCTAAGGGCTGCAGGGTTTCTGGAATTGCAGGTAGGCTGTGCTCTACCTCTGCCAAATCTGCACAGCATTCCAGAGCAGTTTGGCTTGGGAACGACCTCAAATTCCAGGGACACCTTCCACCACCCCAGGCTGCTCCAAGCCCCGTCCAGCCTGGCTTGGGCAGTGCCAGGGGAGGGGCTGGTGCCGTTCCTGGCTTCCCTGGCCTCACTGCCGTGTCCGTGCCCGCAGACATCCCGGTGTTCCCCACCATCACGGCCACTGTGACCTTCCAGGAGTTCCGCTACGACGAGTTCGACGGCTCCATCTTCACCATTCCCGAGGACTACAAGGAGGATCCCAGCCGCTTCCCGGACCTCTGACGGGGCTGGGCCTTCCTGGGGAGCATCCAGCCTGGACCCCAGGGCGAGGGAATGGCTGCACCCACAGCAGAGCGGAGCCCTGGGGCACGGGAAGGGATGGACTCGGCTGCTAAGGGAAAAGGAGCAGCAGTGCAGATGTGCTGGTACTGCTCCGGGCACCCAGCCCCTCCAGCTCCCCCTTCCCACAGCCTCCTGCTGCCATTCCCCTTGGCACAGCCAGTCCTGGCTCGGGAGCTGCCACCCCAGCTGGGAGGAGCTGCTGGTTTTTAAATTTTTTACACTTGTGGTGATCCACGAGGCGCTGCTGGACCTTGGCACCGAGCTGGGCGCGGGGCTGGGGTGAGCTCCCCTGTCCTTGCCGTGCTCCCTGTTCCCTGAGCTCGCAGCTCAGCCACGGAATGTTGGAAGGTATCCCCAAGGAATGCCTTGGCTGTAGATGAATGAACCAAATGGGCACCACTGGCACTTGGATTTCCTCCTGCACCCCAGGGCAGAGCCCCTGTGCCCTGCAGGGAGCGTGGCACCTCTGGAGCACCAGCCCAGCCTGGTGCTGTCCCTGCCTGATCCCTTCATTCCTCCTTCCCTGCCTGCTCTCTGCTGCCTGTGCTTTTGGGGAGCACTCCTGGGCTGCCTGGCCAGGAATGTCACTTGTTAATCCTTTATTTGACCCTCACTTGGGAGAGGTGTCCCAGGAAGGCCGAGCACCACCAGGTCAGTTGGGAAAACTGGGATGCACAGAGGCACGGGGAGAGGCTCAGGCGTTCCCCCTGCTGCAGGAGGAGCTTTCCCTGCACTGGGGCCATCGTGGTGCTCACAGGCAGCTTTCACTGGGGTGTTTCCACATTCATTTCCTGCCTCTTTGTGTTTTAATCAGAGAATCCCAGGCTGGTTTGGGGTGGGGGGACCTTAGAGCTCATCCTGTCCACCCCCCCTTCATGGGTGTTTCAGTACTCCAGCTCCTTGAGCTTATTCCCATTCCCAGTTGTTCCAGTCTCCTCATCTAACAGTAATCCACCTTTCTGGGGTTTGTTAGGCAAGATTTGGGCAGAAGGCTGATGGTGCTATTTGTTTGTATGAAGAAATTTAGATTCAAGTGCTGTGGTGTCAATGTACAAAAATGTAAATATTTTCCAAATTATATTCTTTGTGCACTGTAGGTAAAACTTTTTCTGGAATTCCATAGAGTTAAGGATCAAAGTTTATAATGAAGAGGATCATTGATGCTCAGTGGAGGGAACAGCTGTGCTGAGCACGAGGGACAAGGGAGGGGCTCAGCACAGGGCGAGGTGTCAGGCACACCTGAGAGCAGGGAATTCCAAACTGCTGGAATCCCTGATCCATCCCAAAGAGGCTGCTCTGGGGAGGGACACGGAGAGGCCCAGGGAGTCACTGTCAGCAGAGTCCAGGAGCACTGGAGTGGGAGGGTGGGCTTGGTCCTTTCCCAGCCCCTCTGTGAACCTGGGGAACAGGGGAGCACTGGGATCTGTGGGAATAGGGAAACTCTGGGACAGGGAAGCTCTGGGACAGGGGAGCAGTGCAGCTTTGTTGTTAATTCAAACTCAAATCCAAAATAAAACTTTAGGGAAAAGAAGCAAAGGGAAGCGACTCCTGCAGTGCTGTGCCAGGGCAGGTGTGGAGCATCCTCTGGGAATGATGGAACTTGTTCTCCCAAGTCATGATGAATTCCTGGCGTGTTTCACACCTCTGGGATGAGCTGACAGTCTGTGCTGCTCCTGGGAGCCAGGTGGGATCCTCTGGGACACACTGGGAATGTCCCTGGGGCTGGGCTGGAGCTTGGACCGGTGCCCTGGGGCAGCACAGGGCTCTGTCCCCTCCGGGGGTCCCCTGTCCCTCCCAGGGCTCCCCTCAGGATGGTTTGTGTAGCTGCAGGACCTGTGCCAGGTGCCACACAGGGCACCCCATTCCTTGGGAATTCCAGTGAAGGTCAGAGGTTCCTCCCGAGGTGAATGTCAGAACTCCCTCAGTGGGACAGGGAGGCTCCATGGATTTGTTTCTTTGTGTTTTTGGTTACCCCAAATTCATCCCTGGCTCCGTGGAAGCGTCGCTGGGGCTGTGGGGCCTGGGCAGTGCAGCCACTGCTGGATCCCAGGGTGGATCCTGGGCTTGGAGCTGGAAAACAAAAAGGGATTTGGGTGGCTGCCTGTGGGATTGAGGCTCCTGTAGCTCCATCCCCTCTGGACCAGCCCCTGCTGGGCGCTGGTGGCCGTGGGGTGTCTGCCCAAAGCCCAGGGCAGGTCCTGGAAGTGTTTCCTGTGGTTCCTGTGGCCTCTGGCTGCAGATCTGGGGGATTTTCACCCCCAGGACACGGCTGCTCCCTGGGACACTTGCAGGCTCTGCAGGAAGGGTTGCAGGAAGCTGCTCCTAAGGCTCGTTCTGCCTTGGAGTGTGGGCACAGCTTTGGGGCTGTCCTTGTTCTGGTTTATCCCAGGGAATCCCGGCTGCTCCTGCTCTCCCCATGGAGCTGAGGGATGGGAATTTCCCCCTGGGTTGTTCCCCAGCTCCCAGGGCAGCCCCCTGGGCTCCCAGAGCTGCTCTCAGTGCTTTTCCCTCCTCCTGGGATGTGTTTCCTGGCTGAACATTCCAGCTGAGGAGTTCTCCCGTGCAGGGACACCTGGGCAGGTTTCCCGATGGATGCACTGCAGGATTCTCAGTCAGGGACACCGGGCTGAGCCTGTGGATCCCGGGGCTGCCCACGTTGAGATCCATGTTTATATCCGTGTTTTCTCCACTAAAGCCTGTTGTTGTCACTGGGTTGTGCTGCATGGACACAGGGAATGTTCGTGGGCCCGGGTGTGTCCAGGGTGTTCCCAGCCCTGTGTGGGGCAAGGGTCCCTCCCCTCTCCCGTGAAATCCCTTTTCCAAGCAGGATCGATCCAGCAGAGCCTCACCTCGGCTTGTCCAGGCCAGGAGTTAGAGGAGGGGTGAGCACAGATCCATGGATTGTGTCCGTGGCCTGGGAATGTCAGGGGGAGCAGGAGCAGCCCCCTGCACACCCCAGGGCAGGAGGAGGAGGGAGCTGGACCAGGCTGCTGGGAATCACATCCCGCTGCTCCAGGGGGGTCGGGGCTGCCCAGGCTGGGGCTCCCCTCCCACCACATCTTTTTTTTCCTGAGGTTTTTTATGGCTCTTAAAAGACAACCAGGAATTCTGCTCAACCCAATTCCGACCTCACTGCGGAAGGATCCCGCGGGTTGTTTCTGAACCAAACTGTTCCTCTGGTCTTCCAAGCTCTGCTCTGTCCGTGGCAAAGGGAACCCCCTGGATCTCCTCTCCCGGAGCTGCTGCCCAGCACTGCACTCCCAGCACAGCAATTCCCGATTCCTGCCCCCAGGCCGTTCGTCCCGCCCCGATGTGTTTGTGCTGGAATCCCACCGGATTCCCTCGCTATTCCCTCTGTTATTTTACTGTCTCTGCTCCTGAGTTGTGATTCCCACCAGGAGAACTGCGTTATTTAATCCGGATTAACCAATTCCTGTAATGCTGCAGTTTCACTTTTCTTTTCCTGACAGTTTGTAACTCCCATGGAAAACGAGTCACCTCTCTTGCGTTTTCCTGTCGTCTGCTCCCCGGTTTTCTCTTCCCCTCACTCATAGTCACTTTGGGTTGTATCATTTGTTAGAATAAAGACCAAACTATGCTGTTGGATTTGGAAACTGCTCCACCTGTGCAATCCAGGCTTCCCTCTCCTGTCCCGGTGTTCCCGGGCCTTGGAGGGGAGGGAATGAGCTCCTGCTGCTGCGTTCTGCAAGGGCATTTTCTTGGTCATTTTTTAAATAAAATCCTGCATTTTCATTACAGCCTCTTCTCGGCCCTCTGAATCCCAGGTTTCTTGGGGAAAGGATGCGGGAGCAGTTCCTGGCCTCACCCAGAGCTGAGGGAGCAGGGTGGGAGCAGCTGCCCGGGAGGGAGGGAGAGGGGAAAGGAGCCTGAAATTCACGGAACTGTGCTCAGTCCTGCCAGAGCTTTCACCTCCTCCATGCAGGAATGGCCTCCCTTGGATCACAGGCTGGGACCGTTCTGGGGGAATGGAGAGCAAAGCCTGGCGGGCCATAGAGGCTTTGGCCTTGCAGGAGGGTTTGAGGGGATTTTTGGTTTGGTGTTTTGGCTTTGAGGGAGACTGTTTGGGGTTTTTGGGTTCTTCTGGGTTTGGGTGTTTGGTTTTTTTGAGGGAGGGCTGGGGGCTTTTTGTGGGGGGAATTCGGAGGGATGGGGTTGGGGATTTCAAATTTTTAAACTCAGCCTTGCTCTCCTGCCCCCAGGATCAGCCCCTGAGCTCAGAGAGATATCAGGGCCTCCCTCTGCAGGTACAGATCTGCTGATTGAAAATCTCCTGTTCTAAAGGGGCAGGGAAACTTCCAGGAAGGGCTTCAGCCAGTGCCAGTTAAAACAAAGATTTTCAAACTGCAGTTGTGGCCCTGAGGTTGCTCTGCCTGCTCCCTTCTCCCCCGAGCCTTCTCTTGCTTTTCATCCCCCAGCACTCCCATAAACCTCCCCATGCCCATTTTAACCCATTTCCGTCCCAAAAGTAAAATAATTCCTTCTTCACTGTAACAGGGAGATGGAAAAGTCCCCGGTAAGGAATGAGGTAAAGTGTGGTGCAGCCAGCAGTGGAAATGAAACCCAGCAGTTTTCTAGGAAGAGGAGTTGAAGTTTCAGGGTTTTATTATCAAAGTTTTGTAAAACATTTTCCGAAACTGTACATCGACATGGCACAGACTGTCGGCTACTTTTGTCTCTTTACCTGCACAAAAGTAAAAGCTCTGGAGCTGCTGGAACTAAGGAACAGCTTTGGGTAACTACTCTGCAAATACCATGGGATCACCGAGTGCGGGAGGGAGGGAACGGCCGGGACAGGAACACAAATTTATCCGTTTGTACAACTTGAGATCAAGTAAAAAGTACATTATCAATGGACTTGCTTTAAAAACAGACCAAGGTCATTTTAAAATGCACTCCCTGCTGCAGCGGGTGAGCTCCTGAGCCCCCAGCCCCGGCTGAGGCTGCTCCCCCGACCCTCCCTCACTGGGCACGGGCAGCATTCCCCTTCCCGAGGTCGGCCCCTTCCAGCTCGCCCTGGGTGGAGCTGAACGGACACGGTGGAGAGAGAGCCCTCAGGAAGGTCAGGGCACAGAACCCTGGGCAAAGCCAACCAAATCCCACCGGGAAACCAAACCCAACCAAGCCCAGCATGTGGCTTAAAACCAGAACTAAAGCCAAGAGCACAAAGAGCTGGTGCAATCCAAGGCTGACCCCAGAGTGTCCGGGAGGCCCCTGGCGGCCCCTTGGTGGCTGCAGGGCAGGGGGGCTGAGCCAGGGCATTCCCACAGGGCAGGGGGGCTGTGCCACATTCCCAGGGCAGTCCCAGAGGGCAGGGGGGGCTGTGTCACACTCCCAGGGCAGTCCCAGAGGGCAGGGGGGGCTGTGCCACACTCCCAGGGCATTCCCACAGGGCAGGGGGGCTGTGCCACACTCCCAGGGCATTCCCACAGGGCAGGGGGGCTGTGCCACATTCCCAGGGCAGTCCCAGAGGGCAGGGGGGGCTGTGCCACATTCCCAGGGCAGTCCCAGAGGGCAGGGGGGGCTGTGCCACACTCCCAGGGCAGTCCCAGAGGGCAGGGGGGGCTGTGCCACACTCCCAGGGCAGTCCCAGAGGGCAGGGGGGCTGTGCCACACTCCCCACACTCCTGGGACATTCCCACACTGCTGGGCCCTGCTGGCCCTGGAGGGAGGGAAGCAGGGAGGGAGGCAGGGAGGAGGGCTGGCCCAGCCCGTGCTGCGGGAGGGACGTGGGGCCTGGCCCGGCCCCAGCGGGGCCCCCGGAGCAGGGGATCCCTGTCTCAAGCTTTGGGTGTGAGTTAGTATCGGGATGGACAGACCATGGAGAGCTCGGAGCTGGATACATCTAGGTTGAGGATTAACAAGTACAGCATAAAGGATCAACTGGAGGGGCTGTGGGCGGGCTCAGTCGCTCATGTCCATGTCCTCCTCGTGGTGGTCGTCCCCGTTCACCTTGGACTCCCTGCCCGGGTCCCCGCTGCCCTTCTCGGCCCCGGGCTCCTTCCCTTTGGGGGAGGGAGCATCCGCCACCTTCTTCTCCTCCTTCTTCTCCTTCTCGCTGTCGTAGCCCTGTTCCTCCTCGTCGTAGTCCCTTGTGACCTGCTTTGCCAGGGAAAGGGACACGTTAGCACCTCCCTGTGGCCCGGGGCGGGGGGGATGTGGGGCAGGGCCGGGAGCAGCTCCAGGGCTCTTTGGAACATACTTTCACGTCCTTGTCGCTCTCGGACTTGCGGTCTCGATCCTTCTCCTTGTCTTTGCTCTTCTTTTTCTTGCTCGTTGACCGCTCCCTCTCGTCTCTGCTCCTCTCCTTGTCTTTATCCTTCTTCTTTTCCTTTTTATGCCTGGGAGGATCAGCAGGAAGAGGATGAGGCCCATCACCATCACCCATTCCATGGCTGGAAGCGTGTCCAGAGCGTCACCCACAGCAAACCCAAAGGGAAGTGGCAGAGTGCAAGTAGGGAACAGCCTCTGCTTTCAGGAAATACCCCAAATCCCAACTTCTCAAGGACAACACCACAAAGCCAAGGCAGAGCGACGCTGTGGCAAACAGAACCAAGGCATCTCCTGAACTGAAGGGCCCCCCAGGGATCATGGAGTCCAAATCCTGGACAAGAAGAACAGCAATGCTCCAGTGTTTTACAGAGGAGCACCTCGAGCTCCCCATCCTGGGACAGGGTCACAAAACACCCAGGCCACCCAAAACCTGCTGATTCCTGCTGGGCAGAGCCAAAGGGGCTGGGAATTGTGGACATCCCCTGCAAGCCCTGACCCTTGCAGCTCCGTAAAAGCAGCAGTGATTCCCCCCACACAGAATCCCCTGGGAGGCCACAATTTGGGCATCAATTTGGGCACTTCCCACCCAGACACCATTTTTTGCAGCCAAGTGTTTCCCTGACCTTCTGGGGGACGGGGACCGGGACATTTTCCGTTTGGGAGACCTGGGTTTTTTCGGGGACCGCGTCCCGCTCCGGCTCCGCCTGCGCCGCCGTTCCCTGCAGGGAGACACAGGAGCTTTGGGAATCAGGGTTTATTTGTTTAAAGCTACAAATGCATCCCTACCTCCAACCCTAGCCCTGCTCACAGGGTACTAAAGAGTTGTTAAAACTGCAAGTTAAATTTGGAAGTTTATTTAAGGAAATGAAACATTTTTGCCTGGATTTATTCCCTAAATCAGGAACAGCTTGGCAGTGACCCTGGAGCATCAAACTCTGACACAGAGCAAGGAGAAACTGTTCTAAGCCCAAAGAATTTACCTCAAACACTGCAGGAAAATGAAAGTATCCTATAGACACAGGTGGTACAGGTGCTGTTGTGCCTGTGCCAGACACATCCTCATTGGAATCATGATCCAATGGGATCCAGGCATAGTTTGGGTTGGAAAGGAACCTCAAAGCCCACCCAGCTCCTTCTGTGGGCAGTGACACCTTCCACCTTCCCTACCATAAGAGCATTTTTTTCTATTTAATATTGAAATGTATCAAAACCCTGCTGGGAACATACAGCAAGGAAAACCCCATTTCTGTACCTGCTTGTGCTTCTGGATCTTCTGGTTGTGCTGTAGCTTTTGGGGGGAGTTTTAGAACGTTTCTTTTCTTTCTCTTCCTTCTTTTTATCCCTTTTAGTAGAAGAGAGATGAAGTTTAAGTCACTTTCAAACAGCACCTCCTAATCTGCCGTACAGGGAAAGGGATGCAGAGCTGGGAGGGACAGGGGGGCTCCCCAAGCTGAGCCCCCCAGGTGCTCCAGCCCCTCCACGTCCTCCCTGCACTGAGGGCCCTGAGCTGGACATGTCACAGGGGACAGTCCCTGCCCTGCTCAGGACTGGGTTCCCTGGAGTCATTACCTGGTTTTGGATGTGCTCCGAGACCTCCTGCTCCTCTCTCTGGAGTGAGATCTCCTTCTCCTCGGACTTTTGGATCGCCTCCTGCTTCTGGATTTGGAATGGGACCTTCTCCTTGACCTGCTCCTGGAGCGTCTGCCAGGGACACCAACAGGGCAGTCACACAGGGGACACCCTGGGACTGCTCCCAGCCCGGCTGCTCAGGGCCAAGGAACCCCAAAAACCCAACCAAGGCCTCCATGCACAGCTCTCCCTGTGCTGCACAGCACACTGAAACGTCAGTAAAGCTTTAGAGCCCTAAATCAAACCCAAGGCTCTTCCCAAGAATGATTTTTGTTCCACTGTTTGTAAGGATTGCTCAGGCACCTGTGTCTGGATGAGGAAGGTGTCCTCCTCCTCCTCGAGCGCGACCTCGACCTTGAGTGTCTTCGTTTTTCATCTTTTTTGTCTGAAAAAGGAAGAGCAGAATAAAAATCAATGGGTTTTTTTAATATTCAAGAAGATTTTCTAAAGGAAGGGACCTGCAGCTTCACACAATTGATATAAATCAACCTAATTTTGCCATTTGAAAAGAAGGCTCATCTATAATTTTCTTCACAAGAAGAAAGAATCAACAGAGGACAGGGACATGTTTGTGACATAAAATAACAGTTTTATGAGAAACTGGAGAAGCCATAATTCAGAATAAAACTTTCATTTAAGTCAGTGAAAAGCTGCTGGCTACAAGGCAATGGAAAATCCTGTGAAAATCCCAGAATTTGCCATTTCCTGAGGGGCTGAAGAACCCCTCAAATGATTGTTCTGAATTTTCCACAAAAAAGTCTCAAGCCAAGCAAGAACAAGAACAGGAGCTCTGTTCTTTCCTAGAAATCATCAGGAGGCTACAGAACTGATGAATATTCTGTATTTTCAGCGTTCAAGTTTCTGCCTCTCAGATTTGGTGGCTCTGACTTTTGTGAGAGAGCTCCTGGAGTTTGTTCTAAAATCAAATCTGCTGAAAGGAGCTCCAAAAAAGAGAATTATTCACAAACTTGCTCAGATTAGGAATGGAGATAAAGGAAAGCATCCCTGAGAAGCATCAGCAGGGTGCCAAGTGGTGAGGCCAGGAAATCCACCTTCCCTTGGAACCTGAGACAGCAGCAGGAACTTCCCTCAGGGAAGCTTGGGTGTTTTGCAGCCTTCAAACCAGTGAATTTTGGGAAAATCAAGGGATTAGCTCCAGCACATTTCTGCAGGCTGATTAAAAAGCTGATAAATGATTTCCCTGCAGATCACAGGCACTGAGGCAGGGCTGTGCAGCCCATCAGCTGCTCCCACGTGCTGTGTCCAACCCCACCCTGGCTGGAATTCCAGGCTCATTCCAGGCTGGAATTACCTGGCTCTATAGCAGCAGAAATGAGGGACTGTGCTTCTCGGACTCTCTTCATGGCCTCTTCTATTTCTTTACTGGAGGTATCTGATTTCAGACTGGGGGACACGAGACCTGCAGCCACATGGTTCAACCTGGGCAACACAGAATTCCACAAATTCAGGTCTGAGGAATCCAAGGGATCCAGGTCTGCACGGTCAGACCCAGCCAGTTCACAGGGTCAGGGAATCCTGGAATGGTTTTGGTCTGGAGGGACATCAAGCCCATCTCATCCCACCCCCTGCCACGGGCAGGGAACCCTCCCCAGCCCAGGGTGCTCCAAGGCCCTTCCAAGCTGGCATCAGCTCCAGCAGGGCAGGGACTGGGCACTGAATCCCCATGGAATCCCCATGGAAACTCCCCAGCAGGGCAGTACAAAGGACTGGGAACACTGGTGCTTACTTTGGATCCACTGTGCTCATCAGTTTGAGGAGCTGATCTGCTGCGAGAGACTGTGAGGGAAAAACAAAGTTAAAAGCAGCCTGGGAGAGGTGAGAGCTCCAGAGAACGACTGGGCACTGAGCCCCTGGAAGTTTTCCCAGCTGGAAAGCCCCAGCCAAGAGGAAAGGCCAGGCTGGGGCTGCTGGCAGGGTGTGAACATCCCACACTCCGGGGCTCAGGGGCTTCATCTTCCACAGCAGCCAAAGCCAGCCCTGCCTGGGCAGGACCAGCAATAAAACCACAAATGGGCAAAACCACAAATGGATAAAAATACAAAAGGTTAAAACCACCAATGGATAAAAATACACTGCTGGGGTGTGTTGTAGCTATAATTATGTACTAATAACGTTTTGTGCACAGGTTATTTCTGTCAGTGCAGGAGAACAGAGCCCTCTCTGAGCTGTCTGTCCACTGAAGACCTCAATGGCAACTTATAAACATTTAAATATTCCATGAAAAAATGTATTTTACAGCTCTTAGCATAATCCAGGTATTATTATGATCAGTCGCTTCCTGCACTAATGGGTATTAAGAAGAAAATGTTTAATCCTCACTCATTTTTTTTTCATTTGATATTTAATTTTCACCATCATTTATTTGTTCTTCCCACATGGGAATACACAAAAAAATTTAAGTGATGGCAGTAGCAATGCATTCAATTATTGCTGCTTCTTGTTGTTGTGAAAGAGTATTTGGTTCTTACCTCTTAAATATTTTATCTATATAGATGTGATCAATATATTTATATTGATATAAATACACTCAATATTCTAGTACTTAGTACTTAAAGCCTTTTTTGTTCAGCCTTTTAACAACCTAATGAAGTTTCCTCACATTTTTGACACCTACAAAATTAAGAAGTCAAACTACTTTTTACTTGAAGAACAAGGCAGGTTCCTGGCCTGATAATGACATATATTTGAAATATTTCATTGGTATTCCCAAGTTATTCCTTGGCCCCTTCCAACACTGAATTTGATTTTCTAGCAGATATTTTTTATTCCAAGCAGAAACCAATCCCTGGAGTTTCCAGGCAGTGGCTGTGAAGTGATACAAATGAAAACCACTCTTGGAGCAGGAAAGAGGGGGGGAGTAAAGGATATTTTGGGATGAGGACATACCTGGGAGTTCAGGTTTGCTCCAGGAAGCCCAAGAGCAGCAAGGGCAGGGTCGAGAGCAGGAGCTCCTAAAGCAGCTAAAGGGACAGCACCAATCTGTGGCAGAGACAGCAGTTAGGGCACAGGCAGAGACAAAAATCAGCCACTGAGACCAGTGGGCAGGGGAAACCAGGGTGAAGGAGTAAAGCATTCCAGCAAATTGAAGGGATAGTTGAAAATGAAATTATTTTTCAGTGCTAAAATAGAAATTAATTTCAAGTTTTTGAGGCTATTGCCCCATTTCTAACTCATTTTAGGGTTGAGATGGCCACGGTTTATGTTAAAAGGCAATTGAACAATATTGCAGCCCTGGAACTGGCTCAAATTTGGTTAAAAAGCTGCTGGGAGAGGAGAAGGCTCCCTGAAGCAGCTCCTTTTGGGCCATTTCAAATGAGATGATTGGGACACACTCTGTCTTGCAAAGCTGGCAGTGCAGCACACTGCCCTAAAATGGAGGTGCAGAGCACACCCCCAGAGTGGCCTGGGCTCCAGGGGCACAGCTGCAGCTCAGGGGGCTCAACAACCACCTCCAGGATCCACAGGCACACTGGTTTTAGTGAAAGGAATCTTTTGGGCTGTATTTGGTTCTTCCAAGCCCCTCCAGGATCCACAGGCACACTGGTTTTAGTGAAAGGAATCTTTTGGGCTGTATTTGGTTCTTCCAAGCCCTTCCCTGGGTTTCTAAGGTTGAATCCAGGCTCTTCCCTGCTGAGCAGCTCCATGGCCAGGGGCTCCTTCAGCTAAGCAGGAGCTGAGGTGGGTTTGAGAAGTGCAGAATTAATGAGGCTTTATTGTGACTGATTTGCCTCCTGCACTCTGATTCTGTGCCCTGGTAGGAGCTGAGCTGTGACTCCAGCTTCTCCCCCAGCGTGCAATTCTCAGTGTTCATCTTCCACATGAATTCCTGTGGCTTCGCACAACCAGGCTCCAATTTTCCCCTCAGCTGGAGGATTAATGAAGGGAATCTCACAGCGTGGCAGCTCCTTGGACTTGAGCAATTTAAAATCTGTGAGATCTCTACAGCTTGTCACATCTGTAAAGTGCAGTGGCTGAGAGGGGTGGGAGGCACAAAGAGGGCCCTGAGAAACCAGGAAATAGGGAAATGAGGATATTCCATGAAACAACTTGTCACTGCTGTGCCCCAATTCACATCAGAGCTGTCCCAATCCATCAGGGTCGATAAACCACACCAGGAATTGAATCAACACATCAGTCCTGAAAGAAACAGCAGGAACGAAGTGGGAAAGCAGCAGAAGACACCCAGGGGCTCCCCAGCCTACCTGAGAGAGAGGGTTGGGAGTGGGCAGCAGGCCACCCCCGGGCAGCAGCCCTGCCACGGCATTAGCTGGTGCCAAGAGAGACAAAGCCTTAGTCTCATCAGGAATGACTCCTGCAGGGAAACAGCCTGGCATTAGAGAGCATCCCAGCCCAGAGGCACCAAATACACAAATACACCCAGCAAAGTCTCCCTGATACACCACCTGAGTTTGTTGAAAGTACTTATGTTGGCTAAAATACAAAGCTTGATGGCTATTAATATTTAGCATTAACTTTTTTTGTCAGAATGCAACTTCAATGGGTGACAATTTGACTGTTCCTTTTTCTCTACAAAAGGTTAAGTTTCTAGAGCAAAAAAATAGCACAATACACACTACTTTGTTGTTAACACTGCCAAGGTTTCATCACCTGTACTCGATTTTTAAGTCATGAACCAAACGTAAGCAAGCACAGTCGGTTCTCCAGGGGTGAGAGTGCTCTCAACTTTCAAAAGCTGTTTTATGAACAACGACTCGTGTCGGCTGCTTCACTACAAAGCACACAGAAAAATCAAGATACACAAGACAAAAAAAGTTGGATTTAGGGGTTAATAATATGGTACAGTTCACTATGTTTTCTTTTACACCTACCATACAAATTTTGGCAAACTTAAAGAGAAGGGATGGGTGTTTAGGGTAGGGCTTTTGCTGACGTGTCACACGGAACGCGGTCCCTGCGGCTCTCCGGGAACGCTGGGGCTGTGTCTGTGGCTGGGATACACACAGGGATGCTGGCACATTCCTTACCTGTGCAGTAAAATGCTTTTGTTCCGACATGTGCCAGCTCAGAGCACCAGCAGTGCTGCTGCCACCTGCCGTGGCACAGGGGAGCGGTGGCCCAGAGCCTGGCAGAGCCCAGGGGTTACTGCACTGCCTGCTCTGCACACAGAGTGCTCAGGGCCCTACAGCAAACAGGTGTGGAGGGAGTTTTACTCTATCCAACAGCAAAAGCCCTATACAGATGGATTAATTTGTTAATGTGCCCAAGCCCCCAGAATGAGAGTTCAATAAAACAATTGTACTATATAGTTGCAAATACCAGTAGTGTTTCTGTAATACATATTAAGAAACTGCATCTCATCATAAAACATACAATATGTACAGGGCACTTAAGAGAAACTGGATAAGCTGCAGAAGAAAACTGTTGGGTGGTATTTTCAGCAGGGCCTGGTATATAGTTCAGGCTGAACCAGGGAAAAGAACTGTAAAACACAACAACAAAAAAGAAAAACCACTGTTAAATAAAGGTAATGGTTCCTCCCACCTATACTGAGAAGTGCCGATAATCTACACAAATGTACAATACACAGCACTGAAATCTGGCTCGTGGCACTGAGCTGGCAGCACTTTAGATACCCAAAGTTATGGAGGGACAGGGGAAAAAGGTCATGGAGGCAAAGGGCAGGAATGCATAAATATATCAACATACCTACAGAGAGATTATGGGGTCATTTGGCATGCAAAATTATGTCTCAAGAGGATATTTATCAATTACAGCTAAACATTTCAAATTAGTGCAACTACAACATTTCTGGCATCTAAATACAAATCCTCAGTCTTAGCTCGAGACACCTCACAGAAGATCTGCATCCATTAAAAAAAATTCATGCATCTGATCCTCTAATTGTTTCTTTAAAAAGTTTTAAATAAACTACAATTTAAAAAAAAGCAATGAGGCCCCTCACCAGTTAATTTTCATGCTTCAAGAGCTTTTTTTACTGCTGCTTTGTTAGAACCATGAAATACTGCATGAATGTGTAGAAATGAAAGAAAAAGAAACAGACAAAAGAAACAAACATTAACCAAAGAACCTAAACACCCCCCCCAGCCATCTTTAACCTTAAGAGTTCCTTCCAAATCGAGGAATTAGCCCAGAGAAAATGACAAATACTAAACCTTACCGTAGCCTTTGTGTATAGTTCTATAACACAAAGCAACAGCCAACACCAAAGTGTCTGTGTGAGCTAAAACTCGGGACAGGGGGGGAATTATTGCACTAAACAGATAATAAACATTGGCTTTAGTGACAGGCAATAATCACACAGGTTCATTAGCACAGCAGAAATCAGAGAGAGGAGGGCCCCACTCGGCACAGGCCTGGCTTTAAGCACATCAGCAGTGGCACTGTGGGCTGGGGAAATGCTGCTCCTGCTTGGATTGGGGCCCTGGCAGGCTGAATTTTGGGGGGACACTGTACTCCAGCACAGGGACAGCAGTCTGGGACTATCAGCCCTGGGGCAATACTTGATTGGCTGAACACCTCTCTTGTGATGTGCCAAGGCCATGGAATTCTGAACTGTTCAATAACACAAGGAGCAGCCCAGCAGTGACCCCTGAACAGGCCCAGTAAAATATTCTATTTAATAATTTGGTTTGCTGAAGCACAGCTGCTGGGCAGGTTCTTTTACGTGCCAGGTTTATCACAGTGGACAAAGTCGGACTGACAAAGAGAAAAGTGGGTTTATCCTTGGAGGAAGAGTTAACCACTGGCATTATTGCCTTGGGCCTTGGAGAATATTCCAGCACAATCCCCCCGGACTGGTGCTGTGCTCGCTGCCCACGCAGGACAAGGAGCCTCTCAGCTCTGCTGTTCTCCAGCAGTGTTCAGCCTTTCAGTAACTCCACTGCAGAAGGGGCTCTGCACCCTCAGGAGCAGCAGGGCTCAGCCAGAGGCCACACTGCACATTCCTACGCTCCAGGAATTAGGCTGGACAGCTTTTAAGGTTAAGTTTTGTATCTTTGAAGCTTAAGGAATACAGAGATAAGATAAGACAGCTCCCCAGGCCTCAAGAGACAGCTCCAGCATGACAGATTACAGGTGTGACCCCAGGCCATGTACCAAACTTAGCACTGTAGTATGACTTAATCTGCAAGATTTTATTCAATTCAACCCTTCCCAGAAGTAAATCAAGAAATGCACAAGTACAATGGAAATCAGTTACTTCTAAAGCAAGTCTAGAAGAGTTTAATAAGACTTCTGTAAGAAGAGGTGTCTTCTCAGCACTTTGCTTTTAAGGTAAGTTCCAAAAACCCTGCTCATTGCCTTTCAAATTACTGTAACACCCTAAAATGTAAAAATAAAAAGAAGAAGAGAAAATGTAGTTAACAAGTGGTTACACCAGGAAAACACTTGGGGACTTGAGTGCTTGCTGGCCTTTAGTTAATGGCTAGAATCCCCTGTAGCTGCAGAGGACCCACTGTTTTTCAGTCATCTGGAAGGGCTTTGCATTTGCCTTCTCCACTACAAAAATCACACACACAAATAACAGAGAGAAGAGTTTATTATTTAGTGAAATTCTATCAAATATATCAAGGATGAACAAGAAAACTTGGAATTAAAAACTAGGACCAGTGCCCATGTGGCACCTCTTGGAAGTTGTCACTTTTGAATTAAACCGTAATTATTCAAACCCTTGGTATACTGGACTCCACAAGGAGAGTGAGGGCCTTTTTTTGGGGATGTTCCCAAATAAATGCAGTGGCAGCATATCCCAAAGGAACGTTAATTCCTCTCCCATGCACCCTCAGGGGAGGGAGAAACCATTCTCATGAAGAGAGTGAAAGTGGCAAACAATTATTAAGGTAAAATTTCCTTAAAATATTGACCTGTTTGCATGACAATCTGTTTGGGAAAACGTCTCATTGAGACTGACACAGAGCGGAATTTGCCCAGAATTCTGCCTAAAACGTTCTCATTCTACACTTTGAGACACACAAAACTCTCCGCTTTGCTTCGGCGTCACTATGGAAACAGACTGACCAAATCCAGGGGCCAAAGGCAATATACCAAGGGTTTATTTCTGACGTGTTTGACACAGGACTACTTGTTAAACTGTGTGCACTAGACAGGAACCAACCACCACCCAAGGGTGGCCCCACAGAACACCCAACGAGGTACCAACCTTCAGCATAGGGAACCACAATGAGGGCTCTGTCAACGAACACAGTGTTTGTCAGGTGCTGGGCCACCACGGCCGAGTCGGGGTCGTGGAACTTTACAAAGCACACGCGCGACGACACCGGCAAGGGGGAGTCACTGCAAGAGACAGAGCACGCTCAGGGACGGCAGGGACAGTGCCAGCCACCCCAAAACCACCCCAAAACCACCCCACGGCTCAGCCTCCCCAGCCTGGAGCCACTCCTGAGCTCGGGGATGGCCTGGAGCTGCACTCTGGTTGTGTTGTGCACTGCGAATCTGGAGTCACTGCAAGAGACAGAGCACGCTCAGGGACGGCAGGGACCGTGCCAGCCACCCCAAAACCACCCCACGACCCCCCCACGGCTCAGCCTTCCCCGCCTGGAGCTGCTCCTGAGCTCGGGGATGGCCTGGAGCTGCACTCTGGTTGTGTTGTGCACAGCGAATCGGGAGTCACTGCAAGAGACAGAGCACGCTCAGGGACGGCAGGGACCGTGCCAGCCACCCCAAAACCACCCCAAAACCACCCCACGGCTCAGCCTCCCCCGCCTGGAGCTGCTCCTGAGCTCGGGGATGGCCTGGAGCTGCACTCTGGTTGTGCTGTGCACAGCGAATCCGTGAGCGGCACCCAAATGCAAATTCCGCCCTGGCTGGGAGGAAAGCTTGGCTGAAAAGAGAGAAAAAGTTTCCAATTCTGTCTCAGTTAAACCCTGAGGGGTCACACTCGCTGCTCTGGGCCCCAAATGACTGATGAAGGTTAATTGTGAAATGAAGAGGGTGATGACTAAAGGGTCACTGTGACACGGGACAGGGTGTGGGGTGATGGCTTTGACCTGCCAGAGGGCAGGGATGGATATTGGGAAGGGATTCCTGGCTGGCAGGGTGCTGGGGCCCTGGAATAGAATTCCCAGAGCAGCTGGGGCTGCCCCTGGATCCCTGCAGTGCCCAAGGCCAGGCTGGAGCAGCCTGGGACACTGGGAGGTGTCCCTGGCACTGGATGAGCTCTGAGGGCGCTCCCAGCCCAGACCAGTCTGGGAATCTGTTTAATTTACCAACCCAAATCCATTCCAGCTCCTAGACTGAACTTCATCATGCTCCCACATCCTGAAGAATGCCCAGTGCTGAGTCCTGCCTGTCCTTCAGCAGGGAAGAACAAACACAAGGGAATTTAAGGGGCTGAGGCAGGAATGGAAAGCTGAGCACAGTAAAGCAGGCAGGCCTGTGCCTGTTCCCAGCTCAGAACAAGTGTCTGTCAGCCTACAAACCCAAAACTGAGCAGTTCTGAACCACTTCAAAGAAAAACCAACCCAGAAACATCTACTTCCTACAAGAGGAAAGGATGATAGACCCACAGGTGAAACGTCCCTAAAACCAAACCAAACTGAAAAACCAGGTGCAGACAACCTAGGCAAGGTCCAGAATGGGCTTCAAGAGCCCCCCTGTCCTGAGAGTGGGGCAGAGTTTGCTGTAACTGGATCTACAAAGTGAAAGAGAGGAAGAAAAATTCTTCTGCAGTCAGGACTGTGGGACAGAGGAGTTAAAAGCTGCTGCAGAAGGCCCAGGCAGGGAGTGGAGACTGCAGCAAGTCCTGAACCCCTTGTTCCTACGCCAGGCCAGAGGTGCAGCTCAGCCTGGGGAGCTCTGAAAACATCACTGATCCTGACAGAAAGCTGCTTTTCCTACCTGGATCCCCAGCCACAACTCCAAACCATCTGACTTCAAAGGCATGCCAGCCCCAGAGCAGTTTGATCTGGGCTGCTGAGGCTGATCAAGCCTTTCAGCACTGGGGGCTGTCAGAATTCAGGGAACAGCTCCGACACAGGCAGGCAGATCCAGGGTCTATTTCTGGCACTGCAAATGCCAAAAGCTCCCTCACCTTCAGCCCCACTGAGCCCAACACACACAGCTGCCCCCAGAGTCTGTCAGACCACACTTCAATAACTTCACATTACACCTGATGTGGAAAACTAAATTGGAGCCAGCACGTTGCAGCTTCTCAAACATTAAAATTGGAAACAGCCACTTGCTGCCACAGCCTGCAGACTGAATAAATTGGGAAGTAACTGCAGTGATAAATGAGAAAAAAAATTGAATCTGTTGGCTCTTTTGTGCCCAGGAATCCACAGCAGCTTGCCAAAATGGTGTCTTTAATTAATAAGAAATAAAAAATAGTAACATAAACCCACAGAAGTGTTAGTAGAAGGTTTTTAACAAAATCACAGGAAGAGTGTAAAGAAAAGTAAACCAAGGGGTGATGGCAGAGCTGAAGGAGTTTCTAATCTAAATTGTATAAAAATTACACAGTTCATTGCAGAAATGCAGCCCAGTATTTCCAGGCATTTTTAAAATGCCAGAGATAACAGAGAAATGTGAATCAGGGCAGATCCTACTGACTCTTCAGCAGATCCTGTTCACAGCCAGGAGGGAATGCTTTGGGAGAGCTGAGCTTCCTCCCAAAATAATGGACCCAAAATAACAACTGAAAATGTGTTAGGCAACGCTTCTGCAGCCTGACATTTAATTTACATCTGTGTATTGCACTTTTAAAAATGGTATTTCCACTCACTCTCAAATCCTCGCTGGGTGAAATTCAACAAGAACTGGATGTTCCCAGCAGCTCCCAAAAAAAGCCACCATCCATCATCATTCTAATTCACCCAAGACTGGAGCACTCAGGAATTGTCTCTCAGCCCTGGAATGCTGGGACACACAAGGATTTCCTGGGGCTGCAATACAGGAAAATCAGAAATCCATTCCCTGCACTTCCCAGGTTGGATGGAGTTCTATGGAATATAAAAACCATGAGAACCAGTGGAGTTGGGGAAAAGCAGAAGGGGAGGGGGAGGAGAACTGGAAGAAGTCCCAAAGCTGTTTGTGCATTGAAGATGAAGCTGAGGTGTACAATAAATGGGAATCAGGGGATTAAATAAACTGGGAAAAGGAGGAGGATGAGGGGAGAGGAGGAAAACCAGGAGTTCAGAGGAGCTCAGGAAGTTACACATGATCTGAAAGCAGGAGAATAAGGAAGTTCTGGCAGAGTGACACAGATCAAAGGAGGGGGTGGAGCAAAGGAAACGGGATTGGTCCCTCAAATCCCACAGGCCAGGGAGAATGCCAGCAGGATCCAGGGCAGAAAGGAATCCAGATTATGGGAGAATTCACATTTCTATCCCATACCCCTCCAGAAATGGATGGACACCATGGGCAGGGAGAAGTCAGGAGCTGGGATCTGAAGGAGAAGGAGCAGAACAGAACGTGGCACTGTCAGAAAATGTCCCTGTCTCTGGGGGGAAGGGGCACTGGGGGCCCTGCAGTGACCCAGGGCAGATTCCCACCAGCCTGGGGGTGAGCTCTCACTCAAGGGAAAGCACACCAAGGCACTCTGAAGGAATCAGTTAATGTGTATCTAAAGCTACAACGTTTCAGAGACACAAATCACCTCCACCAACCGCCCTGGACAGGGCGGTTGGTGGAGGTGATTTGTGTCTCTGAAACGGGACAGAGCCTCAAGCACAGAGCAGGCCAGGAAAGGACTGCACCTGCCCCAGGGGAGCTCCTGCCCTGTCACTCAGTCATTAGTTATTATTAAACTCCACCTGGAACTGCCTTTGGTTTGTGCTAGCAGGGATGGGAGCTCCAATGAGGAAAATCAAAAGTTTTGCTGCAGTTTTTTTTGCCCTAAAATAAAAAACCCAAGTAGTTTTGGGTATTACAAAAAAAATTCGATTGTGTTCTTGTTTGATTGATCTTCACCGTGGCAGAAAGAAAACCTTTAACTCGTATCATGAATATGCAAAACACCAACCTGTAAGGACAGCAGGCTCTGTAAATCAAACTGAAACCATCAGCACTGCTAACACCCGGGTTTTATATTGCATCAGAAAGGGTTCTGAGAGCACTGTTTATTTTCATTAGAACTTCACTGCAGGTGAAGACATAAAACCTGCCTTATTCATTTCTTTATTTTTTTTTTTATTGTGGCTGTTTGTGGATTGCCGGGGTACCTGACACTTTCTTTTCAGTTATACACACAACTGAAATGCGCATTATTTGTTTTAATTTGCACGGAATTCCTCGCGAGACGTGGAAACGACAAATCTGTATTTACCTGTTAGCGGCTACCTTTCCGGCAGGAAACACAAATATTAAAGTGTATTCTTTGAAGATTAGGGCTAAGCCACTCCTTTGGCAAAAAAACCTCTTTGTAACAAGCGCATTTATCTAGATGCAGAAGTTTCGGCGCTGGGGAGCCCTGCTCCAACAACTCCCGGGGAAAACGCGCATTCCACCGGAGCCGCGCGTGTCGCTCCGCGCCCCGCAGCGAAACCCGCAGCGCCGTGACCGCGCAGAGCCGCGCAGGCGGCACCAGAGCCGTGCAGAGCCGCGC
>WEZZ01012254.1:69726-82794 GCA_013400585.1 Chloropsis cyanopogon | reverse complement strand
TAACAAAGCATTGGAATTACATATATGTAATTCCTCAAATTTTAAACAGTATGTTTATTGTATTTTGCTGACATATCTTTCTCTAATCCTCTTTTGATTATCATGAGTTGCTGCTCATTTACTGTCTTCAAAGAATTCCATGAATGTCACCATGAAAGAGAATATTTAGTTTATCTAATCATGGTTGGGCAAATCCTGAAATGCCCCCCAAGTCTGTAAAACTGCTATTTTTCAGGCTTCACCTCAAGATATTCTTGTAAACCACAGTAAGTTCTGAATTCACTGATAAAGGCATTACAGCTTGCACATTTGCATTCATAAATACAGGCTGGTGGTATGTGTGCCTCAGTGAGTAACCTAAAGTACTCTAGTGATTTGCCCATTTGCTTTCAATTAACAGGATGAAGTTCCTGGAAGGATAATGAAATGACTGAGTAGGTAAATAAAAAAACACCTTATAAACAGAGAAAATTAGTCAGTCTTTCAAAAGGGAAGAACATACAGCAAATACACCAATTGATCACAAATATCTGTCCCTCTCAAGTACTTCCAACACAATGAATGCCTTCTTGCAGATCACAGAATAACAATGTCACAATAAATTACGACATACGCTCTATTCACTTTTCACTGAACGTGGCTGGCACTTAGGTGTGTCATTCCCTCTCAGGATCTATCGTCTTCAGATTAAAGAGCTGTTATAACTCCCTGTTTGTTTAGGAACAAATCAATGATATCCTGCCTGTTTTTTCAGACACAGACTACATTCTGCCTAGTGAGAGTTCTGAAAAATGCTGGCCTTGATGTCCTAGCTGAAAGACCAAAAACATTAAATCAGCATAACACAGAGGACATATTTTAGCTAAGGTTCCATTTGATACAGGCTCACCATCTAAATAGTTCTACTGATAAAGATACAGCATGTCAGAGATAAGAAAAACAAAATGGCTGTGACTTTTGCACTGACTGAACTCTCTATTTAACACAGAGGGAAAGCAACACAGTAAACATAAAAATCATAGTTCTCCATCAGCCACTTGACTAATTTTCAGTTTTTGTAAACAGCAATGGATAAAATGTAAAGAAAATACTGGATATACTGGCAATGAATTTCTTTTTCTGTCACTGTCATATTGTATCATCATTGTCATTGAGACCATCATTGTAGCACTTCCCAGTTTGTGCCTCTTATCCTTTGTCATCCATGAATAATTTCCCCAACACTTGCCTGGAGTTGGTGTCAGTGACCTAGCCAGTCTGCTTTGGCGCGTCCTCTTGTCAGTCTGTGTCTGTGCTGGTGAATAAGGCAGAGCTCGGTGGTGCTCCACGCCAGGCCCCCAGCTAGCCATGTTTGTGCTACGCTGCTTTTCTCCCCTGTCCTCTGTGCCCCACGCAGTTCTTGCCCACAGGACTATTGTTGTGTGCTTTTTTCACTTTCATTTCTTGGCATCTGAAATAAAGTGCCCAGTGTTTTGCAAAGTACCAGCAGCATCACTGGTATGAAACTGAGGTGTAGCTGTGCAGGTAAGTGGGACTGGGGGATGTAGAGTGGAAAAAGCCAGATTTATACAGTGGTGATCATGCTGCCTAATGCTACAGTGCAGTGCTGTGGATGTTGACTTATTCTATGCTCTTTTTCTTCTGGAGGCTTTGTGAGCACAAGCATTGTGCTGGCCCTAAAATAATAACAATAACAATAATAACAATAATAATAATAATAATAACAACAAGAACAAGAACAACAACAACGGCAGTTTAGCTCCTTATTGCCTCAATAAATATTGATTTAATTCAGAAAAAGAACCTCAATGTATTACTTTTCCTTGTGTCTGGGCAGGTTTAGCCCAGAATAGAGGTTTAAGGTGTAAGGAATGCACTTTTATTAGTTGGTTCTTTTTCATAGAATTACAGAATAAGCTAAGTTGGAAGGGACCTACAACAATCACTGAGTCCAGCTTCTGGCCCTGCACAGCACCGACCCCTGTGCCTGAGAGCATTGTCTAAACACTTCCTGAACTCTGTCAGGCTTGGTGCCATGACCACTGCCCTGGGAAGACTGTTCCAGTGCCCAACTGGAATCCTTTGGGTGGAGAGCATTTTCCAGATATCCAACCTAAATGTCCTCTGACAACTTGAAGGCATTCCTTCAGGTCCTGTCACGGTCACCAGAGAAGAGATCAGTGCCTGCCCCTCCTCTTCCCCTCCCAAGGAAGTTGTAGCTGCAATGAGGTCTCCCCTCAGTTTCCTCAATGCTGAACAGACAAAATTTCTGGTCTGCAGCCAGTACTGAGAGTTGCAAATTCTGACTGCCATGAGCCAGTTCCATTGCTGCCTGAGAGCATCTTTGCTCCAGGTCTATTGAACTTCAGTGAGATCTGTGACAGATCACCCCATGGCTGCCTCTCTGACCTAGTAGCACGTGTCAACGAATAAATGTCTAAGAAAACTATGTGTTACACATTCCTCAATCTGTTGTACAGCTAACATCAGCGCCAGTAAATTATCTGCATGCAAAGTGAAGACAGTCAGGCTTTAGGGATCACATCTTCAAGGTTCTTTCAACTGACCTCTAAATGAAAAATGCTGAAGTATTTAGTGCCAGTACTTGTATCTTTCCCTTCTTACACACTGATCTATTTGTGCTTATGAGACAGGATATCATTGTTATCATATGGCATCAAAAATATATATGCATTTATAATCAGACAGGAGAATCTTTTTTTCCTCTCTGAAACAAAGATAATAGAGCCTAATCGAAAACTTTCGTTATGAATTACTTTAATTATTTTACTGTTAGTTCTGGGCTAAGTCTATGTAGGTCAAGAAATATATCCTGGTGTCACATGTATGAACTTCACATTCAAAATTTTTCACTGTACTAAGCGGGTTGCATGGGTGTTTTGTTTGAATTGTTCATAGGATCAAGTCATATATAAAAATAATCAAACCCATTTGTGAGATATCAAAAATATAAAGTATTTGCCTGCAAGAAGAAAATATATAAAAGCTTTATATATGAGAAACTTTAAAAAACTGTCTGAAACAGATCATCATCCAAGCTGAAGTGGTGTCAATGAAAGAGATTTGGCAGATGATTAGAGATGACTGGTGAAGAGAGACCAAGGGAAAAGAAATTGATTGGGTCTAAGTGAAATGTAACCGACAAGTGTCCATGACATTTCTGTCGAATACCCTTCAGCTGAGGTTTGTCTTGCTTAGGAGATAAACCCTCACACACACATCTGCTTATTCTGCAGAAATGGGCCTGCCAGGAAGAACTGCACAAGGAATAAATGCATCTCTCTCTCTCTCTCTTTATACAACCTACATTTACATACATGTGCACACTCATATGTGGAATTAAATACCATTTTACGCTGGAAAGCCAGGAATCACAAGAAACTCAATGGCTATCCACTTGTTCTCTTATTCCAGTTTTTCTCATTTTTTCTCACTTCCCACATAGTCCTAAGATTGATGTCTAACTTCCCTAGGATTTGTGCGACTGTGGGAAATTTTAAGGATGTATGAAGGATGCATGTTCGCCTAAAGTGGTCAGAATTCCATTATAAACAAATATGCAAAATATCAACATTGAATTTTTTTTAAAAACGAAGACACTAATGGTCTCTAAAATAAACTAAGGTTTACTTGTCATAGCAATATTGGGATGGAATGCCTTTTTTCCTGGGGAGAGTGCACAAATGTGCAGAAGAAGGCAAAAGGGAAAAAAGTCAGTCTCCAGTAAGAGCTCCTCATAATAATTTGCATCATTCTTTCATAGGTTCATGCTCATCTGCATTGTTTCTCCAGCTTCACTTATACTGTTTATAATAAAGCATAGCTGCTAGCAAACATGATGAAAGATAAAGAGTAATTTTAATGCAGTTCTTCAAATGCCTGTTTATATTTCCTGTCAGCTCATTTTTCAAAAGAAAACAAAACTAAACCCCAAAAACCCAACAAAACCCCCACCTTGCTATAAACTATAAAATGTGGTCCTTTCACTGATATATGAACACTGCATGCTTTTTAACATCTTAATTCCTGAATTCAGATTTTTTCTGATCATGATACCTGGGATGCTTGATAGCCACTGAACTGTGCTGTGCTGCATCAAGAGTTGCCCATCCTAGAGAAAAGAGGTTGAAAATCATTGTTATGGGAGTGCTTTCTGGATTTTAAATAATTCTGTCTTAGTTTGTCATGTGCAGTTGATAAAAAAGCAATATCAAAACCAAAATGAGCTTTATGCTTTCTCCATCTAAAGCAGCACCACCCAGAAAATGTCTGTAGATTCACGTCAGCCCCGAGGGATTGAACCCCCATTTTTTTCTCTTTCCCAGGAATTGCTTTAAGGATTAGCAGGATGGTACTTGGGGAAAGGGAGGGAAAATGTTGACTTCCATCATTCCCACAGAGACTACTGACCCTTGTGAAAGTGATGGCCAGGCATCATTTTCACAGAAGACTCAGGCTTTGATGATACAATGTTGTTTGGCTCCTGTACTGGCCCCGCTGGGCATGGGGCCTGCTCTGGATTGGGGATGTAGCCCCATCATCTGTCTGGGTGGCCCCACACTTAGGAGAAGTGCAGGGAGAGGGGGCTAGGAGAGATCAGGAGAAGGCTTTCCCTGCAGCTGAAACACTCTCTTCTCAGTCATGTTAAGCTTATAGTATTTTACTCAGCAAAAACATGTTGTCTATGGTTGAAGCACCATACAGTGACTCTGATATTTGTAGTTTAGACAGTTTACACTGTCCACAGTACTGTTAGGGCAGATTTGCACAGATAATAGAAGGATTGTTTTGGAAAGCATTTAAGTTCAGGTCAGAGATTCCTGTGGCTTTCCCAGAAATTTGACCTCAATTAATATGTAAAGAATGTTAGCAGACACTTAATGATTTGGGACTAGGCCCTGGCCAGTCTTGCACCTGCACCTGCTTTTACATTCTGAAGTTTGATGCTGTGGTCTAAGAAAAAAATTGAATGTGTAATAAATAATGGATAAAAATTAGCATTAGAAAAGAACTAATAAGATTAAATCAGAACTGTATTTTAAATATAAGAGGCAAATCCAGTGTTTACAATGAAGAATTTAACATGTCTAATTTCAGTCTGGTCTAAGCTTGTATATTAATGTTTGAGTTGATTGTGAGCACAAAAATATGTGTATCGGTATCTGTGTACCGAGCTATGATGAACGAGGATCAACTTACCCAGAAAGCTGCAACTGGTACGACTATAACATTTGTTGGATGTTTGTCAGAAAAAGTCAAGTTGCTTTCTGACTTTATGCTGGATTAACCATGAATATGAGAAATGACCTGGTATGGTATAAATCCTCAGGAAAGATCTGTGGAATGCAGACATCCAGTTAATATAACATCCAGTTAATGTAATCAGTCATCAGGGGTTACTTTTGCTCTGTGCAAACAGGATAGAGAGAACATTTGTCTGGAAATGAATCCCACAGTTTACAGAGCCACTCTCAATTGCCAGTTTTCAGGTTCTCTTTTATCTCCCCCTCCCCACTCAAGTGATCTTTCCATGAAAACCTCTCTGAACATACGTTGTTTGTTCGTATTATTTCTCATTGACTTTTGCTCACAAAGGCTACCGAAGTTTCTCAGAAACAAGGGCTATTTATCAAATCCAGCAACTGTCTGAACACATGCATAGTATTTACTATGCAGTTGTTGTGTAACAGAGAATTCCAACAATATCACGTGAGAAGGGAATCCTTAATTATTTCAGCGATTCATAATTAGTTTAATCATCTGAGCTTACTTGGTTGATTAAGCTGTGGTAAATGGGTCTAATATGTTTTGGCTTCTTCATTGATTTTTGAAGTATTCCATGTAATGTTGACATTTGACAAGTGATTACTCAGAGCCTTCACAATGTGGTGAGAGATACTCACATCCCTTGGCTACCCTTCTCTGCATGAATATTTTAGATAACATATCCCATAGCAGCACCACAGATTGAAAAGGTTCTGTTGCAAGTCTCCCATTTTTCATTTCTATTATGTGGGAAGTAAAACAGTTAGTTACACTGGAAAAAAATCCTTCTTATGATGTAGTTCTTCTGTATAGGATATATTTAAGGCTTTGGTACTGTTAGCTGCATTACATTTGTAGTCATGCATTCAGTAATGTGCTACAAACTAAATTGGTGGACACTTTAACTTCCTTTTTCAACATCTGAACAAATGTAAGTTAAAGAGCATTCCTTTGACTCAGCTGGGAAGGAGAAGGGTAGGCAAGTTATGAGTACATCAGCATTGTGCACAACATCACACGAGCCAGTTCTCTCAGTCATGAAGGAGCACTGGGGCAGGCCGGTGCCTCTGGCCCTGTGTCCATGAGTGCATAAACCAGCACAGAGATCCTGCTGCCTGATCTGAACTTCCCCTGCATTTCTTTCAAAAAGAAAACTTCTTTCAAAACCCACTAGATTTCTTGGACACTTTTGTGGGGAAGAGGGGGAGAAATCAGTCTGCTGTATACTCTAGATCCACTTCCACTTGATCAATCGACATAGCTGCCAAACAACCAAGATCTTCAGATAGATTTAAGACCTACATCTTTTCCCACTTGGTCGGTTGTGGAGCTCTACATTTCTCCCAGTCTACTTGCAAAAACCTTTGCATTCATTCTTCTGTGTAGTGTTTTAAGTAATAATCTTTTAGAGTGCAACACAGACTTAGTTCCAGATGCTTCCTGTGGTGGGGAAGCTTCCTGTTCAAAAGCAATCTTTCACATGCAATTTATACACAAGCTGTGTGTGTTATTTTTGTATCATAGCTGAGTACTGCATAACAGCAGGTTCACTAAGGACACAGGTCCTTCTCCATTAATTCACCTTTCACTGCTTTCTGCAGCCCCTGGCTTCAGGTGCTTCATAACAGGCTTTTACAAAAGTTTCATTGTTTTCTGATGCTAAATACACCAGTGGCAGCAGCCTTCTTTATGTTGTAACACTTTCACTTCTTCTTAGAAAACAGAAACAAGAAGACAAGTGGATTTGCTCTGATTTCAAAACTTCTGCTTTCTCATACTTTTAACATACTTTCACATGAAGATTTTTTCACCTTCTTTTTTATGCTGACTCTTTGCCAAATCCTACCATTTGCACATTTATGTTACAGACCTTATGAGCTGCAGAGGTGTGAGGCAAGCAGCTGGTAAGGCCATAGGCACAAAAGTGTATGTACCACTGGACATCTGTATCTCATATTTGTTAGCTTCAGAAGCTTTGCCTCAGTACCTGCCTAAATTTATGGGGGCCTTACATTCAAGATGAAAAATCATGTTCCTCAAGTTCCCATTCTGCATCAGTGTCAAAATACCCTGGCCTTTGGAAGTCCAAATAGCTTAATTCCAATATCCCTCTAATATGCGATTGGGTCATACAAACATGTGTTCATCTGCTGTTACTGGAAAGAAGTATCAGAGCACACGTGATGCATGTGTGCACAAGATTAGGCTCTACATAAAACACAGTGGCAAAAAAGTGCTTTTATTAAAAATAAAAACACAGGAGGAGCTACAGTACAGTCACCAATCCAGCAGTTACATGTTTGAAATGGAGTCAGATCTGCTAGGGACTGACTTGTGTCCTGTAAATGTTTAGTGCACAAAATTTAGATTTATATGCCTTTATAAATATTATAATTTAATTTTATTAATACTGGAGGAGTTTAGAGCACTTCCGTGTGTAAGATAGCTAGCTTCTTGTAAGTTTTTCTTCCCCTGCTGAATAAGACCATTTACATTGGGACAGTTTTCTGTTTATGTCCTGTCTTCCAAAACATTCACACTCATTGGAGGGACAAGCAGTACAGTTGCATGAAGCTGCATGTCTGGACCTGTCAGTTTTCTCACTGACATCCAGAAAGTTTAGGGGCCAGAGGAACCAAAGGGGCTAAATTCATTCTAAATGCCTTTAAGCCCTGTACTTGGTGGGTATGGTTACCTATCAAGGCAGAGGGACGGTTCTTTCTCTGAAAGATGTGTTTAAATCAGTTTTAACCTGTGGAAAACACACAAAAACCACTAAACGGAATGGGTAGAGCCCGTATATCTTCTGTTCAGCAGATTCCCTTAGCTGCTGGAGTTATTTCAAAATGTTTGTATGATTTTTTCTTGTGCCATTGCATCTATGGCTTTTGTTAAAGCCCCTATAATAAGGGTCAGCTTGCTAGGACAACTAGCTGCTTTAATTGGAGAAGATTGAATGAATCAGAAGCAGAGTAGGGGATAATGGGGTGAAACACCTGCCCCAGGCCTAGTTTTGGTGTATTTCTGGATGGCAGCAGCTCCTGCCTGGCTGGAGGAAGTTCTTTCCTCCTACCACCACTGAAATTTGGCATTTTGCCTCTTGGCTGCAGCCTGTGTCCTGCTGCCCATGCCGAGCTCTCCCCATCACATCCTGTCTGCCAGGCTGCCTGCCCTGGCCTGGGGATGCTGGCTGGGAGCCATCCCCCTGTCCCCCACCCAGCACAGCTCCCGACGCCGCAGGCAGGGCAGGCAGCCCTCCGCCTCTGCTGCTGCTCCTGCAAAGGATCCTAACAAATGGAACCAGGAAGGAAAGGGCAGACCACAAGGCAAGGCAACAGCAGTGTGGTCGGGAGCCAGTCTTTAGGTCTTTGGCCAATAAAAACATTAGTAATAGTAGATTGGGGATGGTTAAGCAAGCAGGCAGGCCTGGAATGTGACCAAAAGTCAACTAGGAGCTGGGACCAGGAATGGGAGAGAACAGAAGACAAGGAACAGTGGGAGGGAGACAGTGGTAGGACAGATGGGCCACCTGTTTCTTGTCCTAACCTCCATCCCCCAGGTACAGCAGACTTTTTGCTTTCTTGATCTTCTCTGGCCACATTTTCATCTTGTCCAGGTGCTGACTGTGTCTCTGGGGCTGACCAGCAGCTTTCTCACACCATCCTGCTCCCCAGCATCCTGACCATGCCAAAACATCCATATTCTGGATAAGATTTCCTGGTAAGCTGAGAGCCCTGAAGCAACTAGTGGGCTACACTTGTGACATATGTCATGTGTGTGACCTATTGTGAGCCTAACACCCTGCTGGTGCATGCAAAAGGGTTGCACGTGCCCGATGTGGTCCAGGATTCAGTCTCTGAACTTTACTGGGGCTGGTGGATGTTCCAATGGGTACCAATAGGCTTTTGTTGATTAAGGACTGGAGAAGGTTTTGTAGCTCTGAGCACATTGAAGAGAAGCAAGGTTGATCTCTTTCTCTGGATTTAGCTGTAGGAATCACAGAAATGGCCACAGAAGGATTGCCCAGTCCTTCAGGGCCTTGTGCATAAGACCGACTGTCATGGTGCTATGTAATGACATTGTCAGAAAAAGCCAAGACTAACCAAACCAGGTCAGTCCAGAACTCCTGCTAGCCAAGTGCCCTGTCTCCAAAAGTGGGCTACATTCACAAAGACAACAAGAATAAAACCAGACTTGTGGTAATAATTCCTCAGAATATTCCTCGAGCTTCCAGAATGTTGTGTGGCAGATGGGGCATTAAGGTGGAGGGAGAAGTTTGGATTTCCCTTCTGTGGATACATGAGACATAGTTTTATCCCACATTGCAAAAATATCACAGAAGGGATGGGAAAGTGGCAGCTATTTTTATCATGACCTGTGACATTCCTGAAACTAGGGATGGATGGTGACAGTGATAAATAAAGGCCAGAGAATGTCCCAAGACTTTTTAAAGAGAAAAATGAGGAGTGGGAATCAGGAGGTATTGTCCCATGTTTGATCTTTTCATGTTAGTGACTTGTGCTGCTGCTTTTGACAGATGAGCTGCCCTCTTCAATTTCCTCCGAGTTAAGGTTCAGGTGTTTATAAGTGCTGATATCCAGCACATGTAAACAGTGATTATCCATTGATGAGATGGTGTTAGTGCTGCAAACTAGCACACCCCAGTTACTGCAGTTCCTCCCTGTATATAGAATCCAAAATAACTGTGGTGACTGTGGCCTCTGCTGTCAAACACTGACTTCTGGAGTACTGCCTCTTGTACTTTCGTTTCTGCAGTGCATGTATTTGTATGTGCTCCCTATAACAAATAAGCAGGGAAACAACATAAAAAAACATTCCAGTCAGAACTTCAAGGGGAATGAAAATTCACAACCATTATTTCTTCCTCATCAAATATTTCTTGTATTAAAAATTGAATTAAATGATGAGCCAAGGGCTTGCGAAAAGTTTATCAGGAATAAATATTTAGAAAACTTTGCTATCATAGCATCATTCCTGACGTGTTTATCTTAAAAAACTCTTGCTTTATACTATCTTCCAGCCCAGAACTTGCACAAAAATGGACATTCAAAGTGGTTTCATCTGAAACATATTCAGGCTTTCCATATCTATGTTTCTAATGTTTCCCTAGACACCACTTTGAACTATTTAGGAAATCTCAAGGGCGGTGTTTGTTTAAGATTGGTGAACAGAATGGCACTGCAGCCTGGGAACTACACAAGCAAAAGAGAAATACTGTCCTCATGAAATACGCTGTGGATGCCTTGAATTGCTTTGTGCTATAGCTGATGCTAAAATTAGCATTGGAGTGTTATTTTTGCAGAAGCACAGGGAGTGTGCTGCAGCACAAGCAGAGCTCCAGTGGCAGCACCCAGGCCTGGACAGGATGGGCGTCCCACTGTTCTCCTGCCTGCAAATGCCATGTTTCTCTTGCATTTCACAGTTCTGAAAAAGTACTACTTTCACCTTGTGCTGAAAATACAAGGTGCATCAACTTTCTTTCTCTGAGTACACAGAAAATCACCATTATTTTTGTGTGCTTCATGCTTTAGTCCTTGCAAACCCAGTTGTGAGTAAACGTTTCACATGAACAGAGGCTGAAGGGACTGATCTTTTCATGAGCAGGGATGTCTCATATTGATGAAAAGAGACTTGGCATTTTATTTTTACTTTCCAGCAATGGCTTTTTATTAGCCATTCATACTATTGTCTGAGTAAAATAGAGACAAACACTGAAAGAGAGTTTTCTCCAAGGTTGTCATGACTGCTTATTTGTTATGTTTTTTCTTTCTAAAATACAGAAAACTGTGGCTAGAACTTTCAGCCCAAAGGTGTATTCCTACTTCTAGCTGTGATCCACCCCCTCTATGCTTATATGTCCTCAGACTCCTTCTGAATGTGGAAACAGTGATTTTTTTTATCTAAGAAAACATGAAAATGATCAGAAGCTTGGCCATACTCCCTATGTTTTTATACAAGAAAAAGAACAGGAAAAAAATTGCAACCACAGTTTTGCATTTGTCTGGAAACAAATGAAAAATGCCTAGCTTTATAATTCAGGCATCCCAGTCTTATTTCAAGTTCCTTCTTTATCCAACTTTGCTCACAGACTCAGATGGGAACAGGGCTGGGCTCACTCTGTCATATCTATTTACCTGCTTGGACACTATCTATACCAGCTCTTTAGCCAGGTCCTCCTGTTCAGTTCTGAAACCTCTTCTGTGTGGGATTTTCACTATTACTGGTCAGGACTGATCGTGCTAAAAGCCCAGTTCAGAACAGCTCTGCTCTTGGGTCTCAGGCTTTTTCTGGGGCAAGGAGGCTGGTCAGAGCAGGGCATACTCCTCCTAGGCAGCAGCCAGCCATCACTCTGCCACATGAACTCAGACCATGCTGGGGAAACCAAAGTGTTTGCTAAGCAGAATGTTTGTGAACCAGTTCAAGACATCACATGTAGAGTAAAGCAAATCTTGTTCATGACATTAGCCTCTTTTACCAACAGCCTGTCCTTATCCTGTAGGTAGCTACAGATGTCGCTGGGCTTGTGAATTAGCCTGCAAGTGAATGAAAAATCAGCTGACAAAAACCTGGGTGTTTTTCAGTATAGATTGAATATATAACTATCTCCAAAAATGCAGCAGAAGTCAAGCAGCCAAGCAGAAGATCCTTTCTTTCAGGAATCTCCCATTAGCACTATACCCCTGCAGGAAAACAGCTTCCACTTAAAAACCACTCTGAATCAGAGATATTTTGAATCACAGTGCATGCCCAGAAGCTCAGATGAATTTTCTACTACACTTTAAAATGCTGTCCTTCCCCTTGGCCCCCCAAAGCTGTCTGTTCCACTTATCTGACAGAGGTTGCCACTAGCACAGGAGAGGATCATAGCAGGTCCAACCTGCTTACTCCCACCACAAACACAGAGATGCTGGCTGGGGGCAGCAGCACACAATAGGTCTGCTTTAAAGTGCATGCTGCTTGGTCTCCATGGGTTGTGCAAATATTTGCTTTGCTCCACAGTATCACGGCACTCCCTAAGTTTCAGCTCTGAATGGGACCAAAATGCTTAAATTGAGACCAAGTGAAACTGCCATTCTTCAGGTGGTTTTGCACTGAAACCACATCAAGATACATGGTTACTATTTCACCGAGTGTTGTGGAAAGGTATATTTAGAAGAGATAAAAAGGGCAGTGACACTTCAGCAAACTGTGGTATTAAGAGTTACTTTACACAGAATGGTGCATCCAGAGCTCTCACATGTTGAGCTAAACTTCATGCTGCCCATGTTCATTCAGCAGTGTTTCTGATGCATGATCTTTCATCCCACACCATTTAAGATGTGAAAGCATCAGATGACATCCTGACTCACCTTCATTCTTTGTCAGTCCAAACACCTGACTGTGGTGTCAGCCATTCTCTTTTCCGAGGAAAGGACTAGGGCCACAGCTAAAACTCAGGCTTGACATTAATTTTATCAGAGAGTGTTTCGTGGGAGTAAGTGTTGCAGATAACAAGCCACAATTATGTTAGCTGTAGAATAGCTGAAAATACAGAAAAGAATAAGATTAGCAGCACATAGTGACCAGATTAGCACTTGCTGGGCTGCTGTAGGTTAAAGATGCCAAATCTCCGCTCTACCCACCATACAAACTTAACAACTGGTGACTTGACTTAAAGCTATCCAATCCTGTCACCTCAGGTGAGCTCAGAGACTCTGTGCTTTTCTTGTAGTGGGGCAAACTTACCTTTAAATTACAATGCTTATATCTTCCCTAAACCCT
>WEZZ01012254.1:51904-67915 GCA_013400585.1 Chloropsis cyanopogon | reverse complement strand
CAACTGCCTCTGTTCCAGGCGGTAAATCTTGATCTTTCAGAAGAAGCTCAAAACAAGAGGAGTAACCTACACAAAATATGCAGAACAGCTCTGTTAATAAACTACTCCCCATGCATTCCCAGCATCCTGCACAGATGTCTGGCTATCTAGCAAAATTTTTGCTTGCTGTTATTCTATGAGTGAGTAAATATTGCCCTATGGATCAATATTGGCTTGCTTATGGAAAAAACTTGTTGTTAGTAAATTAAAACCTGAAGTCAGTGTAAAAACAAATTTGTTAAAAATCTGGTTTATTTTTTCTTACGAACTTTTTCTTTCTGTTTCATTTGAGTGTAATGTCATTATTTGCATAAGCTTCATATTTCTTCACTGCTATTATTGCCACGGAACTACATATATATATATATATATTGCAAGTCATTTAAATACATACATATATATGCATGTATGTATGTTTGCATTTAAATGAATTGTAGTAACTGCAATGAGCTTGACAAGTTTGTATGATTCAAAGTACAGCTGCTGTCTTTGGGAGACAATATATTTCTTCTATGACAACACTAAAATTTAGTTCAACTCACTGTAAGGGAAGTACCTTCATGTTTCTGCCCATGCCCAAATGCCACTTTCACAGTGAAGATTTGACCTTTGGGCAATCACAGATCCCAGAGTGGAATGGGAGTTTCTCTGTGCTTCAGTTTGTATGTGCTCGTGCATCTCTGATGTTTATGTTCTTGTATTAGCTGGTTCCCAGGTAACTTAAGACACTTAAGGAGATGCTTCTTCAAAGGTTCTTCCCAAGATACAAATATTCATATCCAACACTGAGAAGTATCTCTGGAGTGTGAAGTAACCCACTTGCCAGTACCAGTTCGTAATGTACAGAGTTGCCTCTGGTCAGTATTGTGGAATGGTGCCAGTTGAGATGATAAAATATAAAATATGATGATAAGATGATATTTCAGCTTCCTGCAGAAATAAAAATAGACATTTCATGCTTGAAAATGGAATCAGAACTGGGTGGGAAAAAAACCCTTCCAATTTGTGGAAGATATCAATAAAAAAATAAAATATTTTTCTATATCTATATCCATATCTAACCAAGAGTTTAAAAGTACCCCCTGAAAAGAGGGAAGATACTGGTTTACAGTGCATATAGTTTCCAAGCTATAGGCCATAGGAGCCCCATAGTCTTAACTTGAAGACATCTGATCCGAGACCTGAGGGCTTTAAAAATCCTGAGAAGTGCCAAGGGCTCATTTTCTGGGAAGCCACAACAGCGGGTCCTTGGACACCCTTTGGTCTAGGTAGACAGGTGAGGAAAAACCAGGGAAAAAAAATCAACAGAAAACCCACCATGTAGCTAGAACTTTTACATTTTTATACAAGTTGGCAATTTCAAATGAAAAAAAAAATCTTGTCAAAAGTTCTCCAGCAGTCTTGATTTGAGTAGAACTGAGTTAGAGCTGAGTAGCCTAGCAATATAGTGCTCATTATTCAAGGACTGTAAACCAACATAATGTTTCATTCACCAAGGTATTCTGATCCCTAGACAAAAATAGGCTCACTCAATGAGTTTTTCTCTGTTTGTATATATGCCCATAGATGTATAATGTATGCACACACTCCATAAGTTGCTATGATATTGATAAATACAAGACTTCATTATTTTTGAAGCTCACTTGGGCAGGTGTTTTGGTTTTTGTTTTGAAAGGAGAAAGGTACCTTACCAACAACTTGGCAACTGCAGCTGATTTTTAGCAGGAACAATCTTAATGTATCTCTCAGTAGTGCCCGTTGAAATTGTTCACTCAACATGGAAATTAGGTTTCTTTTTTTTTTTTTGTAATACTTTCTTTATACTTATGCATTTTGATAATAAGTTTTTAAACCCCCAGAGTGAATGCTGTTTATAAGGTGTGTGTCCTCACTGAACTCAGTGGTTAAAGCCTGGCTCCCCTGCAGCCAGAAGCAAAGCTCCTGAGTGATTGTGGCAATACTAGGATTTCACCCAGCCAGTTTCACTGACAAGCACATTTCTTCATTCACTCCTAGCCTCCTTTTAGTTTTTCTTCTCCAGAAATCCAGTTATTTGGCATTATTTTTTCCTCAGTCAGCTGTTCTCTGTTCTGCTGGAGGACAGCTGAGTCCAAAAGATCAAAAGATTCCCAGACTCTTAATCTACCCTTACTTAGAGGGGTTTGTTTTGTTTTGTTGTTTGCTTGCTTTTCCACTGAAAGCTGTTTCCCTGCTCTACTTACCCTGCGTGAGAAAGTCTGAGTAGAAATAGTCCTGAAAAGACTGTCTCTGCAGTATCTGTGATCAGAGGCTTCCTTTCACCAGGCTAATGGAAAGCTATTGTTCAGTGAGAACCGGTTTTGGGATTCACACTGTCGATCCCACCAGGATGTTGTTTTCTTCCCCCTGGCTGAAGTGCAAACAGGCACATGGGAGCAGTCTCTGCTGCAGAAACCTTACTTATCTACTCCACCAGCTTAGGCATTAGGCATTAATTTTAGTTTATTATGTCTCTTATATACAATTCAAGAAGATTTTAAGAGTTAAGACAAGTAAGACTCAGTTCTACTCAGATGTACGAATCCGTGTAACTGTATTGCAGCCAATATGTTATTGAGCTACAAACACAAGTAAAGAGCACTTAAAGTGTGAAGTATTTAATAACCCCAATGTGTGAGAATGTGTGCTTAAGATTAAAGTTAGAATCATCCTCCTGTTCCTAAATAAATTCAGAATAAATTGAAGAACCTCCTAGGATTCCACACTGCTTCAAGAGGCCCATCTTCCGATTTTAATCCATAAGTTCCTATGTGTTAAAATCAATGTTTTAATCCATATGTTCCTATGTGTTAAAATCAATGAGGGTCCAATGACTTTGTGGGTTGCCATGATTCCTTGGACTTTGCTGTCTCTTTAGAGGCAGCTGTCCTTCAATGTGATTTTGTAAAATGCTCTGGGCAACACAGTCCAGTTTGTGGTTTCGGCTTCTTGTCTTAGCTCTGCTTGCTGAGGCTTCAGTGGTCCCACATTTGGCTTGAATGTAATGCTAAACATCTTCAAATCTCTACTTATTTTGGACTCTTGATTTTCTTTTGGCCAGCATTACAATGTTACTTGAAAATATGAGGGTTTGCATAAATCAACTGTCTTTGGCGGCATAGTTTCTAAAATACAAAGTGTCTGTTTTCTGACACACTAAAAAACATAATCACAAGTGTCTTACTTGTTGTGTTTTGAGTTGCATAACAGGTCAATGCTCTGATGAGTCATAGGGACCTGACACATTGATGCCCAGCACATCTTGACTATACTTTTGGGGTTCTGTATGGAAGTTTTCAAGTCCTTCTCAGAATTTTGGTGTTCTATATAATTTTTCTTCGTTCAGAGTGCATTTGCCATTTCTGAAGGACTAGATAAAGATTTCATATTCTTTATTATAAACATCAGTGTTTTGCCTTTGTTCATTTTCCTAAGGGGACTATTTGAACTTGGACTCTTGTTTCTAGCTCTTTACTCTGGGGGTCTGGGGGCAGCCAGACTGCCCTGAAGGTCCGTTTTTTCCCAGCCCGATGCCAAAGAAGAAAGCCGAAGTCCGTCCATTCGTGTTCAAGGTTGTTTATTATTTCTTATCACAAACATTTTCTCCCTGAACTGCTGCAATCTGCTCAGCAGCTCAGTTCCAGGCTGTCTCCCACCCCACGGGCAGTACTTAGATTCTTATAGTGAAAACTACATATACTATGTTTACAATAATGTTCCAATACCTGTCACCTACGTTAAACAACCTGTGACTACCTTACACCTACCAGAATGTGTCCCTGTCACTGCAGAAGATGGAGGGACAGAAGGAGAAGAAGGAAGGACAGGGCACGCCCAAATTCCTCCATCTTGCCTTCTAAACCTCCATTCTAAAACCCCAAAAATCTACTTTTTCACCCTGTGATGAGTTAACTATAATTCTAATCAAACTCTTGTGGCCTGTAAATCTTCACACATTGGTGGTAATTCTTCCTGTGGGCTGAAGTCAAAGGCAAAGGTGTTTTTCATTCCATGCAAGGGTCTCTGAGCCCCCTGCCAGGGTCTCTGGTCACCCAGGGCGGTCAGAGGGACGTCCTGGGTTCCCATATTTCCTTTTCTGCATATTATAGGCTTCAACTATGAGGGCTACAGTCCCATGCACCTAATCCCATACACCTAATCATACCTAATCTGAGTTGCCTTTTAAGGATGCATTTCCTCTCACTTGGCAAAAACATTTAGTTTACAATGTGACAGACTCTGGTATTGTCTGATATTTATAGGCAATTATAAATTCCAGGTTTCCCTTAGTATTTTAATAGGAACAGGACTAAGGGAAGTAAGTCTAGGTTTGAATAAACTCAATGACTGAGTAGCAAACATTATTGTCTGAGCAGGACTGATGTGTCAGTCTGCCTTCACTCCTGGTTGTTCAATACTGCAAGAGGGAAGCCCAGTGGTTGGAAAAACTGCTTGTTATTCTGCACAGACTGAAGTCCAGGGCTAAGAACTGTGTGGCTGGCTCTTGCAGTAGGTTATCTGAGACCTGGTTAAGGATGATGGTTAAGGATGCAATCACATTAATGAGTAATGTCTGTGCAAGTTTAAGTTATTTTCTCCTCACAAGGATCCAAGGACAGATAGATTTCCCATAAATACAGTGACAAACACCAGCTCCTTATAATGTTCTTCCAGTCTGTGGCTTAGTTGGAAGATTAGTTTCCAATTCCTCTTTGATTCTTTTCTATTACAGATTTGTCACTGCTGCTGGCAGCTGACTTCCCTGATAGGAGGCAGGAAGCTGCTAATGGGGAAACACCTTTCTCTCTGTTGGTTCATTTTTCATCAAGAGGATATTTCCTAGGATAGGAAAGTCTCAAAGGAAGTGATATGTTAGGAGGATGGGAGGAAATGGAGAAGGAGGGAGTCCTAAATGGTCTGACAACAGCACTGCAGCTGCTCCATCCCTTGCACAAAAAATAGCCAGCATTAAAAGACTTATTTATATAAATGTGCTTTTGTAATATATTTTGATTTCTAGGTGCCTAGCTGAGTTAATTTTAGATCATTTGTCAGCATGTGAAGTACATTGTATTATTTTTAGTCCCGGTAAACCGGCAAGTTAATAAGAATCTGGGCTTCCCACTCTGGCATGTAGCAGCTCCAGCTTCACAGAGGGCTGGGCAGAGAAACAGAAGCAAACTGTTTGTCACAATTTTCTCCAGCCATGATCTCCCTCCCTGGCCTTTGCTAATAGAGCAGCAAGGTATGTGGTAGTGGCCTATTCCTGATGATAAACAGCAGCCATAGCCTGCAGAAGGACTCGTGTCTTTGTTTTCTTTAGTGATGGCCTGAAAACGGTCAGGGTGCTGAGTCAGTACAGGCACAGATTCTCAAGAGTCTTAGAATGGTGTCTCTATGTCATCTCAGCTTGTGTGCCCTAATGCTGCCCTGAAAAACACAGCTCTCTGCACTGCTCCATGCTGACAGTGGCTGTTTCTGGGCAGCACTGAAGCAATGCTCCCGTCTGCTTTGGCCCTGGTTCTGTCTGATAACACAGGCTGCTGCCTCGCTGGCACTTATCCATCATGTTGTGTCTGGAAACTGGGTCAGAGAAGACTAGCTTTTTGACATACACTTTACAATCATCACTCTTCATTGTGAGCTGCAAGGTCACACAATTCTGTGGCCTGAGGAGAGACACGGATGCACTGAACCCCTGCCAGAGCAGCTGAAAAAGAGCTCCTATTCATTGCAGATTACATGTTTTGACCTAACTCTGACAGAAAAGCATACCTGTCAGCTCCATGGCAGGCTGATTAGGTTAATTAAGTCCTTGTCTATGAGTACAATAATTAGAACTGTCAGTTGTTTAAATGATGATAGTAGAAAGGCAAGATTCAAGGAGAAGCACTGGAGTTTGGAAGTACTAACAATCTAGGAGGGAATCCGTAACAGGCAGTGATTTAACGCTTCCCTTCAGGCAACCTCATTTATGAATAATGCTGAGGGGAGGAGAAAATTGTGTTCAGCAGGGGTTTATTTTGTTTTGCACTGAAAGTAATGAGAATTGAGATAGTCAATAAGTTTATAAATCAGATTTACAGGCTGCAAGCTTAACTGTAGCCCTGGGGTAAACTTGGAAAACTTTACTCTTTTCATAGGGATGGTCTGCAGAACAAGAATAGTGTATATTTTCTCATCCTCCCAACAAAGGTATGAGGAACCATCTTGTGTATTCTTGTAGTTTTGGATTTGTCAGTACATGCCATGCACCAGGGTGATAAGTTACAGCAGTAGCATGGTTAGTAGCACAACATGGGAAGAAATGGAAACTGAAAGAAACAAACTCAGGGGATCCATATGTAAGGCTAGAAAATAGGGACTCTGGTCATCACAGAGAAGCCTCTTACGATGTTTGATTTTATGCCTTGTATTTTAAGATAAAAATACATTTGCAGGAGACCAGAGAAAACAGAACAAAATAACAATGTGTCTGGAAAACACACTTACTAGAACCAGAATAGGATTTTCTTTGTTCAAAACCAAGAGAAGACTGTGGAGGAAGAGAGGATCCTCATGGTAAACCCTTCCAGTGTGGTAGGTGGAAGTGTGATATTCACTGAATCACGTGGCAACCAAGTGAGAGACAGGAAGAGATCACCTGTCATTGTAGGCAGGAAAGAGTATGGTGGAATGAGAAAACTTTTAAGTTTAAACATGGTAGATATTAGAGCAGATGTCAAGATTTTCAAGGAGGCTTTCTAAGGGTGTGTTGAAATACTGGAAAAAGACGATAGGTAAGTATTTATTTGCATTAGAGGAGGAAAATATCTTCCCCCCTCTTACAGCTCTATCCACTGGTGACTGTGTAGAGAATTATGGTTTAACTATATTAATGCCAGCAAAGCATCTCCTGGAAAGATCAGCAAAAAGAGGAAAATAAGGGTGATACAGAAGGGAGGGAAAATATATATGCAAGACAATGTTGGGAGCTGACATTAAGAGGAGGTTTGGAAATATAAGTAGATCAGTTTATGCAAGGAAATGTGCAGAGCGGCCTGACAAAAAGTCCAATGTCTCAAAAAAGCAGTACAGACACCCCCAAAAAGGCTGTTGTAATGAAAGGCAGAGAGCAGAAATGAAAAGACCGAGAGAAAAGTAGTGGGGACTGATCACTTTTTGTAGAAGGAAGTATGAGTACCAGCAGATCTGAGGACAAACAGGATGAACGGAGATCCAGAGACCTATCCATGGAGCTGTCATTGAAAGCCTCAGTCATGAAAGGCCTAAGGTACTGTGTTTTGAGGTACAGGGAAGTCTTTTTGGCAACTACACAGCATTAAAATTGTATTTAAATAATTTATTTGCATGGGTTTTTTTAAAAAGCACATCTGTCCCAAATTTTTCTTCATGCATGCATACATTACAAAAAAATTCTGTAAGCCAGACAATAATTAGAAAAAACCCTCCAGAAAATATGACCAACCTATATTTGTGGAACTAAACACTTTCTCATACTACTTGCTCAATCAGAGAAATATACTGTTAAGAAGTCTGTATGGATTGATTGGTTTGTGGAAGGAGGGGTGACACCCAAATGTGAGATTCTTAGCCATTTCCTCACATTGCTTAAGAGAATATATTCACTGCAAAGCTGAGAATATTTCATAAACATGGCAGTGATAACAAGCTCATTTTTAACTGACACTGCATAAATCTTCTGTGTAGTTGGCACCAGATACTGGAAGAAGCTTGTGAATTATATCCATCTTGAGAAGAAGTGCCAGAGCCAATCCCTTTCCCACCAGCAGGAACAGTTGATGTGTATCAGCAGCTTTTACAGTTTAATAAGTTTGGTGATTAAAAGCAATGATTCCTCAGGGTAAGGATTGCTGTTTTATGTTAAGCAGAGGCATCTCTGGCCAGCACAGTAAGTAATGCTGTCTGCCCACTGCCAGCTGTTAAATGCCATTTGTTGAGAAAACCTCACTGCAGCTTTTTCTTTCCTGCAGGAGAAAGGTAAAAATTATTTAAACATCACAATATAATGCTCTGGTCTCTGACTATGGTGAATATCAAGTGCTTTAGCTGAGGATCTAAAGATAAAGATCACGGGTTCTGATAACGATTGCATTTTGTTATCCAAGCCCTTCCTTTGCCATGCAGTGCTCATCCCCACGGCACACAGACACCTATCTCCTCCACTCTAGTGATCAATGCGGAAGCAAAACTCTGCTTTACAACTAACATAACTCAGAATGAACAAAGACTAAATCTCTAAGTCACAGTAATGCCCTGAAATTGGGTTCGTAAGAGAACATTGCTGTTTACCTTCCTTTCAATGCTATTTAGCTTAAGGGAGCCAGAAATGTCCATACTACTTCACCAGAGATCTCCATGTGTAGAACACTGTCACATTTCTAAATGCTAAAATTGGACTAGTGGTTATGTCACACAGTATTTCATAAACTAAAATACTTTACAAAGAAAACTTCTTCCAGGTTTCAACATAAAATAAATTACCACAGGATCATGAATCTTCACTCCTCAACAAGCAGACTGGATGTGCATGGCCTCATCCTACTGCAAGTGTGTGGGGAGCTGAGATCTCTGTGTATCAGGATGGAACAGGGAGAAGACCCCCTGAATTTACTGAGTGGAAAGGGCTTCATCACAGTCACTGAACATGATAATCTACCTCAGTTTGAGGGCTCAGTTTTTACAGATCACTCAGCAAGAGGGGAGAAAAAGGAAATTATATTTCAGCTGGAACTATAGAAAATTTTGGCTGATCTGAGTTACACCTCTTTCAATTTTACAACTTCTGCAAACTTGTAAACACCCTTACTTTTGGCCCTATACTGGGCTGTTAAATTCTTGTTTTGTGACATCTGCATGAAGAAGGCATGGCTTTCTTGAGCAGGGTGGCCTGGAGATGTGATGTGAGCAGAGCTGGTGCAGTGGGTGAAGGCTGAAACTGGTTGACGTGGGTACCAAGGGCAGCCACCCAGCCCCATGCTGCACAGCACAAATGGATAAATGCCTGCAGACCTACTGCACCCTGTGAGCTTTGGATGTGGGGTTTGTATGCTTCTGTGGAGGATGGCCGCTTTTGGACTTGGTGGAGGTAACAGACCTGCAGCTAGAGCACCTACACAATCCAGAAGTATTCACGGCCAGAATTCACCCAGAGGGGCTTTGTCTTGCAAATGGTAGTTTCAGGGAGAAGCTTGTGGTTTTCTGGAGGTATTGCCCACCCAAGCAGGAGACAGGACAGGGTCATTTGATGCCCTCCTGCTCTGGATTTACAAGGTAATTGCTGAAGCCAACAATGCATAATGAGCAGTATTTATGAGAGAATTGTATTTGTAAGAGATAAGATTATATTGTATTTGTAAGAGAAAGGCAATGCAGGGCAAATCTTATCCTGAGGAGGTAAAGGTAAATAGAGTTGCCTTGGGGGGCTTTTGAGCATATGTATTTCATAGTCTGATGAGGATGTCTACATTTATCTAGTGTAAAGCATACAAGATGCCAATGACATAAATAAAGGAGTGAGGGTTAACTGGAGGTGGACTTGTAAAAAACAAATAACAAGAAGAAACAGAGGAAGCAAGCAGTAAAACCTCAGATTATAATGACAGGCTTTAGCTGCAAGATGGATATCAAGAGCAAGGACTTCAACCCTTCCTAAATTAGAGATTGTTTGATGTGTGGTTGTATTTCAGGCATGATTCTATTTATAAATAACAAAAAGGTCTTCATGCAACCTGCCAATTTATGCAGATGGACAAAGACAGCTTTGGAGGTTTAATAAAGGCTTTTTTGTTTTACAATACTACATCTGTTTTAGATAGTGCAGGAATGCTGTTTAATAAGATCTTTCATATATGCTTCCCATTTAGTATCTCTCCATAATCAGTTCAGATGCTCGTATTAGCAAAATTAGACCGTACAAATGGTACAATGACAAGAGTCAGATCTGAGCGAGGACATAAACCAGTAAACCAGATGCCATCTGTAGAAATGCCCTGGTCAACAAACTAATAAAATTTTCTTTTCTTCCCCTTTGATGAAGGCTACGTTTTATTAAGGAAGCCCCTTCTGACAGCTGTGTTAATACAGTTAGATGATGTTTCCGAGAAACTGATCAGAGAAATGTCTGGAAATAGATTAGGTCTTCTCTTTCATTTAGAAACAGAGTAAAATTTTTAATAAGACCACTCAAAAATAGAGTCAGCTCTGACTTGCTATTGTGAATAACTCACATCTGATTTTTTGACTAAAATCTGACAACTTTGCCAGAGTTTTGACAAGATTGCAAGCTCAACAGTGTCCTTTCATGTCTGGTGTCACAGTCATTCTTAGCACCATTCAAGATTTCATATGATTTTATCATTTGAAAACCACAGAAGAGTAAAATTTAAAATGAATCTCAACTGATATAAGCCCATGTAACCCCTTCTATAACAATTCACTCAAGACCACGTGCCCATTTAAAATTTTACTGCCTCCGAAATCCAGTAAGGTTAAGTTTTTACCTTGAGGACTATTTTAAGTGCTGCAGTTTAAAGAACATTAGCAAATATACTTAATTTTGCCTATATTATCTGCCTTGACTCCCTGGCTCCCCTGATCAGTTCTTGAATAGAAAAATAGGTAGTGGCAGAGATTCCTTATGAACATCAGAAGAAGGTGTAGAAGTGAATGTCTGTATTGCTGTTCCAGACATAGCTGCGGCTTGGTGCCAAAATAATTTTCGCATCGTGCTAATTCCCTAACAGTAGCACTGCACGCTCAACAGCAGTTCTCTGCTCTACAGGGCTTGACAGAGAGCTTTTGTGAGCACTGACTGCTGGAGGAAGTTGCTCAGGTCCACTGAGATCCACCACCCAGTTGGCTGCCAGACTGCCCAGCAGGCCGGGCTCACAGCGGGGAGGAAGAGTCGTACGTGGCTCCCCTGAAGGGATCCTGGGGACCAGCGCAGCCCTTGGCCGGCAGAGCAGATTCCCGGTGGCTGGCAGAGCCATTCCCTGCGCCGTGCATGGTCTCCAGCAGCTGCTGTAGCAGCACCAGCTCCTCCCAGATGGCTGGGCCACGGCGTGGCTGTGGGTGGGGGTGAAGGGAGCCCTCCCGACTGCCAGGATTTGAGAGGAAGCGCTGCCATTCACGCAGCCCAGCTTGGCCCCAGCCTTGCCAGCACACTTGGCACCGGGTGACAGTGTAGCCTCTGTTCGTGTCAGTGGCTCTTTCAGCCAGTGTGCATTTGGAAAGCCAGTGCGCTTCAGAGAGAGCCACTTTAGCTGGGGGAACTCAGGTGTCCTGTCAGAGGAAATTCCCTCATCCCCACAGTCATTTGCAGGCATCGTGGTCCAGGCACCGAGCTGGCAATGCCTTAGATCACCTTAGAACACCTGAGTCGTCCTCATGTGGGGCTCAGGCAGAAGAAGCAAGGCAGGAACCACATCTTCTTGTGTGTGTCTGTGCATGTATATGAAAGCTAAATTGCATGGAAAAGGCCACAAAGTCTGTGAAATCAGGGATTTAAAACATAAAAATCCAACAAGTTGAAATTGAACATGGAGAGTGGTGAAGAGCCAAGACCATTGCAACGATGGCCATTGCAATGAGAGCCAGGAGGAAGCTAGTTATATCTCACAGCCTTTTGCAGACCATGTCAGCATGGCTCTGATGATTCCGCTTGTCCATTGTCCATCCTACGCATCCAGCTCCTTTAGCCCACAGGACAGTGGGCAAGCACAGCCTTGGAGCCTGCTGCCAGAATGCCCTTGGTGCAATGGCTGCTGCTGATGACCTCCCAGTCCCCATTGACTTGGCAGCACGAGGAATCAGTGAGGAATGCACTGGCTGATGGAGCCTGGGAGGACTGGGAGACCTGGAGCCTGTCAGAGGGGCAATTTTCATGGTGAAAGTCAGCAAAAATCAGCAGTGCTGTGACAGGAGCATGGTACTTTTGTTCTCGTGAAGAACCTTGTGCAATGAGTGTAATCATTAAAGATCTCTTATTTAACCTTTAATGCATTCATAATTCATGATATTCTGAGACTCTGAAGCAGTACTGCTGTTATACGTGTGACATAACATCAAAACAGCCCACTTTGAAGTATTTTACTATAGGTTTTATGATCATAAAATAGAGGCATTTCGGAAATGTTGTTCCACAAACCATTTTAGGCTCTATTTTAAACTAGCTACCTTACCTGCTATTACAACTTTCTTAGATTCTCTAAGAAAAGCAATAAGTGAGAAGGTTTTTTGATGAAAATCAATTCCCACCTTTTTGATTAAACCACAAAGGTTTAATGTCCTCTGCTGATGCACTTTAATATGTATTTAATAAAATGCTATAAAAACCAAGGGCAAATCCTTATCTGCAGATGGATTACCCAATGCACAAAGAACTCTTGCATCACAGTTTGCTTTCCTCACTGCAGGGAAGGTCTGTGGTCTGGTGAAGCAGCAGGTCCCCAGTCTGACACTGGAGCTGCTAATATGAAGTAAAAGGTGCTGACTTTATTTCTTGCTGTCTGCCATCACTTGCCATTGCTTCAGCTTGATGACACAGGAAGCAGCTACATTTTCTTCTCCTTCTTCCTAAATGTGGACATAACCGAAGTGGTGGTGATGAGGAGGACAAAGGGAGCACAGGGAAGCTTCCAGCATCTCTGCATAACAGGAGGTGAACAGTTGCTGGCCAGCTGAACAGGCTTAAAGTCTCTATGGGACTTGAAACTTGTCTCCCTGCTGTCACAAATGGCCACGTATACCCCGGGGTGGAAATCAAACCTGAGGATGAGTATTTGAATATGTATGAGTATTTGAATAGGAATGGAGAATCATAAGTTGTCATCCCAGGAAGCAAAGTCTTAATCATCTCTGATCTTTAAGTTCTTTTGAACATCACTAAAGAGATGAACTATTTATCACCTGGGTGAATCCCTCTTCCTACAGGTAAGTCCCTGGCTGTGTTGAGCTGGCCATCACAGTGATAAGCAGATGATGCAGTCCTGGCTGTCCCTGGCAGTGGAGTCCCTGCATGTGTTTTCAATCCTATGGGAAAATAATAACTATTGTGAGCACCCCACACACATGCATACACAGGCGTATCACAAACAGCATGATGTCATGTTCAGTTCCTGCAAACTGTTACTGTTGCAGTGGATTCTCATATGGCCAACTGCAATAAATTCATTTTTCTTATTAAAAAGTCAAGAGAATAAAACATGCTTTCTCTGATTAACAAAGACACCAGATGTTCTTAAATTATTGAAGTGCAGGCAAATTCAAAGCCAAATAAAGCAAGGATGGCTGGATATAGTCTCTTCAAGATCTGTTTTCTCTCCCTTCAGTCTCTCAGCATGAAAAAATAAAAATCTTGCTGAGTGGTAACACAAAAGTTGATGATTAACTGTATAACTTTCTCTCTGGGGTATTTAATTTCTGGGAATCATGTCACACACAGCCCTCACTGGGCTAAAAGCAGTTTCCATATGCAGTAAAATATAAAGATTTCTCCCAGCATTGAACCCCTCTTATGATCTAAATAATGTCAAGAGCCCAATTGTGCTTCTTTATGCAGAATTTAGGCACCATATTTTAAGGACATTATTAACTACATTTTCAACATGAAAGGCAGAGACTCATGAAGGACATGGCAAACGTACTCATGACAACATTGAACAGGTTATAATTTTGAGTGAAGATTAATTAAATTTTTGAGACATGCAAATGTTCGGTGAACAGTGTGCTTTGCACATGCAAACATGGTAACTGGGCTTCCTCAAGTAGAGAATTTCTTGAATATGTATTTATGAATATTTTTATAGGCCTTATGGAACAATTAGTTCTGTTAAGTAATCAACACAAGGCAAACATTAATTACTTGGGATGTCAGTTTGTGCCTTTTAAACAATGAAAACATATTCACCTTTCTAAGCCTAGGGGGCAGATTATAAGTTTGGGGGTATGCAATAGGCCAGTCCTTTATGATGTTTTAGTGTATGCCATCCTTTGCACCATTATTGAGCACGCACTGCCCGCTGCAATGCACACACATGCACAGACATTGCACAGCACTGCTGTACAGAAAGGTGCTTATTTTAAACCAGAAATACTTTCTTCTTGCTGGAAGGAGGAGCTTGGTTTTGGTCTGATTTAATTTTCTTGGATTTACCCCTAAAGGAAAATAAGCAACATACAGAAGATTTGTAGGATGTAGACTTCCGAAAGCAGCAAGATTCATTATACCAATATCTACTGATGTTGAGCAATCACTTCTTAATAATGAAGTCTTCAAATCAAACACTACTGACACAATGACATACTTGAATTTAGTGACTTGACTAACAGAAGATAGGGATCATTTTCTTTATTCTTTTGTCCAGCATATTAACTTTGATCTCCATATATGGGCAATTCTCATTACACTACACTTTTCTTAAATACGAACTCTCTACATAAATCATTTATATATTTTGGGCTATTCACTCTGTTTACCACCAAAGAAAAGGGGGTGTTCAGCTGGATATGGATACTTTTATCCTAAAGGAGGTCACGACAAACTATGCTTTCCTTTGTATATCACAACAGAAATCTTATCACAAATTATTTTTCATTAATCTCAAATCCAAAATATATTGCAGCAGATGTAAAAGCCAAGCTGATATCTTTGATGGACCTCCACTCGTAAATAAAGTACAAAGAGATTTTCATTTTACAGCTCCATACCCCTTCTCAAGTTGCAGAGATAAACTGTTTTTTCCAAGTTTTGAAAGAGGAAGAGAGTTGCAGGCACATCACTGACAAGCTGGAACAAAGCTTGACCGAACTGTGGAGTCCCAGTTTTGGGGCACTAAGGATGTGCCTTCTCCATGTGTGCATCTTTATGCAGCAGCAGCAGCAGTGCCTGTGTAGCTGTGATTACTCTGCCATACTGGCTATCACTCTCTGCCTCAGCGCTGGTTTTTGATACACAACATATTTTCACTGCAACTAGGCCACCCCAAACTCCAGAGACAGTCTTCCATCCTAGCTGGCTCAGTGTAGAGCAGATTCTGCAGGAAAGGCACTGACCAGGGATGTGACCAGAGCTGACTACAAGGCATGGATGTGCATAGAGAACCAATCTAGCTTCTGCCCTGACACAGAAAGGACAAGAGCACAGGCTGTTCCTTCCCAGCATGACCCTTCTGTGTTGAAGACTCTTTCCTTGTCTCCCACCTTCTTTCTCATCTAGCCAGTTTCTGTATCCAGCCTTCAATTCTGTCACCCAGTTCCCAAGGTGGGACTTGGAGACCTCATGTAACCTAGGATAGCCATGGTTAAGACCACAAGCAAAAGTGTAGAGCTTCAGGCTAGATCATGCATAGCAGTAAGCAAAATATTGAGTAAAAAGTGCCAAGATGTGCTAGGAGCTACCAAGCACAAGTACCTTTTAGATTTGAAAAGTCTGTAGCTTTGGCAAAAGGTCACAGGCTTCACACAAAGCATTTCTGCCTCACCTCATCAAAAGGTGATGCTCTTTCAGTTTCCAGAGTTCAAACACTTTGAGAGAACGTGTCGGTAACAGCACAATTACGTTCGCATACGCTCAAAACCGTTTCCCTCAGACCGAGACTTCTAGGAGCAAAAATGGCCCGGGGTGAGGTGTAAGTCCATAGCATGGAAACTTTCAGCTCAACACTTAAAGTTTGACAAAACTCTCTACAACAGAAAAGGGATACCTCTGCCAAGTCATGCATGTGAAATAATTAATCCATGGAAAAAACAACCTCAGGAGCTGCTGGATGCCCACGGAAGCACCACACGGCCGTTTCAGTACCCAACACGCTATTCCCCTGGGAAAGTATGAAGAGATTAGGCCAGCAGCCAGTATTTAGGCAGAAACCGCACCAGGGTTAACACACCCTTTCCTGTTTCCTCCCGTTTTCCCCGCGGGAGCGGCGGCGCGGG
>WEZZ01012254.1:0-45561 GCA_013400585.1 Chloropsis cyanopogon | reverse complement strand
TAGAGTACAGCCCACAGCTGTGCTGTAACCACACAAATGAAAACATGTACTTCCTTTTTTGGGAGTAATATCATGCCTTTTTGAAGATAACTTTTATGTGGATAGGGGAGAGGGGCTAGTATCTCTTCCAATAAATGCAGTAACCAGCATTTTATGAGCTTTTCTTTAGTATTTTTCTTTTCTAAGTGAAAATTATGCTTCTTTATTAATAGTTATTTCCAACCTAATTATTTTGGTTCTCTGCAGTTCAAACAGCTATTTAGAGTGGAAAAAACCCAAAACCTCTGTGGCCAGTTCCCTGTACGTTGATGGAGACCTCTAGGCAATCAAAATAATCAGGGCACTGTCTCAGGGTCAGCCTGATCCCTGCAGAGATCTCTGCAGAGGCTGTGGCTGAGCTCTTCACATTATGTTTCAGAGCTATGCATGTTTTATGTTAAAGGTGACAAGCAGAAGCATGCAAGAATCCAAAGCATGCCAGAAAGGTGTTTTTACAGGATGGCAGTGCAAACCTGTTTTCAAAACTCAGTATTAAATCACATATAGCAACTGTATTTTTGGAAAGAGGTAAAGGAAACAAAAAAAAAAAAAAAAAAGGGAAAGGAACTCCACACTGCAAAAAAAAGTTCCCCAAAGCATTGTTTCTAGGCTGAAAGCAAACAAGAAAAGGGATGGTCTTATGCTAAAATGCTGAGAGAAAAGGTGGGGGTACAAATCCGTTTCTGTTAGAGACCTCCAATGTGATTTTATGGTAATGTCTGTGCTTATATTTCTTTCTTCTTCTACTGAAGAGAGACAGCAGTACATACACCCTTTCTGGACCCCTTTATCTGTCCAGTCGATTTAGACTTAAGTGCTTAGTGGCAGACATTCTCTCCTCAGTGGCAGAACAGTGTCCTGCACAATGAAACATTAATCTCTGGCAAAGCCCAGCGATGCTGTGACAGCAGTAGTAAGAATGAAGCAGAAAGTGCAGAATTTAAAGGCAGCAGGAGAGCATGGTTAGGCAAGATCACCTCAGACTAAACCTTTCTGACTGAGTAATTACAGAGTGATGATGGATGAGTAGTGTACATAGTCTGATTAATTTCAAAGCAAAGATGGCTTTAGAAATCCCACTGCTTATGGGCATTGGCAGGGCTCCTGCATCCATTCTGATGGATGAAAGACTTCAAATTCCTATACATGGTTCTTAAAACCTCAGTGTGTGCATGCATTATGACAGAAAATCTGTGAGAGCTGTTGAATTTTCAGTTGAACACCCAAATGCCAAGAAACATCAGCAGAACTGTAATTCAGTCCCCGTCCTGTGTGCTATGGTAGTGTCTGAGCACTACTATTTTGTGGTATAGTCCCTCCCTTGTTCAGTGCAGATGTTGGATAGTGGTTGAATAATGCTAATTACAACCGCTGCCATGGGAAAGATTTTGGAAAGAGTGCATTTATTGCTACTCTATGCAAGTGCCAAGCCTGCTACAGTCCAGAAACAAAGGCCCTCGGATCTTTAGGAAATTTAGGGAAAGGGGCACAGACCTAACAAGCCCAATTATTTTGGAGAACTCTTCTATAAAAAGGCTAGGCATGAAGGGAAAGGCAGTGCTGGATGCAAAAGAAGGTAAGGAGCTCTGGTGGCTGGAGGTACCCAGTAGGTAAAGAAGCCTGTTGGGAGGTAGAGCCAAAAGGTGGTTCCACCATCCCATAAAACCCACCATCACTTCTGAAGGCTTGCAGTGGGCAGGACAAGAGGTGCAGGGAGAAGAGATGGCCTCGTGGTAAGTGTGTTTTAAATATTGCCCTGGAGAACTGGATTTTGTAGGTGATCATGCCACAGCATTTTAATTGCTAGGAAAACCACTTAAAACACGTGTGAATTGTCTGTAGGTTCCTCTTTCTCTCTGTTTCCTGAGATATCTGGCTCTGATTTGCAGGAGGCCATGGAAGATGTGGCAACTCAAGGCAGTGGAAGTGTCACTGTATCTGCACCTCAGGGTCCCCAGCCCACCTCACTGTGCCGTGGTGCCCCAGCCATGAGCAAGAGATCAGCCCCTTTCTCACAGTGTGGCAGGGGTGAATGACTCAACACCTGTGTGTTGAGATGAAGGTGTGAACACCACAGCAGAGTAAGTGAGCCTGTTGTCAGTGCAGCACCTGGCTGCTGTGCTGGGGACACCTCTGTGCCACATGGTCAGCAGTGAGATGTAATACAGCCATTCTATTCAAGAAACACTCTATTTTCTTGCACAACCAAGCAGGTAGTACTGTGCAGTTTGGGCAAAAGGTGCTTTTAGCTAATTCAGGCTCAGAACAAGTGGAACTAGAAAATGTAAAAGTTGGTTTTGCTTTTTTTTTTTTTTTTCCACCTAAGACTCTTGCATTGAAAAGCTTGTCTAAATACTAAAAAAGCAGGAATGTCATGAACAGTAATAAAGAAACTCAATTTCATGGAAACATTATACAGCAGTGTGGGTCAGAACAATGTTAGGCAAATAGCTGTTGATTTTTCTTGTGAGTTTAAGCACCTTCAAAGCCCTGAATGGGCTGGTCAGGAGCCAAAAAAATGACACCATATGACAAGTGAGGAGAGCAAAACTAGCCAGGGGTGTGGAATGGATCTGCTTTGCTTCTGCTGACAGAATGGAAAGATCTATTTTATGAAGTGTTCTAATGATGACTGTTGGTTTATTTTCCCCGCTTCAGCTCAGGCAGAGGTGTGTCCTTCATCTCCTTTGACATCAGTGTGGCAGTCTTACACACACCCCAACTGCACGCTGGTCTCCTGCTGGTGGAATTCCTGCTCACTGGGGTCAGTGTCACCTGCAAAAGTGCAGCCTCTTGCTTGAGGGAGCATAGAGAATTTAGCATTACCCAAATCCTGAATGCAAAGAAGCTGAATTTTAAGCAAGCATTTCCTGTACAGACTTCTGATACTTCTTTTGTTAGTGCTTGCATTTCTCTAAAAGTATTTAATGTGGCTACAGAAGCAATTGTCCCTACTTATTTTGCAACACAAACCATCTGGAAAGTTACATGAGTAAGGGAGCTTGCAAGTCTTGCACTTGAGAGCAACCAGACCTAGATATCTTTTACAGTTGTAGGTCTCAATGGGAAATTTTGCATACATTAATTCACTTCAAAAAGATTTCACCTCAATTAATTTTTCTTTTAGTTTTTAACTCTACAGCTTATAAAAGGGTAGAGTGGTAAGATTTCCTACACAGGTTGTTGATATAAAAGCAGAATAGCAACTTCAGGAAAGATTTTTGTTGATTGATTTGTAGTAGAAAAGCAAGCAAGAAGACAACATGTAAAAACATCATATACTGAAGACAGATGACGATGAATGGAAGAGGTGGCATCTGCGAAAGGAAATGAATGTCTTCTTGCTGTGATCTTCTTCCCATAAACCTTGCAGTTTCTTAGGGTCTTCACTGTACACGTTTGCATCAGTATTTCTGAGATTTCTCTGCTGGGACGTGGATTAGACCTGTGTTAGGGATGATTGGTCTGAGTTAGTTTTAAAAATCTGGAAATTTGTCTCTAAAAGCCATTTGGAGAAAGAAAGAACTGTGTTCCTGAATTGCCTCTGTGGAAGAAGTGTTTGCTAGTCACTTTGCTTGACTCCAGAAACTGGCTACCACAACAATACCACTGTTCTCATTGACCAGCTTCTGCCACTGAACAGCTTTCTGATGAATTTCAGGAAATCTTGAAACACCTGAAAGAAAGATGGTCTCTTTGGGGTATCCAAGCTTTTAAAATGGTCTTTTTGTATAACATAAAAATCCTGTACATTGTACAGATACATATATTTATTTAATCTAACTTCTTTGTGGGTGATAGAGTAGTTGTGCTGTCTTTCAGGAGCTTGCTAAGCTAATGGGAAACAGACACTGGACCGGATATTAGATGCACTGATGTCTACACTTTGTTGCACTGTGGCTCAATGACCTGTTGCAAAATTTCTAACCTTTCATTTTTTGCCTCCTTTTCTCATCTTATCTTCTGTTTGTCTTTAGATTATTTTAGCCTTGTCCTGGCCCTGTACCACAGATACCACAGAAGCCCAGGCTTGTTTAGGGTTTTGAGTAGTAACAAAACACAGAGATTAACCAACCACTGTGGCTAGTTGGAGACTATACATTTTGTTTAAACAGGAACTGACACACATTTAAGTTTAACAGGAGATTCCGGTTCTGACCAAGTTTCCTGTGAATTCTCCCTTATGCTGCATTCCTGTATGCCAGGAGCCTCCCCAGGGAAAGCACTTTCCCCCCTGATGGTTGCTTCTCTTTTGGGGTTTCCATAGGCAGCAATGGTATGTGAGGTATTACAAATTTCACTCCCTGAAGCTGATGGCATTTAACTTGGAGAGTCTGGATGTTCACACAGCAAGGATCATCTCAGATATTTTCAGTTCTCCTAACTCTGCTTTTGGTGAAAATCTACAGTGAGTCCATAAGGCATGAGGGGTCTGGAGGCTGAAATAGGTCCTACACTCAGGCATGACCCCAGCATGATCTGCTGGTGCTCAGATCCTGCTCACCATTTGGTCACCACTGCAGAAGAGGCAGCCACTCTTTCTGTAGCACAGAATTTCTGTTCACTTACTTTAATGCACATTCCCACCCCATGGTAATTGGCAGAAAGCTCTTATTTTTAATTCACTAATCTGGGAATTTACACATGGTGTGAATGCAGTTAACTGTGAGAAGCTGGCCAGCAGGAGTTTGTGGGGAGAGGTTCAGAGCAGTGTGGCTCCTGGCTGGTGCTGCCCACAGTGACGAGGATGGGGCAGCAGCAGGGCTGAGCTGCTGTGGTCTCTCCTCCCTGCTGTAGTGCCATACAGCTGCACATCCAGTCCTGCAAGCTGTGTTTGTGCTCCTGTCAGAGGTTTAGCTATTATTTAGGTTATTCTTAGCTATTTCCTCAGCTTTGACCCCACCAGGTGAACTGGGATACACCTCAGCTAGGGCTGAGGACAGCTCAGAAACCTTCCCCAAGTTGCCCTTTTGGGGCTCAATGCCATTTCCTAGCCATTCCCTGGCCACTCCAACTGTTCAGCCCCAGAACTTTATTGCTGGTTCATGAATGCAGGCTCCAGAAATTCACAAAAGCAACTTGAAAGCCATAAGATTATACCAAGTTATAAACCACGGGATTTTTAATAAGCTTTTGGGGTTTTAGCTTTTGCCTTGAAACTACAAGGACCAAATATTTATTTTATCTTAAATATATGCTGTGGTTCCCACATAATCATACACAGACACAGGCCAGGCACCAGAAAGCAGACATGGGAACAACCAGAAACTGAGGGCAGTGCAGTTAATGTCAGCCAACAGGGTCCATTTCCTGTAACAATTATCGTGCTGATGAGACTGTAGTAGGTAACATAGTGAGAGACACAGATCACACATGCAGATGAGACGGATTGACTAGCAATGTGAGTCTGTCTGGGTAATATGTACTTTAGTCACGGAGTCATAGAATTCTCTAAGTTGGAAGAAACCTTTAAGATCATAAAGGCTGATCTTTAACCCAGCCCTCTGAAGTCCACCACTAAATCATGTCCCATATCCCCACATCTACATGTCTTTTAAATACCTCCAGGGATGGTGACTCATCCACTTCCCTGGGCAGCCTGTTGCAGTGCTTGATAATCTGACAAAAGGCAGAATTGCTGTGGGAAAGCTGAAGAACATAGAAGGAAAGGCACACCACTGGAATAGATTCAGGGAAACAGTGGATAACTAAGCAGGATGATGTTATTCCTAGCTCTATGAAACTATGACTCCAGGAACTTTAAAATAAACATTGACTATTACAAGATTCATGATAAAGTCATGGGAGTTGGCTACATTATAAGCCCCTATCCCCTCTGGTGTGCCTCTGGTGTCAGGGTCTCCAGTGTGTGTGTGAGGGAATGTGTCTGTGATTTCTGCAGAAGGGCTGGTGTGCTCAGTGGGTTTCCCAGGGACTTGTGGCTCCTTCCTTGGGTCTCCTTGCTTGGAGGGGCAGTGCATAAGGATGAACCTCTCTGTAGCTGTCTGATCACCTCAAGGCTTTGACTTTCCTGCTAATGGAAGTGCACTCTAGGACGTGACAGGTGTTGTTTTGCATGAGTGTAATGACAGGGAACACCATAGAACTCACAATTCCATCATGCCCTCTTCTCAAGGGCTGAAGACAATGGTGAAGAGTCTGCACATACCCAAACAATGCATGATTTTGCTGGAACCATGAAGCATGACAAAAGGGGCTGATCAGGATGCAGGACCACTGTAGAAATCCAGAGATTACAAGAAGGTGCAAGTCACAGCCGACTTTGTAGGGTTTGAGCAGTGTGGGGGAGAGAGATGGATAAAACACGTCTCGGAGCTGGCAGTTTGAAGCAGCTAACCAAATCTGCAGCTCACAGTACTGTGGCTTGCAGTCTGCTTCCTTCTGAGGCTTTGGCGTTGTCTCTCATTTGAAAATGTTTATGCATCAACACTTTGTACTACGCCTCAGTCAAATGGAAGGGTTGCATGTCTTGCTCCTGTCCCTGGGGTGTGAAGCTACAGATTTTAAGTGCTTTCCTTCCCATTCCTTGCTGAGAGGTATGCTGCCTCTGTTTAATGAGATTTTGAGATGTTGTTGAGTCTCTTCTGAGCTCTGGGAGAGGAAGCTTGCTGACAGTGTTTGTCTCTTTGGAGCAAAAATAACAGCAATATTACAGAACTCATAAAATCTTGGTGTTGCTCCATTTTTCCTATTACAGTCAGGGCTAATTTGTCTTCAAAAAGTCCATGGGTATTTCTAAAGTGGGAAAACTGTGCAGGCGTGTACAGAGAAGACAAGCTGTGGTGGAGCTTTAGTAGTGCCAGCCAGGGGCAAGTATTGAAGTTCGTCTCTGTGGCAGAGGGCATAGCAAGCCAAAATGGTGGTTTCTGGGAGAGGGGTCACAAGGCACTGCAAGAATAAAGTGAAACAGAAAGTGTCAGGAGGAACACAAATGAGAAAGAGCAAAATGGAAGAAGAGGACAAAGAGCCAAAAAAATGTGGAAAACATAGAAACACTGTGGAAATCCGAGCTGTGGAAATACGAGGTTCCCTGTGTCCCCGGCTTGCTTCTTGGGGGGACCTCTGTCCGCAGGCACTGTCCTCAGATTTTCCCTGGTCCTTCTTAGCTAGCTTAGCTGAGGAGAGTACCAGGCGGGGCTCGACCGCATGCCGGAGCTTTCAGGTTTTTCCACAAAAGAAACCAAAATACAAGAGCAAGTTGGAGAAAGGTCTTTACTTCACGATGGTCAAATTCCAACTGAGCCTCGTGGCTCGGCAATGGCCCATCCCCCGGGGCGTGGCCCCACCCAGTCCAGTCAGAGAGCCCAAAAGGAGACATGACATGCCAACCGACCAATCACGTCCCTAATGGTGGGGTTTTCCAAGATTCCAGCCAGCCAGGGGAAATCTACAGGGTCTCCTCGGGAGCGGTTTCAAGGGCAGGGGGTGTGGGGTTTGGTGAAATTCCTCTCACCTATTGGCTGGTGGGAGGGGATTGGAGGCTGCTGGGGGAAACCCACCTGAGAACAAAGGGAGGAGGGGGGGGGGGAACCGGGGGACAAACCCATTTAACAAATCAATACATAATAAAATAAAATACAATAAATAAATAAACAAACTGCCACAAAACACCATTAAGGGACACTGAAAAAAAAAAAGTTCAAGGACTCCGATATATGATGCACATCCCATTTTCATGTTTGCTGCTTTCAGTTACCTGTTTTCCTGGTTTCTGTCTGCTACAGGGGAGGTCTAGGCAGTTATCACAGATCAAGCATCTAACCTCCAAATGGCTCATTTCATCTCAGGGAAGGGCAGTGGCACTGGGGAGCAAATTTCAAAGCTGCTCAGCCAGTTGTTCAGCCTCTTCCACATGAAAGAGTTTTCCTTTATGGGACTTGGTAACTTAAAATCACTCTCAGTCTGCAGTACTGTGACGTGAGATTGTTGCTGACCTCTGAGAAATGGTCAGTTTACAGCAGTACAGGGTGCTATGAGAACACTTTCTGTTGCCTCATAGCTAAGCCTCTATCAGGTAGGGAATATAAACATCAGGCAAAGCATGGCTCCTGCCTTTCTTTACTGAGAAACAGAGCAGGAATGAAAACTCTTTTTTACCTGAAATAGCTTCACCATAATGCATTATTTATTTGTAGTAATTATATGTAAACACACACACACACACACACACACATGTTATATGGTATATAATATGCAATACATCCTTTTATTACGTACATATAAATCATATCCATGGGTTTCAGGGGACAGTTTTAGGGGAGACCTTGATCTCTACAACAGCCTGAAAGGATGTTGTACTAAGGTGAAGACTGACCTCTTCTCTCAGGCAACAAGTGACAGGATGAGGGGAAGCGCTGTGCCAGGGGAGGTTTGGATTGGACAGAATCAGAGAGATTTTTTTTTTCACTAAAAGAGTGGTGAGGCATTGGAATGGTCTGTCAGAGAAGTTCTGGAGTCACCATCCCTGCAAGTGTTCAAGAAATGACAGGCTATAGGGCACTTAGTGCTGTGGTCTAGTTGACGAGGTGGTTATCAGTCAAAAGTTGGACTCAATGATCTTGGAGGTCTTTTCCAAACTTAACGTTTCTGTGATTCTGTGATTTGCATGTGTTACACATGAGAAGGCTTGAATTTTAAAGTTAATTTTGAATTCTGCTTACCCTTCTGTTAGTAGGGGACGTGACTTATTGGTGAAAATGGAAAACAAAAATATGTGAACACATACTAACACACTAAAGTGTTCATATTTTCAGCATCTGGAGATCCAAGAGATAAGAGATTGTGTGGCTGCAAAAGCATCTCTGTGGGGTCCTGAGAAATGTTTGCAACAGAGCAGGTTTGCTTAACAGAATACAAAATGAGGCATAGGGAGAAATTTGTGGAAAGGCTGTGGTTTGTGGGTTGTCACAAATAAAGGACATGGCAGGTCTTGATGTATATGGAAAAGAGCTATTAGCACAGGTAACATTCCACCTCTGTACTGTCACTTCTGGGCAAAATAGGAATCTCCAAAGTTGCTTTCTTGTCACACGTGGCATATTGCTCTGTCTCAGGGGCATAACAAGTCAAGAGGAACTTCTTGATCCTGAAACATAAGAGACCATCTTGCAGTGTTAAGGATGCACCCAGGGAGAGATCACTTGATATAATTTGACACAAGAAATAACACAGAAACAGAAACCATATTTGCAAAAAGCCTGTGGTATTTCCATTCATAAGGAGCATTAATCACAGGTACAGTCTGCCGACAAGTCAAAACTATACCAATCAGTTGAAGCTCTAGTCAAACAAGACCAAAGAAACACAGTTGTCAGTGCTGTTTGAGATAGACCAGTTTCTCAAACATGGGGAGTGTCTCCAGGAAGGGCAGACCACAGGGCAGCCAGGCTGGCTGCTGAGTTGCAGAGAAGCAAGAAGTCTCTTCCTGCCCCCTAAGACAGTTTTGCCTTTCTCAAGGAGCTTTCTCCCTCATTGGAGGGACATTGGTCATGTCAGAGACACTTGCTGCCAAGTGGTAAATCTTTATGGGCAAAACGTTCTTGGCAGCATCCAGAAGAAAACCCAGACAACAAAGCAGAAGTGCACAGAATAAAGGGATGCCCACTCCAGGTGAGAGTTTGAAAAGTTATCTGTGATAGAAGAGGAAGACACTGCAGAAGTTGCTTGAGTTTAAATTTGTGCCCTAAATTATTTGCTGGGTGGAAATATTTTGCAGAAGTGGCTGCAATTAAGGGGAGAACAGAAGTCAGATTTTGTGGAGGACTGGAGTTCTAGTCCCCAGGTGTGCAGAGGCAGCAATGTTAGGCCCAGTCCAGTGCAGCTGTGCCCAGCTCAGAGCCACAGCACACGTTATGCTATGCATTATGTTATGCATTACACAGCCCTGCTGCCGTAGTCCACCCGGGGGTGCGCCGGCTAGCTGGAGGTGGATGCACAGCAGCAAGCGAACCACCTCCTAGCACTATTGGAAGGAGGCGGCAGGTTCGTGGGCCTGACAGAACGCCCTTGGGGTCTAACGGCTGAGGCCAGGAATGAGGAGGACTCTTGATCAGGTAGCAACAGGTGGGTTTATTCTTCCTGAGCTCCACTGAAGAGAGAGCCCGGGAAAATGGGGTACAACGAAAATACCCCTAGGGCGGGGTGTAGACAAACCAATCGAAATTGAAACGTGGGTTACATGACAGCGAAGGCATACTACAATAAGAGAACAGGAGTGGAGGGACTTCACAGGGGCAATCAATGGGGTTACAACTCACGGGGATCTTTCCAGAACAAGGGGTGGAGGGGAAGGAATGTGACAAGTGGAGAGGAGGTGACGCCAGTCCTCCTAGGGAAGGGGATGGGGATGGACAGGTGCCTGGTTGAGTCCATCTGAGGAAACAAAGGGGAACAGAACAAACCATTTACAGAACTCTTAACATAACAACTCTGAACATAAATTATGAAACCCCACACCCTGCGCTGCAGTCGGGTGAAAGTGCTCGTGTGTCGTGGTGGGTTCAGCGCCCACACTTAGAGGGATTTGCTCTGAGGTCTGCCTCCAGGCTCCAGGCTCCAGGCCTGCCAAGATGTGACTGCAGTTTTGCACTGGTTTACACAGCTGTATGCTGCCTGGTGGCATTTGCTATTAGTCATGAAGAAAATATTTTTTGGAATTAAAAAATCATATTATTTGGAGCATGATCACATAGAAATTATTTCTCTAGACAGACATAACCTGGATAATCTGAAATGCAATGTTCTGCTTATTACAGTGGGTTTATATATGTGTTCAGAGGTTGTCTCATTCTCATTCTAAATGAGCACAGGCGCTGACCAGAGAAGTAACTGTCCTCTCAAGCCAGAGTCAAGTCAGGCCTCTGACAGTCAGCATAATTTAGATTTTGAGTGCTCCACTGTAAATTTTCCAAACCTAAACAGAAGCTGAGAAATCACATAAAGAATAATGAAATATTTGGCACATTATGTATTTTGTCCAGAGAAAGAAGATCTTATAAAATGATGCTAATAGTTGAATTATATTGGGTTTTGGCTTAACACATGCCCTTTAATGGGCGGATGCAACTACCATAATGCTGTCCTCTGTTCATTTATTTTTCAGAATAAAATAATAGCAAAGCACAGCACAGATGGTCCAACGTCATCTGATGCATTTAATCCCAGGCATAAATCCAGGAGGCCATTTAGGAAACAACGGACAAGCTTTGTTCACATTATAGATCTTTGAGAATGCACAGATATCTAGTTGAGTGGTGTACTTTAAAGTTTTTAGTAATAGAAAAATTGACTTAAAAGGAAAAAATGTTTAATCTGGAGAAAGCTGAGTACTATATTTGAATCAAAATTAGAAACCACGTCTAGCTCTGAGTAACAAATTATTCCACCTGTCCATTAAAATACCGCTGTAAGCAAGGAAGGGTAAATAAGAGATCCAGCATCTATCCAAACAAGGATTTTTTCTTTGTTGAGCCATGAGTTTTGTAGCATAGGGAAAATGAATCAAATTTCAGCATGAATTTGCTCTGAGTTTGATATAACTGTTTTGGCAAGACAGTACCAACAATGAAGACACCAATACTTTCAAAATTAGGTAATAGAAAAGAAAAGGGGGCCGTCCTCTTGGGATTCCAGTCAATCTTCTCAACATGACATTGCATATCAGAAAAAAATTCCTTCCTTGCAGCTCACACCCAAGTGATGGCTCTGAGGCAGGTGCTGGTAGAGGGCTGTCCAATGTGAAAGAGAGCTGCTGTGGATGCAGGAATGATGTGCAGCACTGCAGTCAGCAGAGACAAGACTGCCAAGTTCCTGTGTAAAGCAAACAGAAAACTCATCCTGTTCCCCTTGCCTCTCTGCAACTGCTTCCTATTTTTAAACTGGGTTTTGTTGCTGACTATAAAAGAATGTAGTAATAACATGAAATGACAAAATTCCTCACCCAATGGGTATGTGCAAACTTTGTAAAGTTGCTTAGGTCCCTAATTCCTTTTGACATGGATGGAGTGAGGTGCTTGAATGCCTTTTATCAGAACGCAAAGGTTTCTCTTGCTGTTTTTACCGTCCCTCTTCCCTGGTTACCCCAGGCGATCTCCTTGTATGCTCCAAAAGAGCTTGGACAGGATAACAAGGGCTTTTGGCTCATTCCAGATGGGCTGACCTTGTGGGCAGAGCAGGTGCCTCCCCACCAATCCTCCAGAGCCACGGTCTGCTGCGCCCAGGAGGGGTCTGCCTGAAGGCAACCCTGCACCTGGACACGTGTGTGCCTCCAATGTGTCTGACTGTGGGCACCTCTTGCCTGTTATGTGGGATGAAGGATTTGCAGCAGTGCTTGGTGCATGCTGACCGTGAGGCAGTTGCCTGAGCACTCATGGCACAGGTTTTAGAGGACACACCCTTTCCTCAAATTATTAAGTTACCCTTATTTTGCTGATTGCGAAGCCTAGCCAGTTATTTGCTCTTTGTGTACAGTTTGTTTTGGTCATCTCCTAGGCCCTGTGATATAACAGCCTGTCATATGAAAATTAAACACAATAATGCAGCTGTAGCTGTAAATTAGGGAAATTAGTGAGAAACCAGTTCTCTCTTACACCGTGCTTCACTTGAAATCCAATCTGTCCTGAGCAAAGCTTTGCTTGGGAGACCATATGCAATTGCTTCTTTCCACGGTGAAAAGTGGCAGTGTGGTGTTCAGTTAGCCATTTCCATGCACAGAAACCTTGCACAGCCCTGTTTGTCCTCTCTCCCAGGAGGGAAGGCTGGTGCCCTCCCCGCTGGCTGCTCTTGTTTGCTTAGCTTGATCTCTGGGCGGTATTCCCTCTGCTAATTCCAGCTGAAGTCACCTCCTGAGCTGACAAAGCTGGCCAGTGAACTGCCCTGCCCAGACTGCTATCATTACTCATTCCTCCTGCCAGAAAAATACATTTAAAAAAAATTATTGTTATTATTTTTAATTTTCAGATTTGGCCAACCAATAAGTAAAAACTTTGTCTCCCAAGCAGAGGTGAGGTCATGCAGATACTGAGCAGAGCTGGGAGTCTGAATGAGCCAGTTATGTCAGCCAGTTAATAATTTCACTGTTGTCATTTATTTGTCATTCATCCAGAAGAATCCAAGAGTGCTTTGCATTCTTTACAATCAGATTGGAGGCTCTTCTTGCTTTCCACCCCACTGAGAGCCCGTTACCCCTTGGGAGCAGTGCAGAGCTCCTCAGTGGCTCCCTGCCACTCTGCTCTGAGGCAAAGGCTGAGGGGGCTAACTCTAGTAGCCAGAGAGTTTGGTGGTCTGCCCAGGTGACCACTTGAAAATTGTTCTGCAGGCTTGAGCTGAAGCTTCCCACCAGTAGAGCATCTGGTGATGGACCATGGTGTCAGGACCACCACAGCTGTGGGACAGAGCCCTCTGTTGCTGCCAGGGACCCTGACCTGCACTGCTTGGGCTTTTCAGTAATGTGGGCGTGTGCTTAGGGACTTGGCTGTTTCTCAGTGATATTATGGAAAATATTACATAGAAATTCAGCACCCAGAATCACTTCCTTCTCTTGTTGAATAGGGAAAATATCTCTGGCTGGAATGTCTCAGAAATAGTTTGCATAGAGGAATTAATTCAGCTTTGCATGGTGCTTTGAGAAAGTCTCAGAAAGAAAGAGAGCATCATGCCCTGTCATGGCACAGGTTACTTCCCTGCACTGAGAGAAGCTGCATGAGTGAATATGTGGTACAGAAACCTTCCAACTTAAATCCCATCACATAGCTATTCAATGGATGTTGTGTGCCTCCCTTTTGGCACGTCTGTGTCAGGAATGGGCTGCAATATTTTCAGATGTGTTGGCAGCCCAAGCCCATGCTTCTTCTCAACATTAGACTAAATACAGTCTTTTCTATGACACACCCTCTTTGGCGTTCTGTTGGTTTTTTTCCTCTCTGTGAATGACTTAGTGAAACAAAGTTGTGAACCCTTGTCTGAAGTTTTCACACTGCTTGTTGTTTCCATGTGAGCAGGGAAATTGTTCAGCACAGCTCATGGGGTATTTGTGTGCGTGTCTCAGTGCAGTAGGTTCTGACAGCAGAGGGCATCTGTTCCTTGGAGCGTTTTTAGGCCTGGGGAGAAAAAGATGCTAAAGGGAGGAAGAGGGACATGCCATTTTCCCCTGCTCTCTCTGAGGTCATGCTGACCACTCTGGGCCAGCCTCCCATCCAGCAAAGAGCCCTTCTTTGACTCGGTCACTGACCCATCTTAGCTTTTCTCATGTCCTCACACATGTTCCAACTCACTACTACTTTTTTTCCCCCTCCTTGTCCCTGGGAAATTCTCTGATGTTCCAGCTCTCACAGGTTTTCTCACAACCCTCTCATCAAGGCAGCCATCCTGTCACTGCCTCCAATCACACTGCTGTGAAGTCGTCTGTCTGACATTCCTGAATGCTTTAACATTTGAACAGTTAAAATTTCCCCCTACCCCCACTCCAATTAAATTAAGAATAACTTGCCAGTGTAAATACCCCTAGACAACAGAACCAAAATGTGTGAGGTGTCTGTGTTTCTGCAGCTCATGGAAGGCAAATCCAAGTCCTCTGTAATGCAGGACAAAATATCCAAAATGTTTCAAAGAAGTTTGGAAACCACCTGCTGACATTGTCCTAATGATTGCTTCCTGAAGGAAGGCCTTTATTAAGTAGATGAGTTGGTGAAATCTGTGATCAGTGATGCCTACAGAGCTACAATTCCCTAAGATTAAGATTACCCTGGATGTCTCGCTCTCTCTCTCTTTTTTCTTTTTTTTTTTTTTTTTTTTTTTTTTTTTTTTTTTTTTTTTTTTTTTACTTTGTATGCTAGTGGAAGAGGTCTAGATGTGTAAGTATTTTGCTGTTCTCTCTCTCTCTCTGGATGTGAATACTGACATTTTTTGGCTGATACAAAACCATTTTGTGCTTGGGAAATGAATCTTATATTCCTCTTTGCTTTTACAGCCTGGCCTCTCTTGCCACACTGTATTTCCTGTGTAGCCTACACCCTGTGCCTGAAGGGGAATGAGTTGGTGTGATGGGATCAGAGTTGCAAGGGAGGTAGGAGAGGATCTGTGATATAACAGGCATTTTCCTTGGTAGAAGTATATTTGATCAAAGCCCTTCTCCATGAAAATATGTCTTCAAAAGGACACTCAGAGATTTACAACTAATGTAATTAATCCCATGGGTCCTGTTTCCATTTGTGAAAGCAGCTGGGAAAGAGCAAGTGTTACTTTGAGCTTCTTCACTGGCTTAGTAAAACCCACAAATATTTGGGGTAAAATAGCTAATGGTCCAGGATGTGTAGGATTAGGAAGAATTTTGATAAAGTGGAAAACATGTAGATTCTTCCTGGTGCTACAGTCTGCACTGCCTCATTTCCATTTCCTGCTCCTTTGCTTCCAGTCTCTAACACAAGAGCAAACAGACTGAGACACTGATGCCCACAGGTCTGAGAGGAATCCGGGTCAGTTCTGTCCGCCGCCCGTCTGTCTCAGCCAGAGAACATGCCATTCAACTTCTCTCCATTGATTTTGCTGAATGGAAGAACACAGTTATTGCTGGGGCTCATGGTGTCTGTCATTTCCCTCTAGCTCAATATATTTAATGTGGTTTAATCTCAAGGGAGAATGCCCAGCTTCAGCGCACATTTCAGCCATGCCCTGTTGTAGGGTTTTGGTTTGTCTCTACAGAGCAGCTCCTGAAATCACAGCTATTTCCCAAACCTGCTGCTAGAAGCCACCTTAGGTGACCCCTATGACAGTGAGTGCTTCTGGCTCTCTGAGATGTGTTGTCTACATTCAGGACATCCAACGGCTGTTCCTCCTTGCCAAAGGTGACAAACAGTGGCTTGGCAGCTTGTTGCAAGCAAGGTACCCTTAAGGCTGATACTGGGACCATTATTGTTCAACGTCTCCACCAGTGACCTGGTAAATGATACTGAGCATATCCTCTGCAAACTGCAGGTGACACCAGTCCTGGAGTATGGGTGAAATTCTGACAGAACTTCACCCCAGAGACACCTGGATAAATATTTCACTGGGACACTGCAGCCTTGTGAATTCAGCAAGGAGAAGAACAAAGTTCTGGAGCTGGGGTGGAATAATCTGATGTGTCAGAGCAGGCTGGGCAGTGACAGGCTGAACAGCACCAGGACGAAAAGGAATAAGAAGTTAGGGTGAGTGCTAGAGTCAACAGTGGCCTGATGTGCTCCTGTCATGGAGGGGGCAAGTTGGGCCTTTTGTTCAAGGGGGATATAGAAAAATTAGAGAAAACCCAGTGGATGGCTGCAAGATCTTGGAACCCAAACTGCAGGACCTGTAAAGAGGAGCTGAGAGAATAGGGCTTGTTTAATCTGATGAAAAGGAGGTGAAGAACTTATAGAAGCCTACAAGTTCTTAAAAGGCAGTTAATAAGATGATGAATCCAAGGGAGTTAATAAGACTGTAAATCCAAATTATTCCTAGCTATTACAGGTGATAAAGCATAAGGGCAACAACCTATAGCACAGGTTGTCCAGGATGAGCATAAAGAAAAGCACTTTTTGCCACACTGGAGCAGGTTACCTGGGAAAGTTTTCAATTATCACCCTTGAAGGTTTCCACAACCTTGCTAGATAAATCTGCAGTTGACCTGATGCTGGTGATAGAGATCAGACTAGAGACCCGCCCACAGGTCTAACTGACATTTCTGTGGCTCTGATTCCTTCACAAAATCAGGTTTAGACACAAAAATCCATTTGCCCATACACATTTATGGGAGAATTCTTTGGGCTTCCCTGCCTCCATCTGTAGGAGCATCCCCCTTTTCCTCCACTGGACCAGCACCACCTGGTATTCATTTGACAATGTACTAGATAGGTTCTATGATTAACTTTGGGTCAAAACCAGTTTGGTGACAGTCATCAGCTGCACGCAGAATTTGCTACCTACAAAGTTTTCTCTTGGCTAGGTCTCTTATGCATCCTTGCATAGTGGAAATAGGCATCTTATTTCTCTTAGCTCCTATTTCAGGCCTGGCTTTTCAAACTGAGTATGAACTCCATGTGGTGAGTCTAGATAGTAGCTGCTGTCTGCATGTGTAGCTATCTCCAAGCTGTTTGAAGCAGATGAGAGAAGTTTTATGTGAGTGGGGCTTGATCGAGGAAAATGTTGCAGAGTCCTTGTTCCACCTGCTCTGTGATTAATATGATGTTGGTGCATGATAAATGCAGAAAAGGGCAACATAATTTTAGAATACTTCCAAAAATGAAACCTGTATGCCCACTGATTTTTCTTAATATTTCTGAGATGCTTTTAACTGCTGGAAGCCACCTGTGCCCATCTATTATCAGAAAATCTGCTTGTGATAGTGCCCATTCACTGGGTTCTAGTATGTTAGAAGGGTATTCTGAATTTTTTTTTTTTTAAATTTAAATAGATAATGGTTCAGACATCTCCTCCAGATGACCTGCAGACCCTGCAGCCTTGGTAGATTGCCTCATGTAATTTGCTGAGAGTGGTATTTACCTGCACTGCTGATAAAAGCCCCACTTCCAAACCACAGTTAGTTAGCCTTTAAATCCCTGCCAAGAGCTGGTGTTGAAAGACTGCTTTTCTGTGACCTCTCTTTTGGCACGCCCAAGAATAATAAATAAGAAAGTCTTTTACTTCAGCAGCTAAAACCCATGAACTGCACTTTCTTTATAAATTAAATCAATGTCCTGCATCTCAATAATAAAATCTGCGTCCTTCAGCATCCTACCTCCAGGCCATTGCACATTTTACCATCAGCAAATTAAAACCTAGTACCTAGTTTTGAGAAACAGCAGTGTAATTTGCTGCAAAACTATGAGTCCTGCATTTGTTCTGAGTATGACTTCACATCTGAAAAGAGATTAATTATAACAGATGCTTTCTGTATATCAAAATTCCACGGATGATATGCTTCCCTTCCTAAGTTAAAAATATTTTAAAATATTGAAAATAAAGAAAAAATATGTTATAAAGAAAAAAAATCAATATTTAAAAAATACTGAAAATACCAAAACTATTTTAAAATATGGAAAATAAAGTAGAAACTGTAAATACTGATATGTTGATGGCATGTAAAAAACCATAATAACCATCCTGGTCTGAGAAACCTAATTCTGCTTCCGTTTAACCCCATTAATAAGTAGAACACACTCATCAATGCACGAAAGCCAAAACCAGATAATAGACTCCAGTTCAGTGTGTAGCAGGATGAACCTGAGTCTTTATTCCTCTTCTGTAATAAATGCCTAAAGCCTTTTTGATAGATAAAACAAATCAAGAGAACTGTTACTCTCATTTCATTAGATAGTGGTGTCTGTGAAAACATTTATCCAGTTTCTCTAGGGTGAATAGCAACTGAAAACTGATGACCAATAACTGATAACTCATAAACCTTGAATATCTGGGGTCAGATGTAACAGAGGTTGAATGAAATTGAATTATTTTCTTGTAAGCCAGTAGTTCTCAAAGGTTTTGCATCAATCCCCTTCCTCTCTTTTGTGCAATGCTTGTGCTTGCCCTGCTGAGGGTGAGCAGTGGCTCAGTCCCGTGAAGCCAGGGCCTCGCACTGCTGCCAGGCAGGTGTCCGCTACCAGCAGCTCGATCAGCCAGCTGGTCCTTGGCTACTCCAAGGTGTGACTGTAATTCATAAATAGTCACTAGTTTTCTTCAATCTGTCAGCTGTTAGAACAAGGTAAAGAAGCACAACATGATTATTTTTGTGTGTGTGTAAAGCTGTGGAAGAATGAGAGCTAGAAATGAGGGGAGCAACTCTTTCCCATGCATCTTTTCAATCAGACGGTGCCTTACATGTGGCAAAGTGTAGCTCAAGGAGAGCAAGAATGAGAATACACATCCCTGGGCAAAACAGAATGCTGAGAAGAATCCTCTGGCAGCTTTTTATTTTGGTTACACTGCTACTCAAGAAGATAACTGCAATTAGCTGTTTCCTCTTCCCTTTCAAAAATCATGTAATAAGAAATACACAAAAGAAATGAGCTGAAAAGGGATCAAGCGTGACTATAAAAAAACTACATGTAGCTAAAGCAAGCAAGGGAAAAGAAGACTTTCATCATTTTGCTAAGCTTGTTAACAATGAAAGGTGGAATTTGGATCTTAGCAATTTGTTCGGTTTGCAAAGTTTGTAGAGGTAGGTGGTTTCTGTAATTGAATTGGGCTTTGCTGCCTCTCAAGCACTGGGTGATGTTTGTTTAGCAGAGCCTTGTCAGGCTGAGGTTTGCCTTTCAAACAAGTCAATAACAATGGTAATAAAACTCTTTTCACTTCCAAATGCCCTTTCATCTGAGATGCCAAAACACTTTGCACAAATTTAATGCTTCTCACTATACCAAAACGAAGGTATGGATTATTATCCCAGTGGCAGCAAAATCAGAACATAGGATCAGAGTGAGAAAATGGTTTGCTCATGCTGGTGACAAAAAAAAAAAGGAAACGTAATCTGGAAAGAAGCTGCCGCACAAACCAAATGTGGTTCACTTGCAAATCTGCTGTCCTCTGTGTGTCAGTGCTGAGATGATACTTAGCTTTTTTCCCTGTCTCAACCATTACACTGGTTGTGGTTTTTAAGTTATTTTTGTGATGTTGAGTATTCAAGGGCAAATACAATATTCATAGGAAGTGTCTCCTTTCCAAACAGGAAACATGAATACTCAAGGGTAGGAGAAAAAAACAAAAATGTTGATGGCTAACAAAATCGTCTGAATTTCCATATCAAAGAGACAAGTGCATCTTTTTCTAATAAGCCATTCTCCTGGTTATTTGGCATAGCTGCATGAAGCTGGGTAAGAAGCTACTTGAAGAAAAGGCAAATTTTCTCCTTCTTCTCTTCCACCCACCGCTAACTCTCATGAGAACAGCCAGCTGCCTAAGTACTTAAAATCCTCTACAACTGGGATTTTAGACTAGTGAAGTGTCAAAAGAGTTGTCCTAGCCCTAACTGGTACTGCAGTCACTGCATAAACTGTGGCTTTCTATGCAAATCAAGGTAAACTGAACACCCCGTGAAGGACTTAATATAGTGAGACTGGGTAGACTGAGCGGAAGCCTTTCTGCAAACACCCTCATTACTGTGTACTGCTTTGATCGTGATGCTGGAGCACAGGGTGCAGCCGAGCCCAGCAGGAGCAATCAGGCAGCACACATCATGTGGCACCACACTGGGAGCTGGGCTGGGGAAGGGCCAGAGATCCTGCCGTCCCTAACTCCCATGCTGTCTGCCCACATTGCTGCTTACAGTCAGGGTGCAGGCATCCCTCAAAGCCTGCAGGGATGGAGTGTGTTTTGCTGTGCCTTACATCCACCCAGCTTGTATGCAGAGGCAGGTAGGAGCCTACAAGATGCAGGAGATGCTGTGGTTCACTGTCTCCAGAGTTTACACCATGGTGAACTCTTCTATGTGTCTGAAGAGATGGATCACAGACGGTGAGCAAGGCCAGTGTGGAGACAAGCCTCACGGCACCTTTAATGTGCCAAGTGAGAAATTTACTCTGTATCACTGTATCTTGAAGTAACTGGGAGCACAGCTCTGAAAGGGCAGCTGATACCAGTGTCTTTATTTAAGTTCAGCTTTGCATTACTCACTCTGCACTTCACTCACTTGGAGTCCAGGAATGGGCCACCAGGAGACATGAATGAGTGATGGAAGATCAGTGATTGCTGCAAGGTTTTGAGAGTCCTGGGCTTTCCTGTAACCTGTCCAAACCTTATTTTCTGGTCCTTAGCGTGGCGGTTTTTGTTTAGTCTTAGTTTGGTTTGTATTTTTATAATTTTTTTTTCCTTTCTAGTATTTTACAGGAAAAGGCGCAAGAAGTGCAGAAGAGCTCAAGTACTCAGTGAGTTGTTTGCTATTTACTGTTCAGCAGGTATTAATAAATCCATTTAGGTTTCCTACTAACTGAAAAATGCCCTGTTTCCCAGTGTCACCGGGATACTTTTAGATTTTCTCTCTGGCAGTTATCTCAGTGGAACAGCAGTTTCCCTCCTCCCATCTGTGCTCTGCGCTGAAACAAAGAGGAAACTCGTATCTGCTTGTTTTACGCAGCTTGACCCCAGCCTGCAATTTTTATGATTTGTGTGGCAGTGAAAGGCAAAGAAAGGGGAAAAAAGCAAGAGCACAGGGAAGACAAGGAGAAAGAAGCTTCGTTTTTCCCAAGCTGCCCTAGGACTGACCGCAGCTCAGCTAGGGCTGATTTGTGGCCATCGAGTAAGCGAACACAAAAGCATCAGGGAAAAGGCACAAAAGGCTCTCCTTAGAGATTGACAGCTTGTTAAGGACCATTATTACTACAAGTTCAACTTAAATGACAGGGTCACCTATATGATGCTGTTTGGGCTCCCTGCCCTGGTCAGATAGCATTTTGCTACATTTTATTCAGCGGGTTTTTCTGACAGGCACATAACCCTGAATTAAGCAAACTTTATTCTCAGTTACCCAATTTTATGGACTCTGCAATGGCTTATCAGTGAGTGAAAGGACACCACACTCATCACTATCCTCCCTCATCTTCAGTGAAAAGAGGAATCACTTCAAAAAGAATCTGTTTTTTGTTTGAACTTTAAAAGTCATATTTTATTAAGCAAATGGAATAAATGAGTGGCAAAGGACTAGATACTAGAAATATTACAGTGGTCTATTATTTGAAGGCATTTTTGCAAGTTTCTAATAAAGCAGCTTTGTCATAGGGATCCTGCAATCCAGGATGATGATTGGTGGTCTGAAGAACCTGACAAATGGAAGAACCATTCCTCATTTCTGAAATAGTAAGACCACGGTTTAAGAAAATGCAATTTACCAAGAGAAAGTGAAATAGTTTAGTTTAATATTTGCTGGTGTTAATCAATTTCTTTAAAGATCTAAATCTAACTACCCTTATTTTATTACCTCTTTTTTGTGACATACTTAATGAGATCATTCCAGAGAAGCTTCAATTAAATTAGACACCAATGTTTCAAAATATTATAAATGGTATTTGATGAGCATACTGTGTATGGGAGAGAGAAAGTAAAAATGCATGTTTTTCAAGCAGTATAATCTACTTGGTTATCAGATGCCTTGACAATTGATCTCTTAACAGTTCCTGTTAAAGAGCAAGATATTAAGACTTTATCTTTTTTCCTGCCAGGAATAACTGAAAAAGATTTACTTGAGAATTCACCTTCAGTATCTGGTATAGCCAGTCCATGATGCTCCCCTGTTTCCCAGCAGCATCCAGGGAATGAAAGTTAAGGGAAGGTGATGTAGTCCATGTCTGTCCCAGTTTTCCTTTGCTAAGAGGCTGTGCAAAGTCTGTGGATCCTTCACATCAGTAGCAGCAGATTATGGCTTAACTGGCTTGTTCTGAGTCTCAGATTTTGCATGAAAGTAAATCCTTGTTTTGGAAACCCACTTCTTTTGTCCTTTAGAAACCAACAGTAATTTGAATATGTGGTAAAAACCAGTGGCAGAGCAAAGACAAAATGTAAGTAAAAGGCTCAGCAGATCTAAATCAGCATGAATCTATTGACTTCAGTGGAGCTACACCAGTGTGGAAAATCTGAGCTTATCATTGCTGTTATCACTGAGTACATGGCAGTCTTTCTGGGAGAAGATTTATTTTCAAGAGCTTATTTTATTACCTTTTTCCTGCCTAGCCCATACTTGCTCTGGATTGTATTGTCATCGACTCTGTAATAATCAACATTTTTCTCTTTTAGGTCCTGAAGTTAAGCATTATGCAATGCTTTAACAGTGGTCAGAGTCAGAGAAGAGGCCACCTACATGGTGTGACTCGTCCATGATATTTGCACATTAGAAGAAAATCTAAGAAACTAGGACAATTTGTTTAAAAAAAAAAAAAGGCTGTGTGAGTTTAAGGCTGCTCAAGGGCAACCTTAATTTATGTGCCAATAAGTTACACAAATATTTTCTCTACTATTCAATTAAGAACAAGTAGTTTCCTTGGCAACGGCCACATTACATGGAACTTACCCGAGCTCTGAGTTCCAGCAGAGTACTTTCCCTAAGAAAGGAACATACTCATCTATCATGTAAATGTCTAATTTGTACACGGTTTTGAGAGAGAGGGGAGAAAATGGAATTTCCGGCAAATTAACACAGCCCTTCTCTTTTACTGGAGTCATATCCATGCTCTTTTCTCTAGTTTTCTCCTGCTTTTCATTTATATCTCAATGATAACTTGTCTATTAGAACTGTAAAAGAGTAAGATTGTGAGCTGGGTGTCTTAAAAACAGCAGAAGGAGAGCAGGCTGCTGGTGAAGTGGATTTGGGAGGGTCTGTTTTAGAAACAGGAAGGTGGCACTCTTCTTCCATGCAGAGTTGCCACTGAAAGTGTGCTCTCTGCTTCATTTGATGATGGTGATTAGTCCTTTTGCAGGCAAAAATAAAGGATCTCAGCCTGATTACACACCAAATTGCTATCTCCTTTTAAATGATCATCTTTCCCATTGCGTTAGCCCTTGGCAGGCTCTTGGCTCTTTGCATGCAAATCCCTTAGGAGGTGCATGTGCAGCATGTACCTGGGAGCGAGCTGGGAATCTGTGTGGCTGTTGCTGTGCTAGGAGCTCTCTTACTCTCCTGAGGCATTCCCCAAAACAAACTGAGCAGCTGGAGTCAGAGCCAAGCCTAAATATCATCTCTGGGTATGGAAATACGCAGCTCTGTAGCAAGGGGAACGGCCTGCCACACCTCCACCTTGGAATGCCTTGTTCCATATCCACAAGGCCTCTTCCTAGTGAAGGCTGACACCAGCTTCCCTAGGAAAGTGCTGGCTGTGTGCTCCCATTTGCATAACCCTGCCATGGAAAATGGATTTGGCGTTGTCAGATTCAATCCCCATGGGGACTTCTTCTGCAAAACTGGAATGAAGTATGTCCCACTGCTTTCATCTTCTGGTTTCCATTCCATCCATAATTCAATTTTAGGTTTTTAAGATGTTATTCTACAGCTTTTTCCACCACTCCTGTACCTGTTGACACCATGAAACTGGAAATAATTAGTTTGAACTGTTTGTAGCTCTTTGCTTTTGGGAAAAGACTCTCACTAGACCCTCTTCAAACGTTAAGACACTTTCAAACCACAGCGTGTGAAGATCTCTCACAGGAAGACAAGGATCATTTCCATTCCTTCTGTATTAGTGGGAATATTGCTGTGGTGTACAGTGGTCGGAGAATGCTGCATTCTCTGTGCCTATTCCACCTTCCTTCCATCTGTCTATTTGTTCTAGTTCCATTAATACTAAAACTAAAATAATCAGTTTTAGTTGTATCTTTTATCTCTTATGTATCTGATCTGGTGCAGGATTATTTAATAGACTAACTATGGCAGTATTTTTCGTTTGAACTGTATTCTGCTCTGAAGGAACAGCAATTCTGAGCAGCTTTGCTTACAATTGTTTCTTGCAGTTAGCAATTAGATTATTTCCTGTTTGATAAGTTCCTAAGGTGTCAAACCCCAGAAATAATATGTAATTACACTTCTCTGAGATCTGGTCAGTGTGAAGATGTGATTGTGATGAAATATATCTTTCTTCCTACTTGATACAACTTTTTGTGTCGGCTATTTAGAGGTTAACATTAAGGATTAAGAACTCTGTCATAATTTATTCCCTTTAAGTGCCTGAGCACTGTAAATGATGTGACAGATAAACATAGTCTCATCATGTAGTGGCCTTATCTAGATCTGCTCCCTTCCCTTTCAGCATTTAATTGTACCCAGCCTTCAGTTTGCCTGTCTCCCCCTTAATTACATTCTGTAACACATGAATTTCTGTAGCTTCTTTGGAGGCTGGGAAATGAAAAGTCACAGCAAAGTCACCTCATCTGTGAGCAGACACTGTGGGGTGAGACAGGAAACACAGGTCACTGCCTGTTGCTGTGTGTGCAGACAAGGTCTGATTTTTCTTTTGTCCAGTGGGAGCTGACACGTATTTTTGCTAACTTTGGGGTATTTTTTCCTTGCCCTGCTAACTCTAGTGAGAAGCTACTGCAAATTGGGATTTTGTCAGATCAGGAGGTGTGTGAATCTTGCCATCATTTTCTGGGGATGAGGTAAGGGCAGCCCAGGATCAGTATGATGACTTGCAATTACCTTGTTTGCTTGAAAGTGTTAGAGTGTGATGTGGTTTTTATTTTTCTTTTCTTCCCTCCTCCTCCCTTCTTCCTCCCTCCTCCCCCATAAAGTAGTGGTGCTAAGTTACCTGACCTATTTGTCAAATGTTGTACAATGATGCTATGCCAAAAGGTAATCACTTCTAAGGTCCATTTTGAAATAGATATTAAATATTGTCTTGACTCCTTCCAATTAAATTGTTTGATAGCATCACTGAGAACTCATAAAAAATCTGGTTTGTTTCTTCAGCTCCTGAACTCATCATAACCTTCCATGGAGCTCTGAGCAATTCAGCCATGCCATTTTCATAAAAATGGACATATTTTTTAATCAAAATCACTGTAACATACTGTTAATTCTCCTTCCTTCAGGTCATATAATATTCCAGGTCACAACACTGAACCTATTGAGCAATATCCTAGAAAATGCTTTCCATATCTCTTTCATATGCTTCTATTTTTAAAAGGAAATTTATGGCTGGGCAGAAAAATGACGTGACAGAAACCACCCTTGTGTGTAATGAATTCACTAAAATGGCACATACACAAAATAAAAATCCCTTTGAACTTGTCCTTCAAAGAAACCATAATTTAAGTATTTGGGAGATGAACTGAAGTATTTTCTTAAATGCCAGGAGAACACCTAATAGGTCTCTTCACATAGGCAGTGTAAGGTCTGCCCACCTCTGGTTGAATTGCACCCAGCTAGGCCAGCATCTCTAATGGTGTCTGGGGCAGTGGACAGCAGACCAACACAGAGCTGTGTAATAGCATTCAGCGATCTGTTCCTGGAGAGCTAAACTTCCTTATACAGTGGAAATAACCACTTTCCACTGACCTCATCAAAATGCAAAGATTTATTTGAATGACAGCAAAAGAAGNTTGCCATTCTGTATGATGCCTTTCCTATTAAGTGTTTGGAGTTGGGAAATATGTGAAGGATCAGGGAACATAAGATAGGTCTGTAATTAACTATGGGTCACTTATATACAAACTGATTTTTAAAAGATGACCTTCCATCTCTCATCCTGAGCTCTTTGCTGCCAATTGGACTCTCCCTTATTTTGGAGCATTTCAACAGACATGCACCACAGGCACAAAAGCAGTCTTTGCCATTAATGATTTCCTCTTAGACTTTGCTTTCTGAGGAAGGGAAGTTGCATGTAATTACTGTTTTTTGCTGAAAGAGTTAAATAGGTAACTTAACATTCTTGTTGTGCATTATTCAGCTGCCTAATACACAACATCTCTCTATTTTCAAGACAGCTTACTGTGCCAATTCTTTTTGATGCAGTCTTTATGAGTACAGAAAGCCCATACAGCAACACTCAACTTGTAAATGGAAACTTTTTGGAACAAGTTCTGTAAGCCCAACAATGACTGCATTGATCATAATACTGAGACAGGAGTCTAGTCTTTTACATTCACAGAAATGATGGGAAATTGATGGATAGGTAAGTTACATGCAGAAATACACAGATAAGTTTTTCCCTCGCTTTCTTCAGGAGCAGGGCACAGCTATTTCCTTCCCAAAAATAACATGGGAAATGCATCTCCCAGCTACACACTACTGCATTTTTCGTTGCAGTGGCAGTGATGTAACTGAGGGCTGAGAATGGTACAATGTGCTTTGTTCAGCCATCTGCCAAATTTAATGAAGTGATAGGGGATCTTTTAAGCTGGATTTGGCCTGCATCATATGATTAAATGGGGGAAGTGCCCCTATTATGTATTAGATGTGCTTTTGGGTAAAGATCAGATTTGTGTGGTTGCATGAATTCAGGGCATTTTACCTTTCTTACTCCATCAGAGCCAATAACTGTTTAGTGCCCCTTAAATTTTGATGGCTATCTTTCATTTTGATGGCAAGAAGTGAAATTTCTGCACGCCTTACTAACTTTACTTAATGTTCTTCATCTTCTGACTTCTTCTGATTTCTATCATTTTGAATCAGCCTCTTTTTATTTCATAAGAAAGAGTATTTGCTCCAGAAAACAACAAAGTGCATGAAGATCTACGCCTGTGCTAGCCACTGGGAACCAGTAGAAACAGGTTTCTCACTGGAATTTCCTCTTGCAATAGGCAAGTCAATACATTTAATCTGGATGATGTTGCTCCAGAGGCTTGTGGAGGCAAAGGTAGGTACAAAATTAACAATTTCTTCCACTTTTGGGTGACAGCTCAGAACCTCCCCTGGGCAGGAAACCATTCCTATTTTAGCAATACTGGAAGAAAAGTGCGGCGAAGGAAAACCTCAGACACGAGGAAGGGCATACTACATTGCATTGTTATGATGCTAGGGTCTGAAATCCTTAGCTGAGATCATATCCCTCTTTTGCTAGGTGTTGTAGAAACACTGAGTAAGAGATACAGCCTTCAGGGTTCCCTCTTTGACCAGGAGAAGAATGGATACTTAGGAAATGTGGATTAAAATCCAGATTCATTTTCATGCCAGATCCAGCTGAAAAAGATGAAAGCTTTTGTTTGTCTCAAATGGAAGTCTCTGATAAAGGGAGGAGCATTTCTTGGATGTCCATATGTCCATTCTGCTGTGGCCAAGAAGTTAGTCCCTGCTGCCGTGGGGATGCCAACACTACCGTGGCAGAACTGGCTGTGGGGAGAGCTGCAGCACCGCTTGTGCCAAAAGAAGCGAGTTGCACTGCAAGCTCTGTTGGCAGCTCCATTTTATTACTTGAGGGAGGGACTGGGGAATATATTAGCCAGGGGAACACAATCTGATGAGCACTGGTCATTGGGTTTGTGACAAACTTTCTTTGTGCAATGCAGGAGTGCAACCAGTATGAGATGACTTCAGTGTCATGGAAACAATGCCATGAGGTGTTGCTTGCTTTAGGTTACACTGCTGGTACAACTGGGGCTTTCGTCATGTTTTGGGGGCTCAGTGTCTGAGCTCAGAGCTATACTCTGCTGTTTGAGCTGTCACTGCTGCTGCTAGCGGGCTTTTTCTTCTCTCTCTCTTGTCCAGAGCTGCACAAAGAAGTTCCAGACTAGATGGACTAGATATAATGTTTTTTCTGTTATTCAAGATGGTGAAAATTGTGATCTTGGATGGTATTTTCCTTTTTTATGTGGCAGTTTTAGCACAACTTTTTCCTCAGACTTGTTGAGCATAAAGGCTTTGCTGCAGGGTTTATCATTGTCCTTGCAAGCATAAAATATGGGTTCCCCTGGAGAAAGGACATAAAAGCACTGGGTGCTGTTGGCATTTCTCAGACCAATGACAAATTTGGAGTGTCAGCAGTGCCATGAGAGGTAACATTTGAGGAGGAAGTGGTAGCCAGCAGCCAAGGCATATTAGGTAGAGACAGGTTGGTGCTGAGCTGGTGCTCTGCAAAGTTTCATCTCTGCTTTGCTGGGAGGCTCCTAGTGGAAGGGGCAGCCAAGCTGACAGGCATGTGGGCAGGGGCAGAGGCTGGTGAGATGCCTTTGGGTGAGCCAGTTCAAGGCTGGAAGCAGTGCAGTCACCACTGAAGGCTGCTATCACTACCAAGTCCCATGGACAGACAGCACAATGCTGCATGGATGCTACAATAGCACTTCCAGGCCTGAGCTGACACGCCATACAGAGGCTTGCCATCCCTTGCCTCCTAGCCCCTTGAGCTCCCAGAAATCTCTGCAGGATGCTCTGTGGGACATAGCAGGCTTTTTCTGGGAGTCCCACGTCTGGTATCATGCAGCTGCAGGACAGGCAGCTCTTGTGTCAATTCAACAAGCATGGGTGTTATTCTGTGCTATATAGACAAAGGAAATAACCAACTTTTTTTTTTTTAATTAAATATGGGAAGTGAGAGTTGTGAAGCAAAACAAAATAATTTTACAGTGCCTTGACAGGTTTTGCATGTCTTAATAATGACAGACTGAGCCTTTCAGATGTGCACGATCAGGACAGGCTGAATCACAATGATAATTTTTTCATTTGGTAGGTGAGAGAAACACAAACAGTTTTTGAGAAAAACAAGTGTCAGTGTACTCCTTTGCAATACGATTTTTCCACTGACAGAAATGTATTTTTACCTTCACATCTCCCCGTGATTTTGAGCAACTGCATTTATACTGATGTACTCTGGGTGATCTGCAAAAACTGTCCTGTGCTGGTGCCGTGGGAAGGATGGTGCATGCTCTGGGAATGTGCCTTGGGAGTGGTGTGGTGGAGTAGGCAAAGCACTCTGGGGTGCCCCAGCACTCGGGCAGTGGGAAGGAAAGGGGGCCAGCAAAACTGATGACACAGGCACTGTTGGGGGGCCTTGCCCACACACACACAAAAAGAGGTTATACTGGGCTGGTTACAGGGAGACAAGGATATGCCAGCCAAGACTCCTGGCAAGGATGGAACATAGTGAGCTGTCATGATTAATAATAGAGTTTAATCCAACACTGTGAGGCATAAAATATATTCAGAGCCCACCATGTTACTGACACATTGGAAACTCCTGGCGGAAATGTGTACAGAGTTGCCAGATAGCAGAGAATTGGGAGAAGCATAAACGTTTCTGTGCCCTGCTTCCTGTGATGCAGGGCTTGAAGGCTGTGCTGATTTTGGACCCAGATTTTTGCATCTCCCAAGCATGTTGCCTGCAGGCACAAGGTGATAGACCTCCTGGGCTCAGCAGCTGGCTGCACTGCTGCCATCACTGGTTCTGTTGCAGGAAAACCCCCAGAGCTGGAGGGGGCTGAGGTTGATGCCCATTATGATATGAACTCTGTAAAACCCTTTTCCTTTTTTTTTCGTTATTTTCTTTTCTCTTGACCTGGAACATTTCAGAACCTTGCAATGTGTCTGACCCCAGAGCTTTTCTTCCAGCAACTGGCTTAGTCTTAAACCCACAAAAGCGGCAAAAGAACCTTTTTTTAAACAACTAATTGAATTGAAGTATTTGAGGTCTAGATTAGTGAATTAGAAAGTAGTTTTTGCACCCAAAAGATACCAATTTTGCTGCCTTTTACTTTCACGTAAAAAGAAATTACCCTGTACTACACAGAGGCAGGACACAGAAAGAAGGAAAATGGCTGCAAAACATCGTTGTGAACTCAGATGCTGAAAAACTGGAGAATTTCTGTTAAATCTCCCTGAAACCAGTTTTTACTAACACATTCCAAATTATCTGGCAGCAAAACATTTTCCTGTTGATATTATGCTCCAAGGTATATGCTTTATCACATATGACCCAGACTGATTAAACACATTTATTGTTCCATTTACCCATTCCCATCTTTATTGCTAATTGAACACTTTTCTATTCTCATTCTTCAAATAGGCAGTTTGTGTTTGGGCCCATTACAGGTATCATAACCCTACCCTTCTGAAATGAGTGCATGTGAGCTCAGATAGTCTTAATGGAAGTCTCCTGCCCACAGATGTATACTGATTGTGGCAGTAAGTGGTTTATCAGAATTTTTTGCTACTGCAATTTTTTTTAACCTAATTTACTTAATAAAAAATGTACTTAATAATGAATTAATTTACTTAATTTTACTTATTTTACTTATTTTTTGCTGTGTAGCCCATAAAAATTTAACTTGAGATGAACTTCTGTAAAAGCACTTAGAAAGGTGTTGAAAGTAATCTTTGATGTCAGGTGGAGAATTTTGGCAGTAGGTTGTACCATATTTCATTTACAGTGAAGCTCATAAGTAAACTTCTCTCAGAAGAATTCTCATTACAGCTTATAGCTATATCCATGCTGCATAAAATAAGATGCAAAAATGGAGAGTCTGATGGTAAAAGAAAAGCTCTGGAAAACTCTGCCCCATGATTGTCTACACCTAGCTATAAACCTGTACAGTTGATGATTCTGGTGGGGAGTTTTTGTTTGGTTGGGTTTTTTGGGCTTATTTTTTGTTGAAAAATGTAACCATTAGTTAGTGCATAAAAATTTACTACTTTATACAACTTGTGATTCATTGTAAGTCACAAGAAAAGTCAGAATTCTTTGGCATTCAAAGTGTTGAGCACATAAACCCACAGTACAGTGACCTTTTCTTGCCCCAAAGATTAACAGTAGAAAAGGCTTTTTTCTCCTCTGCAGTACTTACATATATTTGTGATACTTTGAGTATGACTTTAGAAAATAGATAGATCTTTCTTAATCTGCATTCCTGTGAAAGGCATGTATATATATGCTGAAGTCTCTTAGGAGAGAAAAGTTACTTTCCAAGCACAATCACATTTTAAATGAGGATACATCCAAATATTTTTAATTTTTAACCATGATCAGATGTTTAGGGCTATCTTAGAGGAAAAACACTGTAAGTAATTCCAGTGCAGGGCAAGAAGAGTACAAACCAAGGTCTGAGCTCAAAAAATTTGGAGGTTTCATTTAATTCCTACATTATTGATTTAATTTAAAATTTGTTTCTACTAATTTTAGACATACCTGAAACTAAATTCCAACCCAGAGGATTTTTTACAAGGAGAAGATAAAGCTTTACAGTGGAAATTCTGGACTTGCATCTCTAAGATCCACTCACAGAGAAAGAACCATCCAAATAGGAGGTGGAGAAGCAGGAAAATACAACTCTGAGCCATGCTTCAAGATTGCCTCCATCTCAGATTGTTGTATCAAGAGTAATCCCTTGGAGTCTGGAAAAATTGGTTACTGATGGTGAAATTTATATGACTGCATAGAAGGGTTATATGCTTCAGTCCCACTGAGTTCCATAATAGAAATTAAATATTTAAATCCTTGAAGTGCTTCTGAGACACTGATACTGAAATGTGAGCGAAGGTTACAAGATCAAATCCTTTGCAAGTACTGAGCAGGCACAGTTCTGATGTCCACCAGCAGCAATCTCATGAGTAATATCCTGATTATTGTCACTCACATCAGCAGTCCCCCCTCGTTGCAACAAAGACCCTGCCCCTTCCTGATGAAGACCGACGTGTGCTCTGTGCCCCTTCTGCTTAGGTCTGATGCCACATTTCCCATTTTGAGATTTTTTTTGGCAAGAAAGAGCAAGTATGAGATTCAGGGAGGCTTATCAAACTCTGTGGGTGGCACCAAGGACTGAAACCTAAATCGCCGCCACACAGACAGGTTCAGAAAGGGAACAGCGCTCTGTAACCTTTTGAACTTTCTGAGAAAGTCAAGTATTGCCTCACAGCCTAATGTTTCTGTTTGTCCCCTTGGTAGCTGTTTATATTCTTCTCTATGGAAAAAGCAAGATGTTTCAATCTAGAGGACTTTTTATATGTGCTTCTGTGTTGCCCCAGTGCACAAATAAACTGTGTAGGTGCTTTGTGATCAGAATAATCTCACATGATCAGTCATACATTGTTCTCTTGTCAACAGCAGCCATCTAGGACCAGCCTTGTGTCCTGGATTGAATCCAGAATAAACAAGCACCCTGATGGAATGCTCCATAAACACCCAGAATCTGGAGACATTCTTAACTTGCAGGACGCCAAATTTTTTCTGGGAAGAAAAAAACCCCAAACTGTTATATTTGACGTAGGGCCATTTTTTTTCCCCTGGAATATTTAGATACAGAAAATTTCAAGCAAATGAATTTATAAAGAAAGTCTGGGAGTTGTGCACAAGTGTTTAAAAACTATTTTTAAAAAACACCCACCATTCTTTTCTGTGTACTGGATAAGATATGGGCCAAATATGTAGTGGCAAAAATGAGAAAATATACTGAAGTTAATGAAGCTGCTACTCATTCTCATCCTTAGATATTACAATCCCTTCACACTGCTCATAGCACTGTAGAAATTCATGACATTAGCAGTACACCCTCCTCCTCACAGTTCTTGGGAGGCACATTAGCTCCTTGTCCCATGCAGCTGAATCACAATATTCCTCTTTCTGTCAGTCATGATAGATAGAGATGAAACTGTTCAGCTGGCAGTTGTGCCCCAGGAAACTGATTTTTCATATAAAATGCATACACAGTTTAAATTAAAAGAAAAATAGCATTAATACAATTGTGGGACTCCTACCTTGCAGGTAAGGGTCTGAGAGGATTTTAAAGAAGATCCTTGTTGAGGTTTTTAGTGATTTTCCGGCTCCTAGTGGAGATGCTGAAGATCATTCCCAGTATGTTACTACTTCTTTTAGTCCCCCAGTCAGGGTTTCTCGGGCTGACTCAGGACCTCTGTAGGGCATTCATGTTACATTGAACAGCAACTCCAGACCTGCATAGTGCACTATTGATAAGCATATTACAATGTGCACTTAACGTGTAGGTTAATGACCCCCTGGAAAAAATTAAATACATTATTAGAAAGATTTTAAATACAGAGGAAGCTGAAGCTGTAAAAACAACTGCATCCTTTGGTGCTGATCTAATGAAGAATCCTCTTGACATTACAGGAATTAGTATTTAGCCCTTAAACTTTTTTTTTTTCCCTGTAATAGTCCATATGGCATTTCTTATAATCTTTGTGCTTCTACCAATGCTTTGGTCTAGATAGTGCTAGCATTTAACAGCGTGGGTTCATATCTGACAAAGGGATCTCCAACTACTCTTCAGTATTATCCCATTTACGGAAATTGCTGCTCCTCCATAAAATCAGTAGCAAGAATACTTCCTCTGAGAAAAAAAATTCCATTCTCAAACTGCCCAAGGGAGGAATTAGAGCAAAAAGTATATACATCACAACAGGATGTACTCCAGTGTGTTACTGCTATTTCGGTATGCAGACCTTTATCTCCGTTCCTGCCTTTCACTCCTCACTGTTCATTATCTTCCCCCTTCCAATGAAGCTTCAAGGCATTTCCACACACTCTCTACAGCTGGGAAAGAATAAATGCTGGCAGAGTATCAGATTAGTGTGTCTAAGGGGGAATTCTCCTACTTTGGGTTATGCCCTTAGCAAGCTGTGTCACAACATCTGTATGTTATTATACTGCAGAGTCTGTAGTTCTACCCCTAAGAAAACCTCCCACCTGCCCTGAAAATCTGCTGGGTTTTTTTATTAAAAAGTAGTTGTTGAAGCATTTGCATGTGTTACAAAGGGGCCAGAAGAGCACCAGCAGAGTAGCAGAAAAGGAAAAGAAGGAAGAGCATTTGCACCCTTTCCTTGTTTCCTTCTTTCCGAACTCTGTCTGTAGATGAAAAAGGATCATCCAGGACTATTATGATTATGTCAGATTCTGGTCTGACAAAACAGAGTGGGTTGAGGCAGTTGTGGTGCCACACAGGTGGTAGCAATTTCTATGCAATGTGGACAATTGCAAGTGTGAGCCATTTTGTCCTCTCCCTTTCCTCTGTCCTCTTCCTTCCTCCCTACATAAATATGTACCTGGATCAGGTACAGCTACAAAGGCATAAACATTTCTCAGAGGAAGGGTGTAAAGATGGGAGTGTACAATAGCCTGATTTTAGATGACCGTGGTACTGCCAACATTTGCTTTTCACAGAAAATCAATTTGTTTTTTTCAGTCTCAAGTTTGGAGGTGGGTAGGGGAAAATGCTTTAGGAAGTCTCAGGCTGAGATTCCCTTGCTGTTTGCAATAGGGGCTGGCAAGTGCGTCGCACACCGTGGTCTGGCAGGGATCTGCACACGCCAGGTGTCAGCCCAGAGGCTGGTGGCACATGGCTGCAGCGACCCGCGGGGCCGGAGCCGGCAGCGAGCGCAGCCATTCCGTGTTCCCGTTCTGGCAGGGACATATCTGGCACCGGTCGCATGCAGATTAGATGCAATAACAACCCAGAGCATAATATGTTAGAACTGACTCCAAATGTTTTTAGGCTAGAGTGTCATTGTTGTAAATAGGCAGGGTTGGAGATTGCTGCTTTATACGCAGGTTTGGCTGGGCCTGAAACGCTGTGTTTATAAATTGGAGGCAAATCAGAAAAAAGAAACACAGAATTCAGAAACAAGGAAGTTAGAAGTAATGATACAAACAATCATAGAACATTTAGGTTGGAAAAGGCCTCTGAGGTTATCAAGGCCAACTTTAACCCAACTTTTAACCAAGTCCCTCCCTAAACCATGTCCTCAAGTGCCTTACCTATATTTGTATTAAATACCTCCAGGGATGGTGGCTCAACCTGTTACTGGAACCTGGTCCTCAACCTTGGAAACCTGATCCGGTGCTTGACAAATCTTTTAGTGAAGAAATTTTTCATAATAGCCAATCTAAATCTCTACTGTTGCAACTTAAGGCCATTTCCTCTTTCAGACATGAGAAATCAAGAGAAGACGATGGTAGGCACCTCCATTTTCTGGGATAAAGAGGGTAAGATGAATGAATTCTGTGGATCTGGGTTAACCCCAGGAGTAAGAGAACCAAAGCCATCAGTGCTGATCAGATCAAGCTGGCTGGGCCCATCCAAGGCCACCTGTTTTCTGTGGAAAACTCCCAGGTGTCCATCACCCCACACCTCAAGCTCCCTGAGCAAAGTCCTGGCCATCCTTATGTTCTACCTACTCAAAGGTTTTGGCACTTGGATTGTAGGATGAAAAGAATTGTCCATCTTGCGAAAGGTGGTCTTTTATGTCTCTTATGGCTCTGTTTCCTCCATCTGAAAACAATGATGAACCCAGTAGTAAGTCAAGGGTGAGTGAGAGGGTGAAATGAAAATAGTATCTTTGCCTTGAGCCTTGTCCCTTTTGTAAAAGTGTATTCATGCTAAAGGCTTATTAGATGCCAGATGTGCCCAAGACTCTCATGTATGTTTATTCATAGTGACATAACATTAAGACAGCAGTGAACTGAATCAGTGGGAAAATTTAAATATTATCTGAAAAGAAAGAAAAATGACAGTGCAGTGATGTTGGGAATTGACATGCATGCAAACACAAACAAATTTAGAGCTGGTGTTTTTACTTCCATCAGATCACTTTTTTGTTTTGCTTAGGGAATTTAACCCAGCAGACTTCCTAAGTACTTTCCTGCACGTATGAATAATCAAAATAGTTAATAATATTATGTAACTGTGGTTCTTTGACATTAAAGTCCTCACTGTAAGAACTGATCCTTCAACAAAATTTATGGCCCAGTGTATGGGTTCTGTGAAGATAGAGAGACAAAGTCCATGAGATAGAGTGACAAAGTCCATGTTCTGACTTTTTGGGAGCCGCAATTGCCTGGTGGACTGCAGCTGCTCATTTATTCCCCAGCTCTTTCAACTTTCCCAAACTCCCACACAGACCACCCGAATTCTCCCAGCCTCTTTCTGCTGGGTCTTTCCCCTACGCATCCTTGAGATGTCATCCTGACATGATTCACACAGCTCATACACATGCAGGAGATGAAAGAAGGTTCCTGGAGACAAAGATAAGGAAAATCAAGACTTCAAGCAATGCTTTTGGTTTTGCTATTTTGGTGTTTGGCTTGCTTTTGCATTGACTGACAAATACATCTGTAGAGCATCAATCTCTAAAATTTAATTGTATATTTTATATAAGCTGATAGATAGAGACATAAAATAGAGATAATAATCTCTAACATTCCAGTCTCAGAGCCCTTTCTACCTATCAGCATAACCCTGTTTGTAGAAGTCATCCAGCAGAATGATATTACTTTAAATCCCTGTGTACACACACTATTCTTCATGGTGTGGGGACAGAGTGACAGCTGCCAAATTCTGAGTGCTCATCCAATTTTACATCAGCTAAGGGATTAGTACAGAGCATCTTGCCTTCCTGGTGAAACTGAGGATATTGCCTGCCCGGCTGAGAGACCCAGCAGACCAGAGTGTGCAGTCTGAAAGAGGAGCTTTTGAACACTGTAGCAGAGCAAGAGCTGGGTTGTTGAGAACTGGACCGTACCGAGTGTCACCAAATACACATGTGAACACATCCTGCCCTGTCTACAATGAGGTCGTGAGAAGAAGGTATAGAAACCCCCCAGGGCAGATGGAGAAAAATCAGTCCTGGAAGTCCTCTAATCTTAACAGAGTCTGGTCAGGTCTGAGATGTGAGCAGACACAGCTATTCTGTAAAGTATTTTTTATTAGAATATTTCACATTCTTGCTAGTGTTTAAAGATCCACCTCTTTTCTGAATCTTGGTAAGTGTAAAACATTTGTATTGGAAAACTATCCCTCTCCTAAAAACTAAGCTTCCAGTATGCGTATCTGCTGCAGGAGACCAAGGAATGGGTCTTAAAAACAGGATCTCCTGGGATCTGACAACTGATTGACCTCTCAGCTGCCTGGTGGGCAGTTTTTCACTTCACTTCACTTCACTTCACTGTACACAATTAACATTAACCAAATTCACCACTATTTAGCAGAAGTTAATTAACTTTAGCAAAATATATAGTGGGACTTTAAGGTTTTTTCATCCAGTTCAATATGAATTTGCTAATGTATTGATCTGGAGACTGACAGGGAGAAATCTGTTATATAATTTAACCAGACTACTAGATTATCCTTATTAGTGAAAAAAAATATTGTTATCTATTTTTTTTTCTTTTTACAGAAGTTGACAAAATAAATAAGCAAGCAAATTCCACCCTTGAGATGTTTTCCTAGCTGTTGCTTGTGCAGAGGAAAGGAGATCAGAGAAAAGGAGGAAAAGCAAGATAAAGGAGGGGAAGACTGTGGAGAGGAAGAACATTTAGCTCTAATTTGTAGGACTTACAGAATGACCTTATGTCAAAATTTGAAATGTATGGCCAAATTTGTTTCTGGTGCTGCTTCATCAGCCTCTCTGAAGTGCTGCCAGAAAGGGCTTTAGCCTAGTGTTATATAGCAGGGAAGTGGGAAGCTTGTTCTTCCACAGAGAAACATGTGAAAGTGAAGGCTTACCCAGGAGCCATAAATCCAGTTTTCATAAGGGATGAAAGATAAAATGCCACATGAGCAGCCCTGCCCTGCCTGTGTGCGTAGCCCCATGTCTGTTCCCCTGCAGCCTGAGCACCGCCGGCTTGGCAAACCGCACGGATGTGACCGAGCCCTCGTCACGGCCGGGCCAGCCGGGCTCTGCTCGCAGCTGGCAGTGCCCCACGGCACACAGAGGAGCTGGCTCTTCCCCTCGCCTCCCACGGCCCAGCGGCAGCAGCCGCATCCTCTGCCTCTCCAGCCAGCCTGCTGAAAGGTCAGCGCAGATGCCAGCAAGGACGTTCCCTCCATCTGTGCCTCTCCGGGTGTGGGTGGGATGCACTGACAACTGACGGCTGAGGAACACGCTCAGCAATAACCTTTGCTGCAAACAGGCACTCGGTTTACCGCTGTGCTCTGTGCGTTCTTTTAAAAGCCTTGAGTTTAAAGCTGCTTGTTAAGAAGCAGTGACAAACCACAGAACCTGACAAGTGGCAGACATGCTGGAAAAAAATGGCACCACGTTTTGTAAAAGTGTTGCAAAATTAAAAAATCTTTGGCCAGTACTGCTGAAAAGAAAAATCCATATTCCTTTAGGAATATGTTAATTGGAGAATAATTTCTGGTTTACAGGATTTTGATTTTTTTTTTTTTTAATTAATAAAACCCCCAAACCTGTACAAAGACACAGCTGTTTAGGACTTTCTTGACTTTAAAGAGCAAAGGAATTGCCTCCCTGTTGGATTTTGTGGGACTTTACTGAAAGGTTGCTAGAGATAATAGTAGCAGTGAATTACTGTAAAGTCAAATTTTGTTGTTCACATGCCTGCCTCAGGCCCTGCAGTTTGCTTCACTTGTTCCAGCTTCTGAATAAAGACTGCTACTTGCAAAAAGTGCTATTATTAACCACATTTCTCCCTAGTGCAATGACTTCTGCAATAAGAAGTGACCCCTTGGCATATGACCTGAACAAATGTACATAAGCTTTATATATAAACTTCCAGAGTCTTTTTTATGAAGTTTTCATTTAACTAGATAACAACAACAGCAAAAAAAAAAAACCATCACCAGCAGAATAAGCAAACTCTTCATCTAGTGCCAACAGAATTATTGCCAGGTCTTTTTATTGAAAAAAGAATGAGATTCTTTGTTGAAATACAAACAAGGTTGCTCCTTAGATGTAGGCTGGCAAGTGGCAAATTAAAGAGTTCAAACCAAACCCCATTTGTGTAATAACAAACCTCAGAAGGATTCTTCCTCTTCTTTTGCCTCCCATTCCAGCTTTGTTGTAATTGTCTCTTAAATACTCCAATTTAGATTTAATATGGCTTTTTCAAATAATGTAGAATAAACAGAGAAGTACAAGTATCAGTTTCTGAGCTAGTGTGGGGAATATCCAGTTAGCTACTGACAAGGTCCAGTACAGATTCAGCTGCCAATGAACTCAATAAAGCAACATTGTTTGAGAATAAAGATGGTGTATCTGTAATGCTTCCACATGCCTCTCTTGATATATATATCTGTTTTGTATTACAAGCACAATGACTAAAATATAAGAGTACAATGCATAAACATATACCAAAGCTTGCACATGAAGCTTATTGTTTCAGCCTTCCGTAACTGTGAACTGCAGATGTGGTGCTGGATGTAGGATTCAAGATCAGGATATGAAGTATTTTCAGAGAGACATTGACTGTGAAAAAGCTAGGAAAGATGGATTCATCTCACAGGTAGTGAAAATGCTGTGGGAATAATTATGTAAGTCATGATCCTTCCTTAAAACTATAACTTCTGCAGGCTTGTAAATGAGATTGGATCTTCACTGACATTTTCTTCAGATCCTTGTCCCCTCTGGATCATTCTAGGAGTGTGAAGACCCTTGGTACTAGAGGACAGAGGTTTTCCATGTAAAGGCATGCAAAACCAGATGAAAAATCTAACCAGATTGATGTTGCAAAAGGAAAAATATAGTGGATATTATTAAATATTAGTAGCTGTTTTCCTGTGTAATACAGCTTTGCAGTCCAGCAAACAAGGTAGTTTGAAACCCAGCAAATTTATTGTGTCACATGCTGTTTCTTGCTAGGTTAACCAGCACTCTTTAGATCAGGGGAGGGTTATTTTAGCTTTACACATGTAGAAAAAGAAAACACAATTAAAGCTGCCACCATATATACCTTGGAGCCAGGAAGTTTCCCTTCAACTGTTAGTCAATGAATGCCATTATTCAATATGTGCAATCCTTCAGAGATTAAGAATAATTAGCTAATAAGATATGCCTTAGTGCATCTGTAACATCTGCTGTTTCCTGGTCACAGAAATGCATTTGTCACAGTGAGCACAGGGAGGAAACAGGCAACCATTCCCCAGCCGAAAACCTTATGAAAGCAGAGACCTCTCAAAGGAGGCTGGGCAGGGAGGGAGACAGCTCTGCACGCTGCTTGCTCCCTTGCACAGAAAATGCAGAGTTTATTCTAAAAAAATCCTCAGAAACCGGGGACTTTAAAGGACAAAACCAGAAAAACCCAAATCCAACAAAACCAAATGCTTGTGGGTCTTCAAAGGTGCAGGCTCAAAAGAAACCGCCTTGAAAGCAGAGGAGTCTGCTCGGCTCTTTGCTGCTCTCAGCATCGGTGTAAGTGACTCTCTCCACAACTATCAGCTGAGTCTATTTCACCACAACGGGTTTAATTGTGCATTGACGCTGAGAGGGAGGGAGGGACATGACAGGCAGACTCGAGGAAGAGATTTATCCCGGCCTGTCAGGCAGTTTGATAAGGGATGTGGTCTCTGCGATGTCTCACAATGGCTTTTTTATTTGTTTGCTTAATACTGGGCTGTTTCAGAAACGCACACAGCTGAGCTGACAGGAGATGCAAACAGAGCACACTCGTTTGGGAATTACGGGGGTGGTGGTACACAGGAAAATAGCCTCAGTCTTCTTCACAGGAAAGTCAGCTGATAAACTGATCTAAAGACAACGTATCTTCCTTCCTGTAAAATGCAATAACAGGCAGATCTTGTGACCTCGATGACCTTCTGCCGAGTTTACTCCCAACCAGGGAGGGAACGGGGGAAGCTTTCCTTGGCAGAGGCAGCGCGCAGCTCCTATGTGAATCATGTGGCGGTGCTTAAAGCGAGAGCCAACAATACCAGCATAGTGGGCCACATATCTTTCAAAGCGAGCGAGTTCACAAAGCAGTCCCCTGCTCGCGGAGATAAGCCGCAGCAGCCCTTTCATTAAACATCCGCTGTGTACTTCCCGTCGGAGCCGCGGCTTGGCCCAGGGGACGGCCGGCTGGCGAGAGCCAGCAGACACTCTCATGGCTTCTCGTTTGTCTATTTAGGACAGATTTTCCCTGCAGCACTCGGCAGACGGCAAAGAGAAACACACCATTTATGTCACCCTATTAAATACACACAGCTTTTGCGGCCCTGCATCGTGCTGCAGCCTTTCTCATCCCTCTCTTGGCTCTGCGCAACAGAGTAAACATCATAAAGAACATAAAAAGGAGTTTTCCTGAATTTTCCCTGACCTTCCCTGGCAACAGATAGCTTTAGCAGGGTGAGGTTTTTTCCCCCTCGAGAAAACACGCCTCCCGCCCTCCTTCCTCCTCAAATAAATTTGGCAAAAACCTAGAGTCTCATGCTTGAGGGTCATGCTCGGGGTCCTTCCAGGAAACTCCATTCAGAAGAGTTAATGCAGCAGCTCACTTGCCTGCTTTGAATCGTACTGTGTCTGTGCTCACTTTTCCTCCCCTCGAATTATGTTTGCTTTGTAGCACCCAGATTGTTACAGCTCACTCCTGCTGTACATAATGACAGCAGTAAGGCAGTGTCAGGCCAGGCTTTCCCCTGCCTTGGCCCTTTCCATATTTGCTGTGTAGTGTGAAACACTGCTGTCTCAGATTTATTGGTACTGTATACCCACCCTATTGCTTCTAAAAGCAGCATACCCTTCTCTAAACTATCCAAGAGTGCTTCCACTTAGTCCTTTCAGCATTTAAAGGTGTTAAAGTTTGTGCTGGTACAGAACCAAGAGCCTAGGGTGGGACCTAATTTTATGAGGTGCTATATGTGGATCCTGATTCAGGAGCTTACAAGCCAAAAAGAACTAGAGGAGACAAGCAAGTCAGGATTGGGTACAGGCAGGAGCCATGAATTCTAAATACTGTGCATACATGTCTTGAGTCAGTATAATGTCTTAAATTGGTATATAATTGTCCTTATTGTTATGATGAGGAAAATGAGGTTTAAATTAAAATGGCTGAGTTATTTGCCAAGGGAGGCATTGTGTCAGAGGTGCCATTGTGCCTGTGCAGTGATTGAAAACAGGATCAGGAATTTTGAAAGCAGGTCTGTGAGGTCTGTAGTTAGATTATTTATATGACAAACGACATCTAAACCCCAGTAAGACTGTCTGTGGCTTTGCAGGGAGCTGAGAGCTGCTACCACCAGAAATGGTACTGGGTCCCACGGCCAGGGGATGCATTTGGTGGCAGAGGTTTGTTGATCTTAGGCTGAGTTGTGATTTTTAAGCAGATTTGTATTAAACAGGAAGGTCAATATTTTTGATCATAGTTAATGACGCCTCTTTCTCAGATTTCCTGCTTGAAGGTGATCTGCTTGAGAGGGACATGGGCATATGAGCTTCTTACTGACAAGCTGATTCCCAACCCCCTCCTTTTCTGGTCCCCTGGGCTGACACCTGGCACCCCATTAGCCAGCACTTGATGCCCATGCAACATTGTCCAAGTCAGACACAGTAAGAGGAAATGTTCAAGGCATAATTCTCATCCCCTTCTGCTTTTTCACCTGAGGTACTAGATGCAATCTGCATTTTATGGCCAGCCAGCAGTCACTGGCCCACCTGCAGGTGCTGTTCACTACTTGGAAACCATTCTAGATCTAGAATACAACTTTAAATGGGGAAATAAACATGTTGCAAATTCAACGAACGCTGTTGGCTATCGAGCAGCAGGGGAAGTTGAGGTTCACAATTCTGTCTCCTAAAACAGGCTCAATGAACAGAAAGAAAAATCTAATGCCAGATGTCTGCTCATTAAGGAAGTTTTGCCACTTTCCTCTCCTTCTTTTTTTCCATCTGGAGGGGTGAAAATTTCATCTGTGGCTGCTACAGGGCATTTTTCAGGAGGAGGAAGGCACCCCCTTCCCCTTCTGCCATGCAGGTTAACTCGTGCAAACACAGACCCAGTATGGCTGACCCCGGGAAGTGTCTGTGCAACCAAAGGTTATTTTGGCAGAGCTCTGTGTGGATTTTTTACGTCTGAAAATTACCTGATCTATCTGATGTGGGTCAAATGGGTGGCAGAGAACTTGCTAACAACCAATCTGTAAATATGGCTGCAGGGCTCTGCCTGATCCTGTACTTTGGTGTCTTGGGTTTGCTAGAAATAATCCAAATGACTGCATTACTGATACTAAAAAACAGGTTGCAAAAAAAGCCACCCAAACTTTGCTCAAAAATTCAATTCACCTGGTGCCAATGCAATTAGCTCTGAAATAATCCACATTTTCTGACCTTTGGACGCAGAGAATTTCTGTTAAGATTACAGTTCTATATAAACTGGAGAGCAGGCAAATGATAACTCATAATTAGTTTTGCTGAATACATGTCAATTTGAGACAATAATATTATCCATATGGTAAAGATGCACAAGAAGAACAAGAAAGGACTTTTTATTCATACCGAAAAAGAGAAAAAAGAGATGGAGAAGAGGGAAGTCTTCTCCCCACCTTCTTAATGTGGCAGAGTTGGGAAGGTTAAAGCCTAAATCTTTAACCTCCATAAAATTTCAATGTGAAAAACCCCAACAATTTGAGATAGTTCCATCTTCCTGTTTGTATTTCTAAGCAGTAATAAAATTACTAACACAGCCCAAGAACACATATTTTGAGGGAAAAGCATAAATGTATTTATGGATAATATTTGTATAGACTTGTTGCTTATTAGAACAGTATCCCCTTGCATGGGTGGAGGATAACTCTAGCCTCACTCTGTGCCTCCCTCTTACTCACCTGGGTAAGTTTTATGGGAATGTTTTATGAAATAATACATGAAATAGGGAATGTTTTTTCACAGTACACATATTTTGTGAGCTGTTTGTTAGCTGGTCAAGGCTGGCCTTTAGGATGAGACGCCAGTTTATGCAATGCTACTTGATACTACAGTGTGGAGTGGTCACAAACTCTGTACAGAGCTGAGCTGGGCTCTGCCACAGACTGTGTGGTGTAGGGGACACATGTCACTTCAGTGCATCTGATAGCCTCAGCTGTAAGGAAAGCTGGCACTTCCTCTTCCTGAGTCTTTATTCAGAGTGCATGTGTTGTGTGAGAGGGACTGTGCAGCTGTTTGCTGCACATTCTCTGGGGCCCAGCTCTGAGTGTCTACCTCAGCTGCACTGCCTTGAGACGGTGCTTTAATACCAACACGTTGGTGAGAACAGCAGCTCTCTCACCTCAGAAATGGGGTGTGCAGGTGTAAGTTCTTCCTTCAGATCTCCTCTGAAGGGGAATGAATTGGGGCAATTATATCAAGTCTTCCTGCTTCTCTTTCTAACGTGTACCCTCTCTCAGCTGTGGATCATTAGACACTCCAGACATCTTATACAGCCCCTGTATCACAACACTCATGAGGTCTCTCATCAAGCTAACAAGCAAATTACCCGTGACAGTCCTGGCCAAACTCCTGATAAAAGTTCTGAAACACAATGACACCCTCACTCTTTCTTTCTCTCTTGTAAAATCAATCAGACTTACACTTTAAATAGGCAAGTGGCCTAAAAGAGAAATTTTCCCAGACTGTCAGGGTCCTGGGAAGGGGAGCTGAGGAGGCTCTTTCTGCTTGTCATTTATTGTTGAAAGAAAGTGGGTTATACCAGAATGATAAATCTGCAAATGGAGAGAAATATTTGTAAATAGTTCATAAATGACTGGCAGTCTCCTTACCCTCCTGGCTGTATTTCACATCCTACATTTTCTTAAGTCAGACCTTTCTGATTTTGCTAAGGTGACAAGTCATTGTTAGAATGTGTTAAACTCAGTTAGAGGAGTATATGAAATGACTGGTATAATTAAGCATCATGCTTTGGGGCGCCTGGGGAATTAAAAAAGCTCTCACAGTTTGCAGAAACCCATGGCTAACTGAGCCACAGATTAAAATGCTGCTAGTAACCCTATAAAGATGGTTACATTGAATGGTTACCTCTCCAATTTGCAGGGTGTTTGTTGGCATACAGTATAAATTGAACATTGTGCTTTCCTCCAGAACCCAATTCTAAAATTGTTCCCTCAGTTTTGCAGTATTTCACAGAGCTTCCTCTGCAAGGGTTCATCTGCCTCAAGAACTTTACAAAATTGATAACCTTTTGCAGGTAAATTGCCATTGTTTGTTCTGCTATTCAGTGTCTTTTCCAGTGTTTCCTCATTTATCTGTCAATTTGCAAAAAATTTGCTAGAGGTTTCCCACTCGTTGGTGCAAATTAAATGAGGTTTATCTATAGAGGTTAACTGATTTTTAGTCAGAATTGCCAGTACAAGACATTTGAGGACATTGAGCCAGGTCCCCATTTTACTGAAATATAACAAGCTACCCCTGCCCACCCC
>WEZZ01012253.1:160686-171972 GCA_013400585.1 Chloropsis cyanopogon | reverse complement strand
TGAGGGGAGAGCGGGGACCCCCAGGGATGAGGGGAGAGTGGGGACCCCGGGGATGAGGGGAGAGCAGGGAACCGGGGGGATGAGGGGAGAGCGGGGACCCCCGGGGATGAGGGGAGGGCGGGGACCCCCGGGGATGAGGGGAGGGCGGGCACCCGAGGGGGCGCTGGGCTGTGTAAGCAGTGCCCGGTTTGGCGCGGCCGGGGGCAGTCAATGCCTTTTGAGGCTGTTTTTTGGGGGCAGACAGGTGGGATCCCCCCAAGACGCTGCAGCAGAGGTGACGGGCTGAGGTGGTGGCAGAGGGGGGAGGGCAGAAGTCACTGGGCTTGGGATGCTCAGCCCTAAGCTCAGCCCTAAGCTCAGCCCTAAGCGCAGCCCTGAGCTCAGCCCTGAACAGCGCTGCTCTTACCGGTATCGATGAAGCCGAGGATGCAGAGCGTGATGGAAACATTAATGTTCTGAATGGTGAATTCCTGCCTCAGGGAGCTGAAAAATCCATCCAGGGCAAACTTAGTCGCAGAGTAGGGGACGGTAAAGGGAAACCCGACTTTACCTGGACACAGAGCGAATTCTGTGTTAGCACACGGGGCTGCTCTGCCTCAGCCTCTCTTTTGCCCTTCATCACAGACAGTGTTTTACCAGTCAATGTCATCCTGACACCTGAGCAGCAGCCTTACAAATATTCTTGTTGGCTTCCAGCTCTTAAGGCCAAAGCCGTGGCTCACATCTCTGCTCAGGGCATGGGCAGCCCACAGGAACCACAAAACCCTCAGAGGGCAGAGATGGAGCAAAGTTGAAACTCTTGTCCCTGGCCTGAGCTGGTCACCAGAGCACTGACCAAGCTAGCAGCTGTAGGTTTGACTGCAGCACTGGCCAAAAACCAAAATGGGGCGACTGCATTGGGCAGAAAACAAATTCCATCGAGAGAATCCCAGACCCGTCTGGATTTGGGTGTTGGGGCTGGTTTGGTGGGGTTTCAGTGTTAAGCAGTCATGGCTCCTGGAGGATGCCCAGTGTCTCTGCTGCTGCTCCTGACAATCAGCGCAGGCGCCGTTTGAGTGAGTGCCGTGTCACCAGCCTGGTGGCACTGCCCACTCACCTGCCATGGATGAAACCACCACAATGCTGCCCTCGCTCTCCTTCAGCATGGGCAGGGCAGCCGTGGCCATGGCCACGTAGCTGAGGAAGTTGATTTCCAGGAGCTTTCGGACGTGCTCAACGTCCCCATCAAAAAAGCCAAAGTAGGATGCGCCGACGTGGTTCAGAATCAGCATGTCAAGGCCTCCTGCAAGCAGGAAAATGGGCATTAGTGCTGGGGGGGAGAGGGCTGCAACCAGCAAAACAACAGCTTCTGGGAGCAGAATAAGTGCAATCCAAGGAAATCAGGTTTTTGGGTCAGAGCTGTGGCCTGTTATCTCCAGAGCAGCGGTACAGCCTGGATGGTGGCTGCCAGTAAATGTTTTGTTGTGATATATTTTTTAGCTCAGAACGCAAATGCCGTGGCCCAGGGGAGATCACCCCTGAGCTGTCAGCGGGCCGGGGAGGGAGAGGGAGAGCTGCCCACGGGGCTGGGCTCTCCCAGGGCATTTCTGGGCCGTGACCCATGGCCGCAGTGGCCGGGGCTGCTGGATCCTTCAGACCCCGGCACTGGGCTGATGAAATCCGGGGCTCTGATACTGCAACAGGATGTCAGGAGGCCACAGAGCTGAAATCAAGAGCGCAGTTCAGTTTGAGAGGCAGCGCTGCAGGCCAAGGAGCAGGGCTGCAAAGGGCAGGATTGGGGGGAATTTTCCCATCCCTCCCCATCTCTCCCACTTTTATTGGCAAAAGGCAGGGCTGGGCAGAGGTGCTGGCTGTGCACAGAGCAGGTTGCAGACGTACCCAGCAAGGTCTGTGCCTCCTTCACCACGTGCTGGGCGAAGGCCATGTCCTCCATGGTGCCGCTGACGAAGCGCGCCGAGGCTGCTCCCAGCTCCAGGCACCGCTGCACCACCTGCACCACAGCGGGCTCAGCAGCACCCTGTGTGCCCCGGGAGACCCCTCCCTGCCCTGGGAGCCCCCTCCCTGCCCCGGGAACACCTCCCTGCCCCGGGAGCCCCCTCCTGCCCTGGGAACACCTCCCTGCCCCGGGAGACCCCTCCCTGCCCCGGGAGACCCCTTCCTGCCCCGGGAACCCCTCCCTGCCCCAGGAACGTCTCCCTGCCCTGGGACCCCCCTCCCTGCCCCAGGAGCCTCCTCCCTGCCCCCGAGCCTGCTGTGTTCTCAGGAGTGGGTGTCTGAGCTCCCTGTGATGTGTCCCCACCTTAAACCACTGTTTGGACTTTTGGGAGTGTGTGTGAGCTTCAAAGGGAGCCTGGAGATGATTCCCTGGGTGAGCGCATTACCCGAGGCAGTCTGGCTCCTGCACGCAGGCTGAGCTGGAGCTGCACGTCTGCGGGGCAGCAGGAGCCTGCCCAGACTGCCCTGGGATGAGGGTGTGTGGGGCTGGTGGTGCAGGAGGGGACTGCCGTGTGTGCACCAGCTCCCAGAGCACAGCGGGGCTGTCACCGTGTCCAGCTGGGACCTGTGACTGTCACCGTGCCTGTCTGGGGTCTGTGAATGTCACGGTGCCCTGCTGGGACCTGTGACTGTCACCGTGTCCAGCTGGGACCTGTGAGCGTCACTGAGCCTGTCTGGGGTCTGTGACTGTCATCGTGCCTGTCTGGGACCTGTGACTGTCACTGTTACCCAGCTGGGACCTGTGATGGTCACTGTGCCTGTCTGGGGTCTGTGAATGTCACCGTGCCCTGCTGGGACCTGTGACTGTCACCATGCCCAGCTGAGGCTGTGCCGTGGATGTTCCTGTGGCTGTGGTGGAGGTCCCCTCCCCGTGGCTGGTGGGCCCTCCAGGAACACGAAGAGTTGCCATTTACGCTCTGCAGCCTGGCCTCGGTCCGTGCCGTGACGAGGACGTGCGCTCCCATCCGTGCCAGGTGGTAGGCCAGCTGCTCCCCGATCCCCGTGCTGGCTCCCGTCACGATCACCCGCTTCCCTCGCAGCATCTCTGCCACAGAGGCACGGCATTTCAGTTATCTAATGCTATTAAAAAAACCCTAAAACTAAAATAAAACAAACCACTGTGTGCCCTGCAAAAGGCAAAGGAGCCTGCGAGTGCAAAGCATCCGGCGCCAGCAGCTCTCCCATCCCATGGAAAAAGCTGTGCAGCTCCCCCGGGACTGCAGTGACACAGGGACAGCCCTGGACGCTTCCAGCAGCTTTTCCCACAAGCCAGGGCACGGTTTATCACAGCCCCAGCTATTCTGTAATAAAAGCCATCCCCTGAGTGCGTGCTCCAAACTGGAGCACTTACAAGCCCCGTTTATAAACTCTTCTCCTGCACACAGGAAAATGGAGTGCCCTCTCCCTCTCGCCCCCTGCCTCACCTGCTCCCTCAGGAGGATTTTCTGCACAGTCCTTGTTCAGTTTGGCTTTAAATCTTTGTTAAAGCCACTTTCCAGCATCCGCCACCGCACAAAGGCTCGGACGCGGCTCGGTCCGAGCTCCGGCCGCTCTCTATGCAAAACACCCAAATGTGGCTTTTGGTAGTTTTTTCCTTAAAGTCAGATTCACTTTGGATACTTACCCGGTTTGAAAGTGTCCCTCGCAGAATAGAACCAGAAGGCCAAAACCAATCCCAGAAAGGGGATGAGAATCTTTTGCAACCGACCCATCCCACTGTGGAGCCAGGAAATACAGCGTGAGCGAGGAGGAAGGAACAAAAAACCCTCCTGAGGGAAGGAGCAGTGTGACCCTTTAAAAACTTGTTAGCGGAGGAGCTGCAGCTTCCCAAGCCCTGGAAGATCACGGGTGGGTGGATGGATCAGCCAAGCAAAGCCTTTGGTTTGCTCCCTGCTGCGCGGCCTGGCCAGCGGGGCTGTTTGGGCTCTGCCCGGCTCTTTTCATATTTCCTGTCCTACATTAAAATGCAGAATTTTGCACAACACCCTGGAAGAGGTGTGTCTTTGCTGAGCAGCATCAAGTTTCACTTGGAGAACATCAGAGGGAGCCCGGTGCAGGTGGTTAAACGTTGTGCTTTATTCCTGCAGGCCCTGGGCATGGATGTGACCCCGCTCTGGCCCTGGGGACAGCCACAGCTGGCCCTGTGCCCCCCGCCGGGTGCTGCTGCTGCTCCCTCCCACTCGCGGCTCTTTCTGCCCTTGTTTTCCTGTGCGCAACTCAAGAACTTGTTTTCAACTTTTTCCCGGGGGCGGGAGCAGGAAAGGCTGACGGGGAAGGGTTTTCTGATCCCGGCTGCTCCAAGCCTCGGCGGGGCAGAGCCCAGAGCTGTTCCCAGAGCTGTGCCCAGAGCCGAACCCAGAGCTGTGCCCAGAGCTGAGCCTAGGACTGAGCCCAGAGCTGTGCCCAGAGCCGAGCCCAGACCTGTGCCCAGAGCCGAGCCCAGGGTTGAGCCCAGAGCCCAGCCCAGCCCTGCGGCTCCTGAAGCACCTGGCAGGGTGACCCCGGAGGATGTCCCCGCAGTCCCTCCCTCCCTGCCGTGTCCCGGGGTTTGAGCTCAGCTCTCCCGGGGTGCTCCCCCTCGCTCCCTCCGGGGGTTTCTGCGCTCGGAGCTGCCGAGGAACCGCGTCTGGGAGGGGAACTTGTTCTGACAGCAAACAGAGAGCGGAGCTGGGAGAGCCCCTGCAGGGCACGGCTGAGGCTCGGGCAGGTCTGTGCAGGCAGCTCCAAGGCTCAGAAACACTTGGCAGGAATTTGGATACCGCTTCTGTTTTTAAAAATTTTTTAAAAATATTCTTTTTCCTTTTTTTGAGTGATATTTGGCTTTTTTCACATCATTATCAAATCTTGGTCAAATGCAGAGGATTTTCCTTTTTTTTTTTCCTTTGTTTTTTATCCCCTCTTGCTTTCCTTTATCTCACAGACATTAAAATATTATTTTTGCTACGCAGCTGTCCCAGTGCCCTTTGCCACGAACACAGCTCTGATTCCTTTCTTTACAGACAGGGCCATCACCAAGGGCTGCCCTCAGCTCTGCTTTCCACTTGCACATCTGCAGAGCCCCATCGCTGTCAGGCCACAGCACTGGGAATGCACTCCCAGTCCCAAGGGAGAGGAGAGGGTTGTAGGATGGCTTTGGTTTGCTTTGACATCACATTTCTACACGCTGCTGCTTTAGAGAAAACACCGTGATGTGTAAGTCATTTCCAAGCCTTGAATTTGTGGTTTTTCCCCTGTGTGACCAAATTGGGAATTGCTGCCTTGAAATTTCATTGTTGGAGCTGTGGCTGCTCGGAGCCTTGGCTGCTGTCCATGCTCCCAGTGCCCTTGGAGCTGGGAGCATGAGGCTGATATTCTTATCTGCACCCCTAAATTTAGCCTGGCAGCCCCTGGAATATCCAGTGTCCACACTCCAGATAGCGAGTGAGGACTCTGAGACATTCATTCCTGCCTTGGAGAGGCTGGGCTGTGAGGGGGGCTGCTGCTCTGAGCGTCCTCTGGCTCCGTGGGGATGGATGGATGGATGGATGGATGGATGGATGGATGGATGGATGGATGGATGGGTGGATGGATGGATGGCAGTTCCAGACTGAATCAGATCTTTGAAAGATGGGTACAGACAAAGACTCACCAGATTTTGTGCCAGCTGCATTTTTCCTGAGGATTTAATGCACCAGGGAAATGTCACGTTCCCAGGTTGGAATCAACCAGGTTCAGCCAAGTCTCAGAAGAGCAGAAATCAGCCCCACTGAACCCAGCAGTGTGACTCAGCCCTGGGGCAGTGTGGGGCTCTCCCCAGGGGTTTGTCCCTCAGGGTCAGGGTTTAACTCAGCCTTAAACGCTCCCCCCAGCCTCTCCCTGGTCCTGTCTGTGTGCCTCATCCCACCTGGCTTCTCTCTGCTCTATCCGGTGTTTAGAATTAAACTTTGGCTCTGCAATGGGCCCAGGGGCTGTGGGGGTGCTGTGGCCGTGGCTGTGCTGGGATTTAAAATGAGGAAGGAAGTTTTGCTGAGCCTTTCACTCTGCTGCACGGGGCCGGGCTGTCCCTGTCCCTGTTGGAGCGCTGTCAAAGGGGTCACCGAGCCTCCGGTATTTACTGCGTGGTTTAAACAAGGCTTCACGCGGTCCTTGTGGTAAAATCGGTGATTAAGACTCGCCTAACTCCCCCTGTGCAGAGAGCCAGCCCCGGGGGAGCGGCACAGCCCGGGCTGAGCTGGGGTGAGCCCCGGGGCAGGAGCCCGGCCTCTGCAGGGCTGGGCTTTAGCTGTCTAATCCCCTGAGCTGTCTTAGGAGCGGCTATTTTGACTGCTCTCAGCCCTCTTTGCTTTAAGCTCATAACGCCGGGGCTGGAACACCGGGAAGAGGAGGAGTGGGCAGCAGGGCAGGCAGACCTGGGAGTTTTGGGGGGGCAGCCTGGACGGGCTCACCTGGAGCCCCCCAGGAGCTCCCTGCCCTCCTTTCCCAGGGGCAGGATCAGACTCCTGGGGCTTGCAGGGGGCACTGAGCTCGGGGGCTGGGGGTGATTAACACTGCCAGCTGCCCGGGGCGGGCTGGGACTCTCACCTCGGCTTAACCCGGGGCTGCTGGGCTCTGGCTGACAGGATAGACCCGACCTGGGAGCGCCTCCATCCCTGGTACAGCTCCCGGCTTTGTCCAGGTGTGCCACAGGGAGCTCCAGCCCAGCCTTCCCTGCCCCCGAGGCGCTGCTGTAAATGTAAAACCTCTTTAAAAGCTGGAATGGGCAGGACTATGGACACTCCTCAGCTGACGGCTCCCTTCACGCCTGAATTCTCGAGTTTTCCCGTGAAACTTCCATTGGTATCACGAGGGTGGGATTGTTCAGCCTTGCCAGAGACCAAAGGGTTTGTTACAAACTGAATGAAGTAATACTCAAATGCTATTTTAAATTAAACTGTAATTTTAATTGAGGAAAAAGTACTTTACATTTGATTGAAAGCTTGAGCAGAGTTTTAGTGCAGATACTGGGTAGGATTCTTTCTCCACTCTCTGACGCTGGGTTTTGGTAACAGAAATAATTGCCAATAAATTGTGGGTTATGCATTATGAAAATGAAATGGTGAACTTCAGCCATATTCTGATATTTTCAGGTCCTGATTACATTGTGCAGCTCTGGGACGAGCTGGGCATTTGGCACTGAGGTCTGGCAGGGGTTTTTCATTTTCCATGATCCAGTGTTTGGCTCAATGGTTTTGCTTCTAGCCAGAGTGGCACAGGGCTGGTACATCTCCCAGTTTCTGTGAGGTGTCTGTCCTGCTACTGCTCCTGCCCTGCAGGTGTCTTTGAGCAGATAAAGAGGATTTTCTGCCCTGCTCAGGACTGGCAGGGCCTGTTTGCCTGCCTCCCCTCTGAGTGTGGTGGGGATCNGAGAGGCTGGGCTGTGAGGGGGGCTGCTGCTCTGAGCGTCCTCTGGCTCCGTGGGGATGGATGGATGGATGGATGGATGGATGGATGGATGGATGGATGGATGGATGGGTGGATGGATGGATGGCAGTTCCAGACTGAATCAGATCTTTGAAAGATGGGTACAGACAAAGACTCACCAGATTTTGTGCCAGCTGCATTTTTCCTGAGGATTTAATGCACCAGGGAAATGTCACGTTCCCAGGTTGGAATCAACCAGGTTCAGCCAAGTCTCAGAAGAGCAGAAATCAGCCCCACTGAACCCAGCAGTGTGACTCAGCCCTGGGGCAGTGTGGGGCTCTCCCCAGGGGTTTGTCCCTCAGGGGCTGGGTTTAACTCAGCCTTAAACGCTCCCCCCAGCCTCTCCTGGTCCTGTCTGTGTGCCTCATCCCACCTGGCTTCTCTCTGCTCTATCCGGTGTTTAGAATTAAACTTTGGCTCTGCAATGGGCCCAGGGGCTGTGGGGGTGCTGTGGCCGTGGCTGTGCTGGGATTTAAAACGAGGAAGGAAGTTTTGCTGAGCCTTTCACTCTGCTGCACGGGGCCGGGCTGTCCCTGTCCCTGTTGGAGCGCTGTCAAAGGGGTCACCGAGCCTCCGGTATTTACTGCGTGGTTTAAACAAGGCTTCACGCGGTCCTTGTGGTAAAATCGGTGATTAAGACTCGCCTAACTCCCCCTGTGCAGAGAGCCAGCCCCGGGGGAGCGGCACAGCCCGGGCTGAGCTGGGGTGAGCCCCGGGGCAGGAGCCCGGCCTCTGCAGGGCTGGGCTTTAGCTGTCTAATCCCCTGAGCTGTCTTAGGAGCGGCTATTTTGACTGCTCTCAGCCCTCTTTGCTTTAAGCTCATAACGCCGGGGCTGGAACACCGGGAAGAGGAGGAGTGGGCAGCAGGGCAGGCAGACCTGGGAGTTTTGGGGGGGCAGCCTGGACGGGCTCACCTGGAGCCCCCCAGGAGCTCCCTGCCCTCCTTTCCCAGGGGCAGGATCAGACTCCTGGGGCTTGCAGGGGGCACTGAGCTCGGGGGCTGGGGGTGATTAACACTGCCAGCTGCCCGGGGCGGGCTGGGACTCTCACCTCGGCTTAACCCGGGGCTGCTGGGCTCTGGCTGACAGGATAGACCCGACCTGGGAGCGCCTCCATCCCTGGTACAGCCACAGGCACCGCTCCCGGCTTTGTCCAGGTGTGCCGCAGGGAACTCCAGCCCAGCCTTCCCTGCCCCCGAGGCGCTGCTGTAAATGTAAAACCTCTTTAAAAGCTGGAATGGGCAGGACTATGGACACTCCTCAGCTGACGGCTCCCTTCACGCCTGAACTCTCGAGTTTTCCCGTGAAACTTCCATTGGTATCACGAGGGTGGGATTGTTCAGCCTTGCCAGAGACCAAAGGGTTTGTTACAAACTGAATGAAGTAATACTCAAACACTATTTTAAATTAAACTGTAATTTTAATTGAGGAAAAAGTACTTTACATTTGATTGAAAGCTTGAGCAGAGTTTTTGTGCAGATACTGGGTAGGATTCTTTCTCCACTCTCTGACGCTGGGTTTTGGTAACAGAAATAATTGTCAACAAAATAAATTGTGGGTTATGCATTATGAAAATGAAATGGTGAACTTCAGCCATATTCTGATATTTTCAGGTCCTGATTACATTGTGCAGCTCTGGGAGGAGCTGGGCGTTTGGCACTGAGGTCTGTCAGGGGTTTTTCATTTTCCATGATCCAGTGTTTGGCTCAATGGTTTTGCTTCTAGCCAGAGTGGCACAGGGCTGGTACATCTCCCAGTTTCTGTGAGGTGTCTGTCCTGCTACTGCTCCTGCCCTGCAGGTGTCTTTGAGCAGATAAAGAGGATTTTCTGCCCTGGTCAGGACTGGCAGGGCCTGTTTGCCTGCCCTCCCCTCTGAGTGTGGTGGGGATCACTCAGCTCTGGCTGGCTGGAGACTTTGTTTGACTGACATGACACAGTCCCAAATGCAGCAGATTCTTGCTAAGACCAAGAGCGTTTTTTAAATAGGTGAAAGTCCTCTAGTGATCCTGCAGCGCTCTGAGTGGAGCCTGAAGCCTGGAACAGTTTCCACACCCTGCAGCCTGAGTGTGCCATCTCTGGGCTTTTCCACCTGTGACACTGGAAGCCAATGTCTCTCTGCACACTCAGGTGTCTGTGGTGGCCTTGTGAAAAATCCCAGGAAGGACAGAAGGGTTTTGGTTTTGTTTCTAAGATTTTTAGCTGTGCAGCAGCTGGAGCCTGTTGGAGGACAGCCAGGGCAGGAATGGGGTTTTGATTTACTTACGGCACACATGGCCACGGCAGAGACAAATCTGTGCCACTGAACCCAGATAACCCCTGAAGTACAACCCCACCCCCAGCGCGGGGCATGCGGCACCCGTGTGACACAAATGCCACCTCCTCCCCAGCTGGCCCCTTTGGGAAGGAGCAGCTGCCAGAGGCACAGACAGAACAGCCCCCAGAGCAGCCCCACGGGGTTTATGGGGAGGGGACAGCCCCCTCCTCCACTGTCCCCTGCGTCCCCCCTGCCCCACGAAAGGAGCCAGAGGTGTGAGCAAAACCTCTTTGCAGGAGGAGGCTTTGAAAACAAAAGCAGCGAGAGAGAGCGCCGGTACCATATAAAATATTTATTGACCTTGCAAAATGGTGTAAAATGCTTCCGTAAGAAAAATAAGAAACCGTCCTGTGCGTCGTGCACAGCTTTATACCAACAAAAGGTATTTTTTCCCACTGCTGCACAGCAGCAAATATAACCCTTCACTTCTGGCGAGTCGCACACGTGCAGTCTCCTTCAGCCCAGCCTTCCCTTCGTGCCGAAGCCCCCTGGGCGGGCGGAGTCTCTGTGCCGGCCTAGGACGCGTGGTGCCGGGTCACCAGGGCCCTCTGCAGCGCCGGCGGTGCCTTGCCCTTGTCCGGCACCAAATCCTCCCGTGTCTGCGGCAGCCGCTGCTCCCGGGGCGCCGCGGGCTTGCTCTTGCCCTCCTCCTCCTCCTCTAGCCTGCCCTCGGAGCTGAAGGGGCTGCAGACGGTCTCCACCAGGCCGATGACCACCCCGAAGAAGGCCAGCACGCTGCCCAGCACGTACAGCTTGACCATCTTCCTGTTGGGCTTCTGGCTGAGCATCTCCTTGGCGAAGGGGATCAGCTCCTGCATGGTTTCCATCTCAGCTGCAGCAGCAGGTTTAGGTGTCAGTTCTGGAAGGGAAGAGAGAGGGACGTGAGTTCGATCCAGCGGCTGTGGTGGCAGAGCTCTCCCGGCCCCCCGAGCTCCCCGCGGACCCTCGGCTGTGCTTTACATGGGGACCGGCGATTTTGGCTGAAGGTTTGCTTCAGGAAAACGCGACCACCGTGTCCCGGCAGTGCCCCAGGATAGAGCCACCCTCCTCAGGACAGAGCCGCCGTGCCCAGGGCAGAGCCACCGTCCCCAGGACAGAGCCACCGTCCCCAGGCTGCGGTGCAGGGCACACACTGCTGGTCCCACGCGTTTTGTGCAGCGTCCCCTCCCCATCCCATCCCATCCCCTCGCAGCCCTTACCGGCGGTGCTGCGCGGTGCAGTGCGGTGCTGTTCGGTGCTGTTCTGTGCTGTGAGCGCTGCGCTGTTGCTGTTGCTGCGGGTCGGGCTGCGCTGTTGTCGCTGTCGCGGCCGCTCCGCTGCAGCTGCTGCCCGGGGCCGCCGCCGCCGCCTTTTATCGCTGCCGGGGCGGGCGGAGCGGGGGCCGGGCCGGGAGCGGGGCCCGGAGCTCGGGCCAGCCTGGCCCCCCCGCCGCTTGGCAGCTCCTGCCCCTAATCCGGCCAGACGGAAAAAAAAACTGCTTTTTTTTTTTTTTTTTTTTTTTTTTTTATCCCTTTCCTCCTCCCCTTGTTAATTTTTTTT
>WEZZ01012253.1:137596-158348 GCA_013400585.1 Chloropsis cyanopogon | reverse complement strand
ATTTCTTTCTCCTTCCGTTTCTCCTTGTGTTTTCCCATCCCTCCTCCCATTTCTCCTCTTTCTCTTAAAAAACTTGTGTTTTTCCTTCCTAGTGCTGAATCTGTGTCCCCCCCCTTTGTGTCCCCCCTTTGTGCCACCTGCAGGACGGGGCTGTCCCCAGCCCGGCAGGGTTGCACCGACAGCCCCCGGCGTTACTGATGATGCAAGAACGATTGCATCATCATCACCATCACCACCGCCATCACCTGCTGCGGCTGCAGGAGCCCTGCGGGTTCCGTGCACATCCCAGCAGCTGCTGAGCCCCGAGAGCTGATAAAGCCACAAAAAGTTGTTGGGGTTTCCAGCAGGTGATGGACTCTGGGGCACAGATTTCCTGGCCGATCCATGCGGCTGAGAGGATGGGAATTGCTCTGCTGGGCAGTGTATAGAAATTAAAATATGAGCTGACGTTGTAGCAGCAGTTTTGGGGAGGAGGTAAAGCTCAGAGGCAGCCTCCAAAGGATGCTGGAAAGGTTGGATCCTTGGGGAGGCACAGCCCGAGGGGTGGGCAGGCAGCCCCCAGAGCATCTGGAGGTGAAGGGGGCTTGTCCCCAAACGAGGGAGGGAAAAAGGGGGGGGTTCCCTTACCCCTGCCCCCCCAGCACACGGAAGACAGGCCCTGTGGCACGGGGGATGCGGGTGTGATGCCCCTGAGCCGGGCTTTGCCTCAGCCCACGCAGGGGGAACCTCTCTGTGGTGTGAATAACTGGTGATGGGAAATGGGAACGGCTGGGGCTGGGTCTGCCCCTGCTGCCCCTGCAATCCTCCAGGTGAGGAACGTCCTCCTCCCTTCCTCCCTCCTTCCTCCCTTCCTCCTCCTCCTCCCCACCCTTCCATGCCCCACGCACTGCTCAGTTCCCTGCCCACGGGACTCTGGGCGCTGTTGACCCGCCCCACAAAGGGCCACGGCCCCTGAACGGGTGGGGTTTCCCCATTTATTTCCCCGTGAGTGTCCTGGGGTGTGTGGGGCACTGAGTCACCCCTGGCTCCTCACATCCCGCACGTCCCGGCGCGGCCGGAGCCTCCCCTGCCCCCGCAGCTCCACGGAAACGCTCCTGCTGAAAACTTGGGGCTTTTTTTTTGCAAGTTTTGAGTCTGCTTAGGAAATTGTATTGCAAGACTGGCTGTAAAAGTTGCTAAAGACTTGTCTATCCCTCCTCAGCGTCTGGGGTTTTTTACTTTAAATAAAGGGTCCTTATCTTCTCTGCCAACTTGGCAGCCGAGGCTGCAGCCGGTTCCTGCGTTTGGGCTGTGTTTTTTCTCTTCTGCAACACTCCAAAAAATGGCCATTGGAGAAAAAATAGCTGGAGGAGACAGCGACCAGACGGGGGAGGTTCAAGGTCACGGCTCCTCCCGCCGCTCTTCGGGGGTCCCTCCCGGGGAGGGGGGGCTGCCCCGGCCCTGCTCAGCCCCAGCAGCAGCGGCTGAGCTGCGCCGGGCCCTGACACAAAGGTCACTGCCCAGCGGTGGAATTGTGACATTTCACCTACAAAAGTGATTTTTGGTTGGTTTTGGGTTTTTCAGGCAGGGTTTTTGTTGCCTGCTGAACCTCGTGTTTGCAGTCTTTTCCTGAGGGCTGGGAAGGGCATTTTTGTCATTAAACACTGAGGGAGAAGCCCATGCATCCCCAAAGTGCTGAGAGCTGGAGCTCTTGGGCTGACACAGAGCTCAGGATCATTTTGAGCATTAACCAATCAGCTGATAATCATCTCTGGCAAACACTTCTCACAGCAGCACTCAGATGGTGTTGATCTAATTTAACAACATTTAATTCAATTTTGGTTTAGATTTCACCAACAAAGTCTACGCAAGCTCGTTGTGTGGACATTTAAATTGAATTAAGTGTGGATAAAACGATTAATGATTAACACTAAATTAGACTAATTTTAGCTGTTCTAAATCTTATTTAGGAGTGTCTGCAGGAGGATATTGTCGGGTTTAATCGCAACTTTGATTAAACCAGGCTTTGTGGCCTGGGGAGCTGCACGAGTTTAACGTCACCGGGGGGAAGAGCTGTGCCTGAACTTCCAAACAACGTCAGCAGCCGCGGCTTACCCTAAATCCTGCCGGGAGGGGAGGCTGGGGCGTGTGAGCTCAGCTCGGGGATGGAGCTCCTCAGCCGCCAGCCGGGAAATCCGCTCGGGATCGCCCCGGAGGAGGGCGCGGGTGATGCCGAGCTCAGCCCCTGCTGCCCGGGGCGCCTCTCCCAGATCCGAGCATCCTCCCGGCTCCGCACGGGGATGGGATAATCTTGGAAATACTCCGGGGAGGGTTCCAGGTGCTCGGCTCCGGTTTCACTGGCCCGGGGCTGGCACTCTCCGTGCTGGCACGGGCAGGGGCACGGGCAGGGGCAGGGGCACGGCAGGCGCTGGCCATGCCGCGGGTGCGTGCTGGCGCCCCGGGGAGGAGGAGAACTGCCCTGAAAGGCAGCTGCCCCTCCTGCCAGAACACCCCCATGGCCGGTCCAGGAAATTTCCAGGATGTCTGATGTGCTCGGGCTCCAGCTGCTGTAGGTGCTGTCACCCTGAAACGCTCAAGGGAATGAGGACAGAAAAAGGAAAGGGAGCCCTGGAGCCCAGCAAGCCGTGTTAAAGGTCTGTCCCGTTGAAAATGGAGAAAAGAACGCGGGTTTGGTTCCATCAGGCCGGCTGTGCCCGCTGGGCCGGGCCCAGGCTGAGGTGGACACGGTGCAGACAGCTCTGGCCACGTGGCCGGGCCGTGCTGACCTGGTCACTGCGGTCACCGGCTCTGCTGCGGGGCGTGAGGAGCGGCTGCTGCCCCGGACAGGGGACACAGGCACAGGGACAATGCTGTGGCACCCAGGACTGTCCTGTCCCTGTGCCTCGGGGTGCCAGCTCCTTGAGCGTGGCACAGCCCTCCCCTCAGGGGCTCGGCAGGAGCACAGAACCGCCCAGAGCTGCTGCCTCATCTCCCACGCCTCCGAGAGGGGACAAGGGTCGGGCACGGCTGGACTTTGGCTGTGCCCAGCCCTCAGCCCCTCAGGGAGGGCAGCAAAGCTGGGACCAGCCTCTGTTTCACCTGGGCAGCTCAAAGCTGGCAGGCAGGAGCAGCAAACAGCTGCTGTGTCCCTCGTGTCACCCACGGGGAATCTGTGCCTTTAGGGGGGCTCCTGAATGCCCCCCTGAATGCCCCCCTAAATGCCCTTGGTTTAAACTTCTGCCCTGGAGGTTGCAGGGGGAGGCTGGGGGGGTTTTCTGGCTGGCACCAGGGGTGCAGAGACCCCTCCATTTCACCACCTGGAAAAGCCAAAACCCTCCAGAGGGGAGCTGGACGCTTTCCTAATGGAATATTTTCCTGTTTAGGAAATGGGGACGTGACAAAAATAACGCAGTTCCCCTGCAAGGATAATTTTATCAAGGTCCCGGTGGGAAAGGGGCACAGTGCCAGCCTGTGCCCTGCCAGCTCTGCACCGTGTCCCTCGTGCCTGGGGGGCTGTGCAGCCCAGCCCCTCTGCTCCATGGGCCATACTGGGCATACTGGGGCATTCTGTGCCAGCCCAGCGTGGGTCAGGGCACAGGGAACTCTGTGGGGTGGGGAAAGGAGCTGGGGGGAAAAGGAAAACCCAATTTAAGGGCAAATCGGAGCCTCTGCTTTGCTGTACTGGAGGTGTGGAAGGGATCTGGGGCAGCTGCTCTGCTCCAGCCTGGGCTGGCTGGGGAGCAGGTCCTGAGCTCTGTGCTGGCCAGAGCTGTCCCTCCAGGGCAGCAGGGCCATGCCCCAGCTGTGCCCGCAGCTGGCACTGGCCAGGGGCTGCAGGGGGAGGCTGGGGCCACAGGGCTGCTGCACTCTGGAATTTAAACCTAAACTAGGTCAGTGGCATTTTGGTTCAAAGTTTTATTTGCTTCCAGAGCAGGTTTTCAGAACACGAATTGGAATTTCATCAGGAATTCCTGAAATGCTTTCAAAGGAGATCATGGTAATTAGCAAAGCCAGTGATTTAAATCATCCCTGCTGGAATAAGGAGGTGGTTTGCTGGTCAGGTTTGAATTAAATTGGGAAATGAAAAGATTAGGTGGAGGAAAACCTCTTTTGTTACTGATATCATTAATCTTCCAACTGAGAGGGTTGTCAGAAAGTTACAACATGAGGCATAAATTCTTACCCCTGACAAAACCCTCTCGAGTTTTCCTCTTCCCAAGCAGCTTCAGTGCTTCCAGCTCCATGCCCCGTGACCCTTCAGGTTTTTCCCACGAAGCACCTGACAGGGCTCAGGCTGTGCCTGCCCCGTGGTGGGAGGTTTCATCCCAGCTCTGGGAAGTCAGGGGCTGGAGGGAGCTGGGAGCCTGGACTCTGCCCTCCCCCGTGCCAAGATCCTGCTCAGCATAAGCAAATGATCCCTGTGCCTGGTTTTTTCCATTGTAAAGCAGCTGCTTGTGCAGCAAATGTGCTTTCAGGAATTGTTCTTCAGACATTTGTTAATCCTTCAATGAAAAACGCAACAGCAGCATTGAGTATGGTCCAATTTCTGTATGTTTGAATTATAAAACCACCCTCAAGCAGCATCCTTGTCCTTGGTGGAGGTTTTGCATTTCAAGGGATTAAATGTTCTTATGCAGTGCTCTGTCCCTGATTTCCAGCTCCTTTTGTGTTCCTCTCAGCTCCAGAGAGAGAAGTGAAAACCTCCTGAGCACGAACACTCCTGCCTGGCCAGGGCTGGCTGGGGGTGTCACAGCAGCTGAACCCAAACCTGCTGAACTCACAGCGTCCTTGGAAAAGCTCCCAAGGGAATAAAGTACTCGTGTGCCTCTAATCTGCACAGAAAGTAATGTCAGCCTGGAGGAGGCAAACAAAGCCACTCATGCAGGAGTCACATCCTCTCCCACTTGGGCTGGAGTGTGTTCAGTGCTGAGTTCAGCCAGTCCTCAGCTCGCCCTGGGAGTGCAGAGGGGGACCCACAGAGCCTCCCTCCCCTGTGTTCACCCCATGGGCTCCAGAGCCTTCCTCCCCTGTGCCCATCCCTCTCCAGAGCCTCCCTCCCCTGTGCCCATCCCTCTCCAGAGCCTTCCTCCCCTGTGCTCATCCCTTTCCAGAGCCTTCCTCCCCTGTGCCCATCCCTCTCCAGAGCCTCCCTCCCCTGTGCCCATCCCTCTCCAGAGCCTCCCTCCCCTGTGCCCATCCCTCTCCAGAGCCTCCCTCCCCTGTGCCCATCCCTCTCCAGAGCCTCCCTCCCCTGTGCCCATCCCTCTCCAGAGCCTCCCTCCCCTGTGCCCATCCCTCTCCAGAGCCTCCCTCCCCTGTGCCCATCCCTCTCCAGAGCCTCCCTCCCCTGTGCCCATCCCTCTCCAGAGCCTCCCTCCCCTGTGCCCATCCCTCTCCAGAGCCTCCCTCCCCTGTGCCCATCCCTCTCCAGAGCCTCCCTCCCCTGTGCCCATCCCTCTCCAGAGCCTCCCTCCCCTGTGCCCATCCCTCTCCAGAGCCTCCCTCCCCTGTGCCCATCCCTCTCCAGAGCCTCCCTCCCCTGTGCCCATCCCTCTCCAGAGCCTCCCTCCCCTGTGCCCATCCCTCTCCAGAGCCTCCCTCCCCTGTGCCCATCCCTCTCCAGAGCCTCCCTCCCCTGTGCCCATCCCTCTCCAGAGCCTCCCTCCCCTGTGCCCATCCCTCTCCAGAGCCTCCCTCCCCTGTGCCCATCCCTCTCCAGAGCCTCCCTCCCCTGTGCCCATCCCTCTCCAGAGCCTCCCTCCCCTGTGCCCATCCCTCTCCAGAGCCTCCCTCCCCTGTGCCCATCCCTCTCCAGAGCCTCCCTCCCCTGTGCCCATCCCTCTCCAGAGCCTCCCTCCCCTGTGCCCATCCCTCTCCAGAGCCTCCCTCCCCTGTGCCCATCCCTCTCCCGTGCCTCTCCCCCGTTCCATCCCCGATGCCAGATCCCAGAAGGGGCCTGGGGAATCTGCCCAGGCAGGGGGGCTGGGGCTGCCTCTCCCCCAGGAGACCCAAACTCTCCAGGCAGAGGCTGGGCAGGCACAAGCCAGAGTGGCCTTGTGACACGGGTGACACACGTGGCAGGGCTCTCCTGCTCCTGCCGTGGTTTTGCTGTCCTGTGATGACTTTCTGCTCCCAACGCTGTGCCTTCCCTCTGAAACTCAAATCCCTCTGTCTCGCTGCCCCAGTGAGGCAGGGTCAGTGTCCTCTGAGGTGTCCTCTGAGGTGTCCTCTGAGGTGTCCCCTCCATCCCACTGCTGGCTCTCAGGTCTGGTGATGCCAACCCTCTGCACAGGTACAGCAGCACCTGGGGCAGAGCCTCCCTGCCCCTGTGGGCACCGCTGGGCTGGGACAGAGGTCCGGCCTGGCACAGGGCTGGGACAGAGGTCCGGCCTGGCACAGGGCTCTCCCGGGCTGCCCTGCTCCTGTGGATGCCCCCGGGCTCGGGGAGCAGCACCGGTGCTGATCCGCTCCTGCAGAAGAGGCTTTCTGCCGGGCAATGTCCCCCGCAGCCGCAGGGCAGGGGATGTCCCGTGACTCAGAGCGTGATTTCCTGCAGGAGTTAATGGTGTTTGTTTTCCAGGGAATGTCTGGCCCAGCCCTCTGAGGGCACAGCCGGCGCAGGTTAGCACAGGTGGGCTGGATGGAGCTCCAGCCCTGTGAGCATCCCCCTGGCCATGCCGCTGACCCCACATCGCTCCCGTGCTCACATTTTATTTGCTGTGATGCATTTTTGCCATCAGTTCCAATCTCCATCTGTAAGGCGTTCTCTCCCTGCTACCCAGGACAGCCCTGGAGAGGCAGCCCGAGCTGTTCCAGGCTCTGACTCCCCTCAGGGCTCTCAGGGCTCCCCTGGCCCTGAGCACCCGCCGTTCGCAGCTGATTTTTCCCTTTCCCATTTTCATCGGTTTGCAGCTGATATTCTGTAACCGCGCCTTTTCCTGGGTCTTGTTCTCGTTGGAACTTCTGGCGCCTGGAGTCGCTGGTGATGTTTTACCTCGCTGTGGCAGGTCTGGGGTGGGTGGGAGCCCTCTACACACCCCAGGTGACACTGAGGGGTTCGGCTTCGCTCACCCCCGGCGTGCAGAGCCCCCGGCAGCTCGGGGCACTCATCCCTCCCTTCCTCTAAGACATTCCAGGGTTCCTCCTCGCTTCCCCGCTGCCCGGGCCGGGGGCTGGGGAGGAGGAATGCGGCGTTACCGCATTGCTGAGCGGAGCGGGCAGGCACGCCCAGGCGGCCACACCCCAGCCCAGCTCTCACACTCTGTAGCCTGAGGCGCGCTGTTTTGTTTGCCAGCTCTGTGTGTATTCCCCTGCTCGGGGCTGCTGCTCCTCAGCTTGACGTGCCCGTGTCACTCAGGGAGGGTGACACCAACAGCAGCTCGACAGGAGGAGCGAGCGGGAGTCACCTGATGGGCCCTGCTGAGCCCCTCAGCAGTGTGGAGGGGAGGTGACTGAAATCAATGGAAGAGGCTCGATAAAGTTTTCTGAGGATGAAAACCTCTGAAATTAACCGAAATTCAGCGTGTGGGCAGTGCTGGGGTGGCGGTGGCTGCGCCCTCAGCTGCCTTGGCTCAACAGCTCTCACTTCAGAGAGGTTTTTTAAAAGTTTCTTGCTTTGCTGCCGCAGTAAAACAATAACAAAGTGATGCTGCTGTTTCCATTAACACTTTAAGCGCTGGAGCCGAGGTGCTGACAGTGGCACTGCCCTGTCAGCCGGTGCTGAACACAAGGAGCAAACCCTGCCCGGAGGGTGGGCGAGCACTGCTGAGGGCAGCAGCGGCCCCAGGAGCCGGGTCCAGGCTCCAGCCCAGCATGCCCAGGTGGGCTCCAGGCTCCAGCCCGGCATGCCCAGGTGGGCTCCAGGCTCCAGCCCGGCAGCCCCAGGTGGGTTCCAGGCTCCAGCCCGGCATGCCCAGGTGGGCTCCAGGCAGCCCAGGTGGGCTCTCCCCGCCGGGTGCCCGCGGAGCAGCTGCCGCTGCCCTGCCCTGCCGATCGGGGTGCGCTGTGCCCGGCCCGGAGCTGCCGTGAGTTATGCGCTCACAGGGCGTGGATGTCTGGGGATCCCTGAATCACCCCTTTGTCATCACTGCGCCCACAGGCACCTTCTCCGCAGGTGAGGCAGCTGCGCGTTTAAAGCCTGCGAGGATCGCCCGGCGCTCAGAGGCTCTGGCGGCCGCCGGGGGACACGGGGACAGCAGGGGACAGAGGGGACAGGCAGGTGAGGCTGCTGCGGGTGTGTGCTGGCAGCGTTTCCTCCTCTGGGCGGCCCCACGGGGCTCCTTTCCCTGCAGGAGACACTCACAGGAGGGTTTTATGGATTTCCCCTTTCCCTGGAATGTGATTTTGGGCCACCGCGCGACGAGCTTGGATCTGGGGCTGACTCTGGAAGCGCAGGGCGAGGGTGGGGCTGGGGCACAGAGCGCGCCTGGGGCTGCACACACGGGTGTGTGTGTGTGTGCACACTCCATCCCTGGGGCTCACTGCATTGGAGGCAAATTCAGCTGGAGCATCTGATTTTCCTCTTCGTTATTCTTGATTTCCCCCCCGTGCTGTTCTCTGTAGATGAATTGAAAGTATCTCCCTGTGAAGTGAGAAGGAAGGAGGAGCTGGGCTGGGCTTTTGAACCGACATTTTCTGCTCTTTTCAGTCTCGCTGCGAACTCTCCCCCAGGTGTGGCCGAATGGAGCCTCGCTGCCAGCTGTGGCCGTGGGCAGTGCTCGTCCTGCTGGGTAAGGCTCAGGGCTGAGAGCCAGGAGAGCAGGGCCCCAGCTGGCCAAAGAGCAGCATCGCTGATGGGAGCTGGGCAGCAGCAGCACAGCCTGGGCTTGGTCATAGTGCTGGGGGTGGCAGGGGGCTGCTGCTCTCTGTCCTGGCTCTGGGACACCAACCTGGGCTGGCTCTGGGACTGGGGACACCAACCTGGACTGGTTTTGGGACCAGGGGACACCAACCAGGGCTGGCTCTGGGACTGGGGACACCAACCTGGACTGGCTCTGGGACTGGGGACACCAACCTGGGCTGGTTTTGGGACCAGGGGACACCAACCAGGGCTGGCTCTGGGACTGGGGACACCAACCTGGACTGGCTCTGGGACTGGGGACACCACCAGGGCTGGTTCTGGGACCAGGGGACACCACCGGGGCTGCTCAGTTCGATGGGCAAGGCACAGAGCACCCCTGCAGCCCAAAACCTGGGCCCAGGGCAAGGAAGTGTTTTGGAAGTAACTCTTAGCACAAAGCACTATTATTAAAAGATGAATGTACCTCGGGGCGAACCCCCTTCTCTCTGTTGGTGCATGCACTGGGCAGGTTGTCCCGGGCATGGCCTCGTGGCTGCTCTGGTGCCGCACAGCTCTGTGGGGCTGGTGGTGTCTGTGCCTCCCTGACAGCAGCCCTGACCCCTTTTCCTCCATTCCAGCCGCCCCAGAGCTCCTGGCAGCGCAGAGATCCTGCTCCCAGGGCGCCTGCTACCCTCCCCCCATGGACCTGCTGCTGGGACGGGCCCCGCACCTGAGAGCCTCCTCCACCTGCGGCCTCAGCAAGCCCGAGACCTACTGCACTCCCCACGGCCAGGTACGGCCCCTGCTCGCCCCGAGGGGTGGGAGAGCCTTCCTCCCTCCCTCCCTGCCATCCTCCTTCCCTGCCATCCTCCCTCCCCTGGCACGGCTGGCTCCAGCCCGGAGGAGCTCTGAGCTGGGCTCACGGAGTTGTCCCTGCCCGTGGCAGGGGGTGGAATGGGATGAGCTTTAAGGTTCTTTCTGACCCAAATCATTCTGATCCTGGGGTCCGTGCCCCTCCCAGCCGTGCTGGCTCCTTGCAGCACCTTGGAGCCCTCCTCTGCCATCCTGGCACGGAGCACAGTGGGCAAAACCTCCCAAACCCTCCCATCCCTGGGCATTTCAGCTACAAACCAAACTGGTGTTCTGCCTGTCAGAAATGGGAACGTTTCAGGGCTTTCACAAAGGCTTGGGACAGCTGCTGAAGGGAACAACTGTTTCCAATCACAGTTTGTGTGGGGGCAGGAGATCCTGCTGGGGGCATGATGCTTCACCCAGCTGCAGACTCCCACTCTTGGAGTCAGAGGGAGAGGTTTAGGATAAATCTGAGCTGCAGGGGTGATGTGTCCCTGGTGTGAGCACTTCTGCAGCCTCTCTGGCTGCTGTTAACCCCGTAAGTGCCTTGGGAGCAGCCCCGAGGGTTCAGTGCAGGACGGGCACACGGGGTATGGGGAGATGCTGCCGAGGAAGGGAGGTGCAGCCCTCCAGTGGGGCAGTGTTTTCTGCACCGAAGCCCAGCTCCAGTGAGTCAGCCTTCTGGTTTTAATTCCCCTGCTAGCTGAGGGCCAAGATGTGGCTGTGAATGGATTTGTTGTGGAGCCAGTGGTGTCCTGGCTGGGCTGGAGAGAGTTCCACTCGTCCCTGAGCTCAGGGAGGGGGCAGCTCCCAGCCCAGAGGGGTGTGAGCATGGAATCCTCCTGGATGCTGGGCTGGCTGCAGCATCTCTCCTCCCTCGGGTCCTTTCCTAGGCTGACAGTCACAGTCAGGCATTTCCTCCAGTGCCCTTTTCTGGAGCTCTGCTGCTGCTCCCAGGGATCAGGATTTGTGCTCACCACACAAATAAACCCCTACTGCTTCCCGTGGCTTAATTAGTTTTTCCTTCCAAATTTCTGCTCATAGATGAGGAAAAATACTCAAACTTGTGCCTCTGAAATCTTCATTTAAAAACGACTTTTGGCAGTGAGTTTTATTTGTAAAGGGGCCATGGGGGCCTTGTGCTGGGGAAGTGAGTGTGGACAAAACCTGGATTAATCTGCTCATCCTGAGAGCAGCAGGAATGGGCTGGGTGCCCCCTTTGCCTGGCCCTGGGAGCTCTCTCCAAGGGCATCCCTGCGATCCTCTGCATCAATTGTAATCTCAGAAGTGGAGCCCGGACATCTGTGCTGGCTGTGCTGCCCCTGGAGCAGGAATGACCTGCTGGGTGCAGGATGAGGGAGGGAGCAGGGCTGCAGTCGTCTCTGCCAGGCTACAAATCCCAAACTGTTTGGTTTTCGTGTCCCTCGTCCCTTGTCTTACAAGTGCCAGGGTTAAAGGGGATATGGAACAGTTAGCATTCTGTGCAGTTGGATTCTAGCTCTGGGAATGGGCTCTTCTCTTCCTTACATTTTGCTCCTTTCCTTTATTGAAATGAGAGACTCAGAGTTCCTGATAGCAAATCCCCTGATTTCTGTTCTGCAGCTGTAGTTGCTGATGGAGGTTTGATAATACCAAATTTAACTTGGGAGAATCCCCACGGGTTCGGCATTTCCTAACTTTTCCCTCCCTTTCTCTACTTCCCTAATTTAAGCAAAACTGAACTCCATTTCCCTATTCCCATCCTATAAAAAGCAAGCACGTTAATTTATCGACTCCTAGGGCTCTTTTTTGGTTACAAGCCTTGCTCTTGTCCAGTTGCCAAATAGGTACAGATCTGGAGGTGGTTTCGCAACCTCAGCAGAGGGCATGGGACGAGGGGTTGCTGTCACTGCTGCAGTGCCTGCGCTGCTCCCTGCTGGCCCCAGGGCCCTCTTTTGCAACTCTGGTGGTCACTCATCAACTTCAGCCTCTGCTCCATTGTCTGCCCCAGCTCCAGATCCCTCTAACCTTTATTCTTTGCACTCCTGATTGCTCCATCCTGCTGAAATCCAAAAAGGACACTCAGCATTGCCATTTATAGCCCGGGCAGTGAGCAGAGCAGGGACGGGAGGTGGGAGCAGGCAGGCCAATGGCCCGGCTGGAAGCTCTCAGGGCTTGGGAGGGGCTGCTGGAGCCAGCCAGGGTGGGAGACTGAAAATGGAGTGGGAAAATAACGGGGCTGGGTTTGGAGTCTGGGAGGTGCTGAGGAAAGGCTCGGTGTGATGGGCTGAGGTGTGATTCAAGCCTCAGTTAACACTTCTTTAACTACAGAATAGAATGTTTGTAAATATACACGTTATATATGTAAATATAAACGCGTGCAAAGCACCGAGGAGCACGGAGCAGCTCCCACTGGTGCCTCCAGCCACGGGGAGGCACAGAGTGGCTGTCACAGCCACCCTGAGCATCCCTGTGAGAGCTGCTGCCACAGGACAGGAGAGGAGGCAGGGCAGGAGCAGAGCTGTGTCCCTGTGCTGCTGGTCCTGGGGCAGCTGGGGGTGTGACTGTGAGTCCTCACCCTGCAGCCCCGCGAGACTTTGAGATTTAAAATGTTGTTTGGATAGGATTTCCTGCCTTATCTGATCTTCGTGGGCACTCGGTGGGTGTGGAGGGTGGGCAGCCACCTTTATCAGCTCTGGTGACACGGAGCCATCTGGGGGGATTGAGAGGAGAGGCTCCAGAGGAACGGGGTCCCTGTGGGAGCCCAGGGAGGGAGATGGGAGCCCGTCGGAGCTCCTGGCACGGCGAGGGTCCCTGCTGCTGATGGATGGGGGCAGCTGCCGGGCAGGGCTCTCTGCAGCATCTCTGGAGCCGCAGCACCGACTCCTCTTTGGCTGCTTCCAAAAATACCGGCCCTGTCTGCCAGGGGGGAGTGCCAGACGGGGCTGGAGCCCTGCTGCTGCTGCTCACACCTGCCCGAGTCACTCGGGGAGCTGGGGCCCACCCCAGTGGGCTGGAGCAGGGGAAGCTGTGCCTGCCTGCTCACTTCCCTCACACCACAGCAAGGTGTTACAGCACCAGGCATCCACAGGACCATGAATGGCTGTGGTGGGATGGGACCAGAGCACAGCTTCTAGTCCAGCCAGGGGCTTGCCCTGAATAGTTTGTGTTCCTGAGGGGGTGAAGGCAATGAGGAGCACAGGCTGCTGCTCTGTGCTTAGCTCACCCAGGCATTCAGGCACGCCCTGCCTTGCTGCAGGGATGTGCCCCTACCTGCCCAAGAAAAAGCCAATTTCCCATTGTTGTTCCCTCCCCCCTGCTCTGCCTCTCACTTTTTTTGGCCTCACGGCTGCAGACTGACACATGCTGGGAGACATCTCGTCACCGGACCTGTTGGGGTGTGGGATAAGCTGGTGCAGTTTGGGGTTTGCAGCCTGTCAAACCATCCTGGCAGATTTTAGATGAGGTTTTGCTGATGTGAGAACAGATGGGGCGAGGAAAACAGCACCCACGTGTTTGCTTTGAAATGAGGGAAAGGAGCTTCAGTTCCTTAAACCTCATCCCTGGGATGTGTCTTTAGCCCATCTCTGCTGCCCCCTCTGAGTCTGGGCTAAAACCAAGCTGGGGCAGAGCCCTCCCTCTGTCATTTGAGCATAACCTTTGTCCCCCAGGTAACCCACGCTGCTGCCCACCCCATTGTTCAGTAACCCTAAATCTGTGTGTGTACAAATTCCCACTGCTTTCCAGACTGTTCCCAGCCAGAACTGGGATGGTAACTGCTGTCCCTATGGAATATTGGCTGTGCAAGAGCTGCCTGGGGGGGCTGGGTGCCAGCAGCCTGACTGACACCTCTCCCTGAGCTGGGGCAGACCTGGGACCCCCGAGGTGCCACAGCTGTCAGAGGTCTCTGCCCACGGCTGCACAGCTCAGCTCCCCTTCCTGATGAGGAATAAATGCAGTTTATTCTGGGCTCTGCTCCTGTGCCAGGAGGATTTTTATTTCAAGGGCTCTCCGCTCATGTTAAAATGGCAACAGGAGCTCCTGAAATAACTTTGGTCAGGGGCCATCAGGTTAAAGTTGTGTGAGGTTTGCTGCCCCTGCATGAGCAGAGAGGCTGCCCAGGAGCTGGGTCACACGGCCAGGGCAGGAGGAGAGCAGCACAGACCGCAGACCTGCCACGCTCGGGCATTTTCAAGTTGTTCTTTGGGGACTTTTCCCCCCTTCCATTTATTTCTGAGACATGGCTCTATTCATTCTGAGCACAGTAGTTTTCCCTCTCACATAACTGTGCCGTGAATTACCTTTCAAAAGTCTGCAATGAATTTCCCTTAATCCCAGAACCTCCGTTACCCACATTTTGGGTGGCTGGAGCAGCTTGGAGGCACAGAGGGCGAGAAGTGATTTTCTTGCAGACCCACCACCTCTTTTACCTTCCTGAACCGGCCCCGTCAGCCCCCACCCCTTCCCAGCACAGCTCTGCCTGGAGGGAGGGGAGGAGAGGACGTGCTGGGAGCCAGCGCTGCCCCGGGGAGGCCGACCAGAGCAGATCCCAAAATCTTCCTTGACACAGATCACCTAGTGCTGCAGCCCTCGTGTGCTCCTGGCCCAGCTCTCAGGGGCCCACTGAGCCTGGTTAAAAAAAAAATAAAAAAGGGAAAGAGCTGGGAAAAGCTCTTTACGTGCTGGTAAATCTCTCCTCATTTTGGGCTGTCATTTTTGGTAATTCCCTCTGTCCCAAGGAACTTTGAGACACATAGTCACAGTTGGTAAGAGCAAATCCTGCTGTTGTGCAATACAGGGGTTTCACAATTCACTCCAAGGACGTGAAATCAATTTGGCTTTCAGTGTTAATTTTAGTCTTAATTAAAAAAACTGAGAGAAAAAAAAAAAAAAAAAAGATTTTTGCAGCCAGCACAGCACTGGCTGCCTGGGAAGGGTTTGTCTGACACAGCTGAAGCTCCATTTTGATTTAGCACCACGTTTGAAGTGGGGCTGCAGCTGCACTGAGGCTGCTGGAGAGCCCCGGCGTCCCTGGCTGTGTGAATGATCTCATAAGTATGCAGGAGTCACTCTTAATGAATAATTTAGCCGAGATTAACCTTTCCCCTTGCAGAAAACCTTCCTTTCTCCTTTGCTAAGCACAGTCAGGACTGGTGGGAAGTTTAATCACCATTGGCAAATGTTCAGTAGATTATTTCTGTGGACAATTCCTGCAGCTCCCTGACAATTTGCTGCTCGTGGCCATTATCTGAAATGAGTTCTGCCTAGTCCTGATTAAATTATTTGTGATTCTCAGTGGTAGAGCCAGGGAAATTGCATGATTATATATTTTCAGTGCTATGTTTGCTTACTTTGTGATATTGTTACAAATATTGTAGTTTGGCAACTCCTCTGCTGGGTTATTTATAGACAAAGAACATAAATATTGTGGAAAATATGGAAAGAGATGGGTTACAAGTGAGGATCTCACTGTGCCCCCAGCTGGGGAAGGGTTCCCAGGCCGGGGACAGAGCAGACTCAGGTCTGGGCTGTGTTAGGAATGAAAGCACAGATTGATTATTGTAAACCACAAATTAATTTTTAAAGGGAAAACCAGAAATTGTGGTGTCACCGTGGCCCAGTGGCTGCCACCCCCTGCTGCCCTCCTGAGCACAGACCCAGCCCTGTGAAGGGCCCCATGTGGGGTTTGGGTTGGATTTGGCTCCTGTTTTAAGCATCCTGTGGAAGGTTTGAGCACTGTGAAGTGCTGCTTCTCACTTGTCACCCCACAGCCCTGCTCAGACCCTGAGAGCTGATTCCCCTCCAGGGTCCCTGTGACCCTGGAGTCACCTCAGGCACTGCAGCCCCTGCCAGCCCTGCAGAGGGTATCTCATTGCCTTCCCGGTGCCAGCTGTGCCCTGCCAGACCCAGACCCCCTCTGCACCCAGGGTGACCTTTCTGAGACACCAGGGCTGGCTCCTGCCATCCCTGGCACGCTCTGCTCCATGCTCCCTGATCCCTCTGGGATGTGTCAGTGGGACAGACGTGTCCCACTGCTCCATTTGGGAGGCTCCTCTGCTGCTCAGGCCACTGACAGCTCCAAATCCCAGGAGGTTTGGGTTGCAGGAGACGATGTAGTTCCAGTGCCCTGTCATGGCCCTAATCCTAACTCTAACCCCTAACCCTAACCCTTAACCCTAACCCCTAACCCTAACCTTCCACTGTACCAGGCTGCTCCAAGTCCTGTCCAGCCTGGCCTTGGACACTTCCAGGGCTGGGGCAGCCACAGTTTCTCTGGATAACCTGTTTTCCACCAGGCTGGAGGTGCTGAGCACTTCATTTCATGTCCTGAGCAGCATCTTTCCCCCCTCAGTGTCTCTGCAGCCCCTGGAATTTGCTCCACTCCAAGTGCTTCAATTGGGACCTCTGGGATGGTGCTGTGGGCTCTGGCCCCATCCCCAAATTCCTCATCCCCTAATTCCCCACCCGCCGGGCCCCGCCCTTCCCCACCTGGCTGTCTCCATCCCAGTTTCCTGGTGGTCCTCGCTCAACCTGCTCGCCCACCCCTCTCCCTTGGCTGCTGTCCAGCCCTCCCCGCTCCCGGCTCTTGCTCAATCTCTTTCCTGCTGCTTTCTGCCCATCTCTGCGCCGGCTCCGGAGCCCCGCGGTGGCGGCTGCTGGTGGCTGCAGGCAGCGTTGCCCGGTTAGCGACATTTTGGGTATTTGTTTGCTCCCAGGGGACGGTTTTCTCCCGTCTCCACGTTCCCCGTGCTAAATCTCTGTTTACTCCTTGGATTACTTGCTCAAGTGAAGGGCTGAACTTTGAGCCACTCGACTTCCCACCCCCTGGCTTCTCACCCACTGCTCGCTCCTGCTCTGCTCCCAGGGGAGAGCCCTGGGGGCCGAGCATCGCCCGGAGCCCTTGGATAGGAGAGAAAGGCCCTTCTGTGCACCAGACAGCCCCTCAGCTCTGTGGAAAGGGCAAACCAGTCCTGAAAGGCTGCAAAGGGCTTTCTGTCAAGTGTTGGCATTGTGGAAACCAGGGGGGGTTGCTTAAAAATCCGCAGTTTTGGTAGTTCGCCAAAAATCCGTGTTAGTCAAAAGCATTTTGGGTTTAGTTTTTAGTCCATAGAACCTCGAGTTGTGGCTTTTAACAAGGTGTGGAGAGGAGCACTTGGGGCCTGTGTGTCAGCAGTCTCGCTGATCGTGGTCCCGCAGCTCTCCCTGAGCTGTGCTGAAGCTCCTTGGGCTCACTGAACCCACCCTGCCTTTCCTCCTCCTCCCTGAGGCCTCTCCCTCGGGGCTGCCGGGATGCTCACTCCCGCTGTCCTTTCCCTTGCAGTGGAGCATGAAATGCTGCAGGTGTGACTCGAGGCTGCCCCACAGCTACAGCGGGCACCGCGTGGAGAACGTGCTGTCCTCGGCCGGCCGCGCGCGCTGGTGGCAGTCCCAGAACGGTGAGGGCCACCGGGGCCACCAGCACCAAACTGCTGCCAGTAACCCACCCGAGGGAAGAGGGAACGGAGCTGAGTTCTCTGCATGGGGAGGAAGGGAGGACACGGCCGGCCTGACTGGTGATTGTCCCGCTGTCCCCAGCGTGTCCCTGTGACGGGGCCTCTCTGTGCCCGCAGGTGTGGAGCGCGTGTCCTTGCAGCTGGACCTGGAGCAGACATTCCAGCTGGACAGCGTGGTGCTGCACTTCAGGGTGGGTGTCTGGGGGCAGCTCCTCTGCTCGCGAGGTGTCACCCCGTGGTGCCAGCCCGCGGTGCCAGCCCGTGTGCCTGTCCCTGTCCCCGCAGTCGCCGCCCGCAGCCATGCTGATCGAGCGCTCGCTGGACGCGGGCAGGACCTGGCAGGTGCTGCAGTACCTGGCCTCCGACTGCGCCGCCGCCTTCCCCCACGTGCCCCGTGGCCCCCCCGAGGGCTGGCAGGACCCCCGGTGCCAGGAGCTGCGGGGGCACCCCCTGCACGGGGGCACGGTAGGGACTGGGGATTGTGGCAGGGACACCCCGGGGTTGGGGTGGGCGGTGCTGCAGGAACACGGGGTGGCCTGGAAGCCTGGGACACCTGGAGAGGGGAGGGGGATGGAAGCCTGGTACACCTGGTGAGGGGAGGGGATGGAAGCCTGGTACACCTGGAAAGGGGAGGGGATGGAAGCCTGGTACACCTGGTGAGGGGTGGGGCCCGTGGCACCCAGCAGTGCTGAGGGCAGTCCTTGGGAAGCTTCCTGCTCCTCTGGCAGGAAAGCCTTTGCTGCTCTGGGACAGGCAGGTGTTGTGTTGGACCTCCTGCAAAGTTCTCTGCAGCTTTAAAGGCTGTCCCTGTGTTTAGTGGCGTTGTGCAGGGGCAAGTCCAGAGCACACAGTGCCCAGAGCAGCTCTAGTTTCCTGCTTTTTAACGTGTTTTTTTCCCCCTCTAAGGTGAAATTCAGTGTCCAAGACCTGGGGTCTACAATCAGCTCCTCTTACAGCCAAGCCATCGGGAGTAAGTGATGGGCCTCCTCCAGGGCTGAGGAGGGAGAGGGGAATGAGGCTCCTCCTGGTTCTCCCCGCAGTGATGGGAAGTGCTGAGCTGGGGTAACCCCCGGGGGACCTGAGCTGCACGTCCAGGCTGTCAAAAAGCAGTGTTTGGTCTTTGCTGATGGCTCAGCTCCTGCTCTTTGTGCCAATTCCTCCTTCCCTTGCTCCAAGCTCCCCCCCACCAATTGCAAGGAGCTTCTGCTGGGCACCTGCTGCCCCTCACAGCCGCCCCCTGTCCCCAGCAGAGCTGGGGCCCTTCACCAACCTGCGCATCAACTTCACGGAGCTGCCCCACATCCCGCGCCAGGGGTACCACTCGCCCAGCACCTTCTACGCCGTGACGGAGATGCAGGTGCTGGGGAGCTGCTTCTGCCACGGCCACGCCAAGCGCTGCAGCCCCGCGGGGGACCAGCACAGCACGGTGAGCTCGGGCTGCCAGGGGCCTGGACACCACCGGGATGGCTCTGTCAGGGGCCTGGACACCACTGGGATGGCTCTGCCACGGGGCCTGGACACCACTGGGATGGCTCCACTGCCTGCCTGGGGTGCTCCTTGGGATACCTTGGCCACAGTGACCAGAAATGGGCTGTGGGAGGCTCATTGATGGGCACAAACTGGAGAGGCAGCGGGAGGGTGAGGCTCTGTGCTGAGCCACTGCCACCTGGGTAGGTGACACTTTGTCTGTGCAGCAGGTCCCCGGTCACTGTGTGTGCCAGCACAACACGGCTGGGCCGCACTGCGAGCGCTGCGCTGCCCTGTTCAACGCCCGGCCCTGGGCCCCCGCCGAGGACAGCGACCCCCACGAGTGCCAGCGTACGGCCACTGCTCCCCACGCCCCAAATCCTGCCTGGCTGGCAGCTCCCAGCCCCTCTCCTGGGGCTCTGTGACACGGTGTCTCAGCTCTTTGCCTCTCACGGGCTGCAGCAGTGCCCAGCCTCTGTGGGGCTGTCCCCGGGTGTCACTGTGTCACACAGGAGCCTTGGGCACCCTCTAGTGCCACTGCTGCTGCTGCCGGAGGGGTTTGCACGGTGCCAGCCCTAACAAAACCGTTTTCTGGGATTTTTTAGAATGTGACTGCAACGGTCACTCGTCCTCGTGCCACTTTGACCCCGAGCTGTACCAGGCCAGCGGCGGGGCCAGCGGGGGGGTGTGTGACAGCTGCCAGCACAACACCGAGGGCAACAACTGCGAGCGCTGCAAAACCAACTATTTCCGCAACCCGCGGCGGGAGCTGAGCCACCCCGAGGCCTGTCTGCGTGAGTGCCACCCCAAACCCCCCCAGCACCTTCCCCAGGACCTGTCCCCTCAGCTGGCACGTTTCTTGCCCGTTTGCAGCCTGTGAGTGTGACCCGGATGGCGCCGTGCCCGGCTCTGTGTGTGACCCGGGCACAGGGCGCTGTGTCTGCAAGGACAACGTGCAGGGGGACCGCTGCCACCTCTGCAAGCCGGGCTTTGCCCAGCTGGCCGGTGCCAACCCCGCTGGGTGCCGCAGTGAGTACCCTGGGACACCCCCCTGCCCCCGGGGTGCCCCCTCCCAAAGGGAGCCGGGTCCTGCCCAGCTTTGGTTTGGGGTTTCCAAGCCAAGGGCCCGTTTTGTAAAGGTTTATACTTGGGTGGCTGCGGGCTCCTCCCGAGGCTGTCCCACAGCCAGCCCCTCCCCGTTGCAGGATGCGCCTGCAATGCCCTGGGGACGCGGCAGGACACCGTGCCCTGTGACAGCGACACCGGGAGCTGCCTCTGCCTGCCCAACGTGGTGGGCAGCGACTGCGGGCAGTGCGCGGCCGGGCACTGGGGCCTGGGCAGCGGGCAGGGCTGCCGGCCCTGTGCCTGCCACCCCCGCGGCTCCCACAGCCCCCACTGCAACCAGGTACCCCCACCCGCTGGGCAGCCTCGGGGTGACTCCTCTTCCTTTCCTTTTCATGTCCCTGTGCTAGCTCTGTTCTTTCCTTTCCTGGCTCCACCTTGCTGCTGTTAGGGGCTCTCGGAGGTTGAGTGCACGGACCAGGGTGTCACAGCCATGGCTTCGTGTCCCCTCACTGGGGACCTGTCAGAGCATCAAACCCACCTGCTGGGTGGCTCCTTTGTCCTGTCCCATCCATAGGAAGCGTCACAAAAAGAGCTGTGTGCTCCCCAGTGCATCCCACTCCTATTTTCCTTCTCCTAATTCTTAGAAAACACCACGACAGACTATTCAGGAAAATGAAAGAAGGTGGTAATTATTGAGGCAAGATTAAGTCACTTTAACAAGCCTGATATTTATCAAGGAAGTCCTAATAAGACAGCTTCATACAGGCGAGGGAAGTTAATTACGCTCATTTGTCAATGAAAAGCATGTGTGCCACTTCAGGCTTAAGAGGCAACTGGGAAAATTAAAGTTAAATGTAAAAAACCCCAAACCATGACAAATTCTAAGAGCCTAAGATAGGTTCCAAATGAGCTCAGCGTGGGGAGGAGACCTGAGATGGCAAAGCAGCTGCTCGTGGGCGATTGCTTTGTGTTTGAAACAAGGCTGAACGCCCTCCTCGTGGTGCTGGGGCTGATTGGAGCCTGTTTGCATCCTGTGCCTGAGCTGCAGCCTGGCACAGACTGAGAGGAGGAAATGGTCCATGTGGGGTTTTGGTGGTCAAGAGCAGCTGGGGGAGAGCTGTGCCAGGGGTGTCCCTGA